>CM038676.1:178471716-178827017 GCA_021605205.1 Aegilops longissima
GGGCGGCAAAACAAACTCGACTCGGCCGAAATCGATGTAGGCAAATATTTTCAATAGGGGCAGGTTTGTAACTTTACTCAGACGTGACACAACCGCCCTACCTGTCAGCCTCGTTCATACACCGTGGGCGCCAACCATGGGCGCCAAACACCCTCTCCTCTCCCAAAATTGCTCTGGGCAAATATTGACGAGATGCGAGATTACTGTCCTATCCCCAACCGACGAGACGTCCAAATTTTAAACGGAGGCTAAGTTCGTAACTTTCCCATATTTCAGACAGGCGCGTCCCAAAAACATGGTTCCCCGTACCTCTCCCTCCATTTTCCCATTCATACACCGTCCGTGAGAACACCCCATCCCCACACCAGCCTCCGTCTGCCACCCCATCCATCGCCGCCGTCCTCCACCACATCCATCGCCACCGCCCTCCACCATGCCGAGCGCCTACCAAGACCGCGTCGTCCCATCGCTAGAGATGGACGTTTCATCCACGACGATGGACCAATAGCCTTGCATCACGTCCTTCGCTTCATCGGCGCTGTCGCCCTCTTTGCCGGGCCGCCACACGACCTTCTCTTCCACCGCAACGGACTTATCCCCGAATGCACCCGCTCACCGTCAGCAGATCTGCTTCAACGCCACCGACAGCCATCGCACCTCGATGCCTACACGGCACCGCAAGAGAGGTGGTACTTCATATCTCCTCAACTTTTGATCTCAACCAGAAAATAGATCTTAACTTGGTTACTCTACTTTCTTTTCAGCTCTTAGAATTTAGTTCTTAGTTCGAAGCAAACAATGGATGCTAAATATCATTCCTACGGTTTGCAGCTTCAAATCTGCCATGGCACAACCATAATACGGTTTAATTGATCATGCTTAGGTTTTAATTGATCATGTTGGTTCCTTGGTGGTTTCTTTAATAGAAATCGGAGGGAAACCTCTTTGCTAAAAAATATGCTTAGAGTTTCCTTTATGATCACTATACGATCAGAATACGTGCTTCGTGTCATAATAACATTGCTCCATGCATCAAGCTAAACAAGCTTAGATGTTCAAATACGAATCTGATATTATTAAAACAGAGTTGTTTAATTGGTCAGCTAAATGTTCCTAAATTAGTTTCGAGCCGCTCGGGTGTGTATCTCTACAGGGTGCCCACGATGGGCCGGCCCACCCTGGGATTTTGGGTCGTCCCAGGCCCCGATTCCCCTTTGTTCTGCTGCGCGCTTCCGATCTCTACTCGCCCCCAGCCGCCTGCCTCACCGGCGACTTGCCGTCCCCGGACGGCATGGCTCTAGGAGGAGACGCCGGACTAACAGGAGGCCAGGATCTGCTCGCCCAACAGCGTCGCCGCTGCCCGGGCGCGCCGCCGTGCCTACCTTCCCAGTCCGTTCAGGCTCGCAAGGCAAAGCACCCACCAAGCCAACCCGATTTATCCTAAGATACGTCCTCAACACTCAACAACCACTCCTCATCACCCATTTTATAATTGATTCATTACTCATTAGGCAGGACTGTCATTAGGGTTTGTTGTGTGCTCAGTGCTACCTACACTTAATGGTTCACATGTATTTCGATAATCTTTAGTACCTCTAAAGTTCATAGGGTTTTCAAAATTCGCCCTCGTAATGTAAACTAGTCATTTTGGATTGTTGGTCGTAGTGACATTGACCCAGATTACTACTGCAAGCCAGGTTTGTTGACAATTTTACTTGTCTTTCTTACTCATTCGATATAATATCCAATTATTCACGTCAATTAGTTGCAAACAATAAGTGCTAGACAAACTTCTTCATTCAGATTTTGGACGGTCTCTTACTGCAGTTACAATTCTGCATACTTGTCCTAATAAGCTCACAAGTAAATGATTGATTCACTACATCTATGCTTGCCTTGTCATATTTGTTGTCAATATTCTTTTAGGGTGGACCACCGTGTTTCTATATACTGGAACCGTAGACCTGAGTGAATAGTATTTCTCTATGTGATCTCTTCCATCATGTGTGGGTAACGAACACTGCATTGTATAGAAAGAAAGTGTCATTTCCAGCTTTTACATAAGTTTCGATCTTTTACATGGAATACAATATGCCTACTTGCTTTGTGTCGCGCTACCAACACTCCACCCTTGATGCTAAACATTACGCCACTCATAATTGCTTAGTTTATTTGTTCAAATACGAATTTCATATGATTCTAATGTTCCTACTTCAGTTTTGAAATGTGTGCCTGTTATAGAGACATAAGGGTTTGTATTTCGTGTGTGGTCCAGTCAAGACGGTTGGGGAGGTGAACTTTGCATATGCAGGGATTTATAGGGAGACACTCTCCGAGTTGAATCCGCAATGCATTCCATAGATAATCTGACTACTTTTTATGTTTTCATGAATCTCAGATTCTGAACAGCATCATAATGATTATGAGCTTGCGGGCATGAAAAGAATAAAGCAGAACAATGCCATGGCTGTCAAACTTGGCATTAAGGGACTGAAATCAAGTCTGGATGCAATGCAATGGAAACGCTCTCCACCTACAGATTCATGCTCAGAATATGATCCTAACAGTGATTCTAAGCTAGAGGGAGACCTAAGTCCATGTAGCTCCCTAGTGGAGGAGCCAGAGGAAGATGCCCTATCTTATTCACCCATCAAGGTACTTGCTCTAACTTTCCAAGGTTACATTGCTCGCACATATCTTGCAACTGATGCTTTGCATTGCTTCTACTTTGTTGACTGCCATTAGCTTAGTTTACACATTGTATATGTGAATACGCCCTTCCTATCCAGTTTCAGTACATATTCCATCTGTCATCATACCATATTTATCCATTCAAATGTTGTTCTTGTGTATCAGACGTTCAAAAGGAAGAGGGTGATTGCTGATCGTGGAGGAGTACAAGCAAAGTATTTGGAAAAGGTAGTGGCACCTGATAAATCAAATAGCCCATTAGGTGTAGTTGCAATATCACCTGACCCACAAAATACCCCAACTCTAGCAGACTCTAGCCCTACTACACTGGTCATTTCGATGCCCCAACTCAGCAGACCCCAACCGCAGCAAAGCAAGATGATTATGCCGATTGACATAGCACCAATTGACTGACGCAAAACCCCATTCCAGCAAAGAGTACACCAAATCCAGTTGCCAAATCCCTTTTCGAACCAGAGAGAGCCCCAATTGCAGCAAATGGGACCCCTGTTCCATTTCTTCCCAGTTTAGAAGATGAAGCTTATGTTGTCGTCAGGAACTTTGTGCGCATCTTTCCTTCATGGAAAGATTATACCGCAAACACAGAACAATTTCCATTCTTCCTCCGCAACTTACGCGTAAGTAATGTACTAATGTTATTCATGGTCATTACTGCATATGTTTCTGCTGACAGAAGACACACGATTTCATTCTTTTAAATAGGTGAGGAGCAAACTAGATTGTGATGACGAGCAAGAGTTGGTTGCGCTTTTCAAGCACTCGTTGATGAAGTATCGTTCCTACCTGAGGCAAGCGCACTTCGATGGCAAGCCTCGAACGAAATTTCAGAAAGTCTCCGTGCTACATTTATCCGACGGTGACTGGAATAATCTTGTTACACATTGGTCTCGGCTGCAGCGTAAGGTATCGTCTATGATATCACCTACATTTCTGCATTTGCATTAATGTCTCACTTGTCTGGAAAACTGTTAGCGTAAGAACATTCGTTCTCAAGGGACCACAGAATCTCACAACTATACCGCATAATCGCATTGCTCTTGTGAGTACCTCTTGCCCTGTATGACCATACTTACTTCCATAGCTGTTTGATTATGTAGCATCACTGCACATGTTAGCCTCAGAATCGCCCATTTGGTGGACATTATAAGATCCGTATGGACTCTTACACAAATTTAGAATCAACCCAATGCTTTTGAAGAGGTTTAGCTCCGCAGATCCTCTTGTAAGGACTGAACATGGTCTATCACTGTACTTACATTAACAGCTACTTCCTCCGTCCCATAATATAAGAACGTTTTGTACAAAGACACGGTGTTCAAAACACTCTTGTATTATGGGAAGAGGGATTGGTCCATTTTGTAGCATTTTGCATCTTATCTCCTCGCCCACCATTTACTAAAGAAGATCAGATCTATATTTAATCTTACCAACAAGTAGAATACATGACAATGCCGGTCTGAAGTGTAGCCCATTGCTCTTGTCAAGACATTTTGTCTGTAACGCTTGTATTTCCGTGGATTGGTAGTTGATTATGTAGCATCAATCTGCATCTTATCTTCATTATCCTCTATCCCTTCCAAAGATTATCATATCTATAATTACTCTCTACAAAATGTAGAGTACAGGCAATGCTTATGAAGAAGATTATGTGCTGAAATTCTTGAGTTATCCTTCCCTTGACATGGAGAAGGGCATTATAAAGCCGGTGTTAACTGTTAATGTAAGTCAGTCCTTCTAAAGCCTTTATCCTCAACTGCTGTTTAATTTGCTCATACTCCCTATTGTTTACTGCTGTTTAGTTTGCTGTTTCTACCAAAATGCATGTTCATAAGAACCGTAAGTTCTAAGTTTTACTTGTAAAACCAAATTTCTTATTCATACCATGCACATTACTTAATACTCCCTATATGTATGCTTGGTTTTGTGGATCTATAATCCAAAGTGTGTGGTGAAGCAGCCCACGCTTGCACCTTGTCATCTCCTGTTTTATCTTCTTGATGTGGCTGATGATATGAACAACATGCCATGCACATTATCCAAAATAGATACAATGATTTTCTTTGCCCTTCATCTATGCTTGTTATGTTGACATGGTAATCTAGTAGTGTGGTGAAGCTCCCCGCATTATGAACAATGCCAAATTTTCTATTGATATTTTGAACTTACTCTTTATTTTCTAATTTGAAATTGGATAGAATTGATGAGCAGTTATCATATTTGTTTATACATGTGCAAAACCTGTCATCTCTCGCTTTGTTTCAGGTGATATGCCCGATGGCATGCACAAGTCTCTTTCAAGGCTGTGAGACAAACCCAACATATATTGCAGCAAAGAAGGCAAAACATCTTGAAGATAGCGAGACAACCCCAAAGTCTTGTCTTGATGCAGTGTTCAAGTTACTTGAGACTAACAATGACAAGCTCACGTAATTCGTTGTCGAATCAGTTTGACTTCTTCAGTCCCAAGTTCTAGCGTAAAGGCATTCGCAACTCAACTTTGACTTGAAGTCCTATCTCTAAGAAAGATTGCATGAGAACACCAATGAGAACCTCATCGCTAAACAGCTACACCTGGAAGCTATGACCGACATGCTAGGCCGGTCTCATAGCCTTGATCAGCAGCTTGCGCAGCAGTTCCCCCGCAAGGCTAACCTTTCTTGAACTGTCTTGGAAGTGGTCTCGATTCAGTATTATTTTGTTCTGTTGCAATGGTGCCCAGCTTTTGTAATCTGCTTCTTCGCTTTGCTTTATGATCACTAGTGGCTAACTTGACGCCCAGTGGATGTAATATACCTTAAATCCTTTATTATATAGTGTAGGTTTATTCTTAGTTACTATGCCGTAATTTCTTTATTGTATAGAGTAGGTTCGTTCTTAATTCCTACTAGTTACACGCCATCATTCGCTATTTGAAAAAAATCAGATGTAGTCGATAGGGCCAAACATTCGATAACGGGCCAGGTTTTTAGCGGCCACAATTGGGCGGTCTGCGTCTTTCTTGGGCCCGAATGATTGGTGCCTTCACACATGCGCCAGCCCAAACTTACACCAGCCTATATTTTAGTTGGGCCTTTTGTCGACCAATAGCTTAGTTTGGCCTGTAGCGTTGGGCCATTAATAGGCTGAATATTGTCTTGGCTGTTACGGCCGAGATGAAACCACGGGCCTTTAGCAGGCCAAAATGCATGCTGGGCCTCAATTTTCACTAGTCGTCGACGGGCCTTCAGCAGGCCAAAATGTAGACCGGGCCGTTATGGGCCCAGTTAGCTCACGGGCCGTTACCAGGACGAAACATATCTCGGGCCTTAGTTGGCCCACTGATATCATGGGCCTTTAAGAGGCCGAAAGCTTAGTACAGGCATCAACGGGCCGAATTACGTGACATGCCTTTAACAGGCCCAAAGTCACGTTGGCTTAACTGTTGCCACCTTTAGCACGGGCCGTTAGTGGGCCTGATGTCCCGTCGGACCATATATGGCCCATGGTCAGCACGGGCCATTCCCAGGCCGAAAGTCACACCGGGCTGAAATGGGCCCATGTCTACATCAGGCCTCTAATAGGCCGAAAGTCACTTGGCTGTAGTTGGGCCCGAATATTCGCCGAACAATTAACGGGCCAGATCTAGCTTCGGGCCGTAAATGGGCCCAAATATTGGGCAAACAATTAACGGGCCAGATCTGGTTTCGGGTTGTAAATGGGCCTTTATTAAGCAGGCTGTTATTGGGCTGGCCCACTAGTACCTGATTAAGTTCTACGGGCCTTGATCGGGCGGCCTTTTTAACCTATATGGGCCTCTGTTGGGCCCAGCCACATGTCGACGTACCATTGGCATATCTCCTCCAATGGACGGGCGACATCTGGCCCACTGACGGCCAATCAGAATTTTACACGTGGAAATTTCCCATTGGTCGGGGCTGTTAACGGGTTATCGGATCCAAAATCCGACCCGATAGCTTAACGGCGTTACGTTACGGTGGATGCCACGTGTCGGTCACCCTTGACGAAAGCACTTCTGTGACGCGCGATTTATCGTCATGGAAGTGGACACTTCTGTGATGATAATTTTGGTAATGTCATGGAACACTTCTACGACAAAGATGTATGACTATCTTGATTTCGTCATAAATTTGTCATGGATGTACATGCATGACAAAAAACGCGACCTACTGTGACAAACACGTATCATCACGGAAGTGTATTTTTTTGTAGTGGGTGGGGGCGCCCCCCCCCTAGAGCGCACCCCCCTGCCTCGTGGGCCCCCTGTTGCTCCAGCGATGTACTCCTTCCTCCTATATATACCTACGTACCCCAAACGATCAGAACATGAGCCAAAAACGTAATTCCATCCCCGCAACTTCCTGCATCCACGAGATCCCATCTTGGGGCCTGTTCCGGAGCTCCGCCGGAGGGGGCATCCACCACGGAGGGCTTCTACATCATCACCATAGCCCCTCCAATGAAGTGTGAGTAGTTTACTTCAGACCTTCGGGTCCATAGCTAGTAGCTAGATGGCTTCTTCTCTCTTTTTGGATCTCAATACAATGTTGTCCGCCTCTCTCGTGGAGATCTATTCGATGTAATCTTCTTTTTGTGGTGTGTTTGTTGAGACCGATGAATTGTGGGTTTATGATCCAGATTATCTATGAATAATATTTGAATCTTCTCTGAATTCTTTTATGTATGATTGGTTATCTTTGCAAGTCTCTTCGAGTTATCCGTCTGGTTTGGCCAACTAGATTGGTAGTTCTTGCAATGGGAGAAGTGCTTAGCTTTGGGTTCAATCTTGCGGTGTCCTTTCCAAAGGATGTAAGGGCAGCAAGGCACGATTGTATTGTTGCCATCGAGGATAACAAGATGGGGTTTTTATCATATTGCATGAATTTATCCTCTACATCATGTCATCTTGCTTAAGGCGTTACTCTGTTTTTAACTTAATACTCTAGATGCATGCTGGATAGCGGTCGATGAGTGGAGTAATAGTAGTAGATGCAGAATCGTTTCGGCCTACTTTTCTCGGACATGATGCCTATATACATGATCATATCTAGATATACTCATAACTATGCTCAATTTTGTCAATTGCTCAACAATAATTTGTTCACCCACCATAGAATACTTATGCTCTTGAGAGAAGCCACTAGTGAAACCTATGGCCTCCGGGTCTATTCTCATCATATCAATCTCCATTACTTTAATACTTGCTTTGTTTTTTACTTTGCCTTTTACTTTTCACTTTTCATCTCTATACCAAAAATACCAAAAATATTATTTATCATCTCTATCAGATCTCACTCTCTTAAGTGACTGTGAAGGGATTGACAACCCCTAATCGCGTTGGTTGCGAGGAGCTATCGTTTTGTGCAGGTACGAGGGACTTGTGCGTGGCCTCCTACTGGATTGATACCTTGGTTCTCAAAAACTGAGGGAAATACTTACGCTACTTTGCTGCATCATCCTCTCCTCTTCGGGGAAATCCAACGCAGTGCTCAAGAGGTAGCACACATTGATCCAAATGATGCCCAATTACAAAGATCTCAAGCCAACGGAGGTCACTGGAAGAATTTTTGTTCATGAGATGTCACTCAAGGATAAGGAGGAGCTCCATAACAAGTCAAGTGGTGCTTACAAAGCCTCATGTGAAGCTCCTACATCATCAAGTGAGAAACAAAACTTCAATGAAGAATTGAGCCTAATGGTGAAGAACTTCAACAAGTTCTACAAGAGTAGAAGCAAAGAGAGAAGTTCCAAGTCAAGGTCCTACAATGACAAAAGATCTTCTAGTCGAGAGCGAAACTGCTACAATTGTGGAAGACCCGGACACTATTCCAATGAGTGTATGACACCCTACAAAATAAGAGAAGATTCTCCCAAAAGAAGGAGTAGAAGAGAAGAATCACCATCAAGAGAGAGAAGGAGTAGAGACGATCGTTATGAATGAAGAACATCCTGGAGAAGCAAGGATTCGGAAAGTAAGGACAAGTCATCAAGGAGCTACACAAAACGAATACATCAAGCTCATGTTGGTGAATGGGTATCCGGCTCTGACTCCGACAATCACTCCGAGAGAAACTATCACTCCGACTCCGAATATACTCAAGATGAAGGTGTTGCCGGTCTAGCACTTGTGTCAACCAACTCCTACGACATATTTGATTCATCAAATGAAGGAATTGGAAGATGCTTCATGGCCAAAGGTCCAAAGGTAACACATCCCGACTATGTTGATTTCAATAGTGATGAAGATGACTTGTTAGGTGATGATGATTTACTTGTTGACAACTCTAGTGATGAATACTATGATGAAACGTCAATTAATCATGCTAATCAAGATAAAACGAATGACAATGATAAGGAGAAGATTGAGTCTCTAACTAAAGAACTAAACACTCTTAAGTTAGCTCATGAAACTATCTTAGGAGATCATCGAGAGCTTTTAAGGACTCATGATAAATTACGTTTTGAAAAGCTCAACCTTGAGCAAGAGCATGAGTTCTTAAAGGCAATCAATGATGATCTTCGCAAGAAAAGTTCTTCTTACATTGCCAAGCGTTTACTCTTATCCACTTACATGCCTCAACTCAAGTCTAGTAACAAGAACAAGAAGGATTCTTCCTCTACTAGTAACAATAATCATGCTAAATCCAATGTTGTTACTTCTAGTAGTTCTCTTGATTCCACTAATGATTCACTTAGCCAAGTTACACTTGAGCAAGAAAATAGCTTATTGAAGGGAATCATAGAGAAAGGTGTTTACAAGAGCCTTGCCGGGAGTAAGCAATTCGAGGAAATTGTACGCAAGCAAGGAAGGCACCGGAGGAACCAAGGTGTTGGTTTTGAACGAAAGTTCAATGCCAATGGAGTTAAGTGGGAATAAGATCAATACCCCAAGTCGAAGTTTGTTCCTCAACAAGAGAAGTATGATCCTACTTCTTTCAAAGGGACACAAGCTCAAGATGATCTTCTACCACAAGACCACAAGGAAAAAGGCAAGGACAAGCTTCAAGAGGAAATTGATGCATTTGAAGAAGCTCCTAAGGCCTTGGTCAAGTGGATTCCCAAGACTACATCAAGTTCCACTTCATCAAGTACAACTACAACTCCGAGGATTCCCATCAAGATGGTGTGGATCCCGAAGAAGAAGAACTAGACAGTTCTTGAGGGTGACTCCGCGAACATACTTCACTCTTATCATTTTGGCAAGAACAAGTGCAATCAACCTCCACATCTTGCACTAGTTCAAGGAGTCACAAACCCTCTTGTTGGTAAGACAAGGGAAAAGGTAACCAAATGCTCTCATATACATCATCTTGTGTGTGCATCACTCTATGTCTATGGATATCCTTGTTTGTTCCTTGTGGGACTAACCCGTGTAGGTATTGAAAGTGCAACTTGATACATCTCCAACGTATCTATAATTTTTGATTGCTCCATGCTATATTATCTACTGTTTTGGACTATATTGGGCTTTATTTTCCACTTTTATATTATTTTTGGGACAAACCTATTAACCGGAGGCCCAACCCAGAATTGTCGTTTTTTGCCTATTTCAGTGTTTCGAAGAAACAGAATATCAAACGGAGTCCAAACGGAATGAAATCTTCAGGAACGTGATTTTCTCACTGAACGTGATCTAGGAGACTTGGACCCTACTCCAAGGAACAAAAGAGGTGGTCACGAGGGTGGGGGGCGCGCCCCCCTACCTCGTGGGCCCCCTGTTGCTCCACCGACGTACTCCTTCCTCCTATATATACCTACGAACCCCAAACGATCAGATACGGAGCCAAAAACCTAATTTCACAGCCGCAACTTTCTGTATCCACGAGATCCCATCTTGGGGCCTGTTCCAGAGCTCCGCCGGAGAGGGCCGTCATCATGGAGGGCTTCTACATCATCATAGCCTCTCCGATGAAGTGTGAGTAGTTTACCTCAGACCTTCGGGTCCATAGTTATTAGCTCGATGGCTTCTTCTCTCTTTTTGGATCTCAATACAATGTTCTCCCCCTCTCTCGTGGAGATCTATTCGCTGTAATCTTCTTTTTGCGGTGTGTTTGTTGAGATCGATGAATTGTGGGTTTATGATCAAGTCTATCTATGAATAATATTTGAATATTCTCTGAATTCTTTTACGTATGATTGGTTATCTTTGCAAGTCTCTTCGAATTATCATTTTGGTTTGGCCTACTAGATTGGTTTTTCTTGCCATGGGAGAAGTGCTTAGCTTTGGGTTCAATCTTGCGGTGTCCTTTCCCAGTGATAGAAGGGGCAGCAAGGCACGTATTGTATTGTTGCCATCAAGTATAACAAGACGGGGTATTTATCATATTGCATGAATTTATTCCTCTACATCATGTCATCTTGCTTAAGGAGTTACCCTGTTTTGAACTTAATACTCTAGATGCATGCTGGATAGCGGTCAATGAGTGGAGTAATAGTAGTAGATGCAGGCAGGAGTCGGTCTACTTGTCTCGGACGTGATGCCTATATACATGATCATACCTAGATATTCTCATAACTATGCTCAATTCTGTCAATTTCTCAACATTAATTTGTTCACCCACCGTAGAATACTTATGCTGTTGAGAGAAGCTTCTAGTGAAACCTATGGTCCCCGGGTCTATTTCTCATCATATCAATCTCCATCACTCTATTATTGCTTTGCTTTTTTACTTTGCCTTTTACTTTTCACTTTGCATCTCTATATCAAAAATCCCAAAAATATTATCTATCATCTCTATCAGATCTCACTCTCGTAAGTGACCGTGAAGGGATTGCCAACCCCTAATCGCGTTGGTTGCGAGGAGCAATTGTTTTTGTGTAGGAACGAGGGACTTGCGCGTGGCCTCCTACTGGATTGATACCTTGGTTCTCAAAAACCGAGGGAAATACTTACGCTACTTTGCTGCATCATCCTCTCCTCTTCGGGGAAATCCAATGCAGTGCTCAAGAGGTAGCAAGAAGAATTTCTGGCGCCGTTGCCGGGGAATCTACGCAAAAGTCAACATACCAAGTACCCATCACAATCCCTATCACCTGCATTACATTATTTTCCATTTGCCTCTCGTTTTCCTCTCCCCCACTTCACCCTTGCCGTTTTATTTGCCCTCTCTTTCCGAATCTCCTTCTCTTTTTCCGTTTGCCTTCTTGTCACTTGCCTTTTGTTTGCTCGTGTGTTGGATTGCTTGTTTGTCGCGATGGCTCAAGATACTACCAAATTGTGTGACTTCACCAATACCAATAATAATGATTTCCTCAGCACTCCGATTGCTCCTCTTGCCAATACTGGATCTTGTGAAATCAATACTGCTTTGTTGAATCTTGTTATGAAAGATCAATTCGCCGGCCTTCCTAGTGAAGACACCGCTACTCATCTGAATAGCTTCATTGATTTATGTGATATGCAAAAGAAGAAAGATGTCGATAATGATGTTGTTAAATTGAAGCTATTTCCTTTTTCGCTTAGAGATCGTGCTAAAGCTTGGTTTTTCGTCTTTGCCTAAAAATAGTATTGATTCTTGGAACAAGTGCAAAGATGCTTTTATCTCTAAGTATTTTCCTCCCGCTAAGATCATCTCTCTTAGAAACGACATTATGAATTTTAAACAACTTGATCATGAACATGTTGCACAAGCTTGGGAGAGAATGAAATTAATGATACGTAATTGCCCTACTCATGGTTTGAATTTCTGGATGATTATACAAAATTTTTATGCCGGATTGAATTTTGCTTCTAGAAATCTTTTAGATTCGGCCGCGGGAGGCACTTTTGTGGAAATCACTTTAGGAGATGCTACTAAACTCCTAGATAATATTATGGTTAATTATTCTCAATGGCCTACCAAAAGATCTATTAATAAAAAAGTGCATGCGATAGAAGAAATCAATGTTTTGAGTGGAAAGATGGATGAACTTATGAAATTATTTGCTACTAAGAGTGTTTCTTCTGATCCTAATGATATGCCTTTGTCTACTTTGATTGAGAATAATAATGAATCAATGGATGTGCATTTTGTTGGTAGGAATAATTTTGGTAACAACGCGTATAGAGGGAATTTTAATCCTAGGCCTTATCCTAGTAATCCTTCTAATAATTATGGACATTCCTACAACAACTCTTATGGAAATTTTTAATAAGATGCCCTCTGAATTTGAGAATAGTGTTAAAGAGTTTATGAATTCACAAAAGAAATTTAATGCCTTGCTTGAAGAGAAATTGCTTAAAGTTGATAATTTGGCTAGGAACGTAGATAGAATTTCTCTTGAAATTGATTCTTTAAAGCTTAGATCTATTCCTCCTAAGCATGATATCAATGAGTCTCTCAAAGCCATGAGCATTTCCATTGATAAATGCAAGGAAAAAACCGCCAGGATGCGTGCTACGAAAGACGCCTTTATTAAACCGTGTTCTTCCAATTCCTATGAAAATCAAGATGAAGATCTAAAAGTTATTGATGTGTCCCCTATTAAATCTTTGTTTTGCAATATTAATCTTGATGAAAATGAATATGATCTTCCTTTACCTAGAAGGCGTTCCAAAAATACGGAGTATTTAGATCTTGATGATGAAATTGATAAAAGTGGGATTGAAAGAAATAAAATCCTAGATGTTGCTAAACCCACTATATTGGATTTCAAGGAATTTAATTATGAAAGTTGCTCTTTAATTGATTGTATTTCCTTGTTGCAATCCGTGCTAAATTCTCCTCATGCTTATAGTCAAAATAAAGCCTTTACCGAACATATTGTTGATGCCTTGATGCAATATTATGAAGAAAAACTTGAGTTGAAAGTTTCTATCCCTAGAAAACTCTATGATGAGTGGGAGCCAACTATTAAAATGAAAATTAAAAATCATGAGTTTTATGCTTTGTGTGATTTGGGTGCTAGTGTCTCCAGTATCCCCAAAACTTTGTGTTATTTGCTAGATTTCCGTGATTTTGATGATTGCTCTCTAAACTTGCATCTTGCGGATTCCACTATTAAGAAACCTATGGGAAGAATTAATGATGTTCTTATTGTCGCAAATAGGAATTATGTGCCCGTAGATTATATCGTTCTTGATATAGATTGCAATCCTTCTTGCCCTATTATTCTCGGTAGACCTTTCCTTAGAACGGTTGGTGTAATTATTGATACGAAAGAAGGGAATATTAGATTTTAGTTTCCATTAAAAAAGGGCACGGAACACTTTCCTAGAAATAAAATAAAATTGCCATATGAAACTATCATGAGAGCCACTTATGGATTGCCTACCAAAGATGGCAATACCTAGATCTATCCTCGCTTTTATGCCTAGCTAGGGGCGTTAAACGATAGCGCTTGTTGGGAGGCAACCCAATTTTATTTTTAGTTTTTTGTTTTTGTTTCTGTTTAGGAATAAATAATCCATCTACCTTCTGTTTGGATGTGGTTTTGTGTTTTAATTAGTGTTTGTTCCAAGTTAGACCTATATGATCTTCTTGGATGATAGTTATTTGATATTGCTGTAATTTCCAGAAACTTTGCGCTCAGTGCGAGAATTGTTAAAAATCACCAGAACGTGATAAAATACTGATTCAAATTGCTGCTGATCAATAAACAAATTGTATAGGTATTCCTATTTTGGTAGAGTTTTTGGAGTTCCAGAAGTTTGCGTTAGTTACAGATTACTACAGACTGTTCTGTTTTTGACAGATTCTGTTTTTCGTGTGTTGTTTGCTTATTTTGATGAATCTATGGCTAGTAAAATCGTTTATAATCCATAGAGAAGTTGGAATACAGTAGTTTTAACACCAATATAAATAAAGAATGAGTTCATTACAGTACCTTGAAGTGGTCTTTGGTTTTCTTTCTCTAACCGAGCTCACGAGATTTCTATTGAGTTTTGTGTTGTGAAGTTTTCAAGTTTTGGGTGAAATCTTTTGATGGATTATGGAACAAGGAGTGGCAAGAGCCTAAGCTTGGGAATGCCCATGGCATCCCCAAGATAATGCAAGGACACCAAAAAGTCAAAGCTTGGGGATGCCCCGGAAGGCATCCCCTCTTTCGTCTACTTCCATCGGTAATTTTACTTGGAGCTATATTTTTCTTCACCACATGATATGTGTTTTGCTTGGAGCGTCTTGTGTTATTTGTGTCTTTGTTTGTTACTGTGCCACAATCATCCTTTCTGTACACACCTTTTGAGAGAGCCATACATGAATTGGAATTTGATAGAATACTTTATGTGCTTCACTTATATCTTTTGAGCTATGTAGTTTTGCTCTATGTGCTTCACTTATATCTTTTGAGCGTTATAATTTTGCTCTATGTGCTTCACTTAGATCTTTTAGAGCACGGTGGTGGATTTGTTTTATATAAACTATTGATCTCTCATGCTTCACTTAGATTATTTTGAGAGTCTTTAATAGCATGGTAATTTGCTTAATAATAATAATATGCTTGGTATTCAAGATTTGTAAAACTTTCTTTTGAGTGCGTTGAATACTAAGAAAAGATTGATGCTTGATAATTGTTTTGAGATATGAAGATGGTGATATTAGAGTCATGCTAGTTGAGTAGTTGTGAATTTGAGAAATACTTGTGTTAAAGTTTGCGATTCCCGTAGCATGCACGTATGGTGAACCGTTATGTGATGAAGTCGGAGCATGCTTTATTTATTGATTGTCTTCCTTGTGAGTGTCGGTCGGGGACGAGCGATGGTCTTTTCCTACCAATCTATCCCCCTAGGAGCATGCGCGTAATACTTTGCTTGAATAACTTCTAGATTTTTGCAATAAGTATATGAGTTCTTTATGACTAATGTTGAGTCCATGGATTATACGCACTTTTTCCCATCCTTCCACCATTGCTAGCCTCTCTAATACCGCGCACTTTTCACCGGTATCATACACCCACCATATACCTTCCTCAAAACAGCCACCATACCTACCTATCATGGCATTTCCATAGCCATTCCGAGATATATTGCCATGCAACTTTCCACCATTCCGTTTATTATGACACGCTCCATCATTGTCATATTGCTAGCATGATCATGTAGTTGACATCGTATTTGTGGCAAAGCCACCGTTCATAATTATTTCATACATGTCACTCTTGATTCATTGCATATCCCGGTACACCGTCGGAGGCATTCACATAGAGTCATATTTTGTTCTAAGTATCGAGTTGTAATTGTTGAGTTGTAAGAAAAAAAATAAAATTGTGACGATCATCGTTTTTAGAGCATTGTCCCAAGTGAGGAAAGGATGATGGAGACTATGATTCCCCCACAAGTCGGGATGAGACTCCGGACGAAAAAAAGAGGCCATAAAGAAAAGAAAATACCCAAATAAAAAAATGAGAGAAAATGAGAGAAGGGACAATGTTACTATCCTTTTACCACACTTGTGCTTCAAAGTAGCACCATGATCTTCATGATAGAGAGTCTCTCATTTTGTCACTTTCATATACTAGTGGGAATTTTTCATTATAGAACTTGGCTTGTATATTCCAATGATGGGCTTCCTCAAATTGCCCTAGGTCTTCGTGAGCAAGCGAGTTGGATGCACACCCACTTAGTTTCTTTTGTTGAGCTTTCATATACTTATAGCTCTAGTGCATCCGTTGCATGGCAATCCCTACTCACTCACATTGATATCTATTGATGGGCATCTTCATAGCCCGTTGATACGCCTAGTTGATGTGAGACATTTTCCCCTCTTTTTGTCTTCTCCACAACCACCATTCTATTCCACATATAGTGCTATATCCATGGCTCACGCTCATGTATTGCGTGAAGATCGAAAAAGTTTTGAAAATGTTAAAGTATGAAACAATTGCTTGGCTTGTCATCGGGGTTGTGCATGATTTAAATACTTTGTGTGGTGAAGATAGAGCATAGCCAGACTATATGATTTTGTAGGGATAACTTTCTTTGGCCATGTTATTTTGAGAAGACATAATTGCTTTGTTAGTATGCTTGAAGTACTATTATTTTTATGTCAATATGAACTTTTATCTTGAATCTTTCGAATCTGAATATTCATACCACAATTAAGAAGATTTTCATTGAAGATTATGCCAAGTAGCACTCCGCATCAAAAATTCTCTTTTTATCATTTACCTAATCGAGGATGAGCAGGAATTAAGCTTGGGGGTGCCTGATACGTCTCCAACGTATCTATAATTTTTGATTGCTCCATGCTATATTATCTACTGTTTTGGACTATATTGGGCTTTATTTTCCACTTTTATATTATTTTTGGGACTAACCTATTAACCGGAGGCCCAGCCCAGAATTGCTGTTTTTTGTCTATTTCAGTGTTTTGAAGAAACAGAATATCAAACGGAGTCCAAACGGAATGAAACCTTCGGGAACATGATTTTCTCACCGAACGTGATCCAGGAGACTTGGACCCTACTCCAAGGAACAAAAGAGGTGGTCACGAGGGTGGGGGCGCGCCCCCCTGCCTCGTGGGCCCCCTGTTGCTCCACCGACGTACTCCTTCCTCCTATATATACCTACGTACCCCCAAACGATCAAATACGGAGCCGAAAACCTAATTCCACCGCCGCAACTTTCTGTATCCACGAGACCCCATCTTGGGGCCTGTTCCGGAGCTCCGCCGGAGAGGGTCGTCATCACAGAGGGCATCTACATCATCATAGCTTCTCTGATGAAGTGTGAGTAGTTTACCTCAGACCTTCGGGTCCATAGTTATTAGCTAGATTGCTTCTTCTCTCTTTTTGGATCTCAATACAATGTTCTCCCCCTCTCTCGTGGAGATCTATTCGATGTAATCTTCTTTTTGCGGTGTGTTTGTTGAGATCTTTGCAAGTCTCTTCGAATTATCAGTTTGGTTTGGCCTACTAGATTGGTTTTTCTTGCCATGGGAGAAGTGCATAGCTTTGGGTTCAATCTTGCGGTGTCCTTTCCCAGTGACAGAAGGGGCAGCAAGGCACGTATTGTATTTTGGCCATCGAGGATAACAAGATGGGGTATTTATCATATTGCATGAATTTATTCCTCTACATCATGTCATCTTGCTTAAGGCGTTACTCTGTTTTGAACTTAATACTCTAGATGCATGATGGATAGCGGTCGATGAGTGGAGTAATAGTAGTAGATGCAGGCAGGAGTCGGTCTACTTGTCTCGGACGTGA
Source organism: Aegilops longissima (assembly GCA_021605205.1). NCBI lineage: Eukaryota > Viridiplantae > Streptophyta > Magnoliopsida > Poales > Poaceae > Aegilops > Aegilops longissima. The sequence continues at coordinate 178,489,552 of CM038676.1, forward strand.
TGCCTATATACATGATCATACCTAGATATTCTCATAACTATGCTCAATTCTGTCAATTGCTCAACAGTAATTTGTTCACCCATCATAGAATACTTATGCTCTTGAGAGAAGCCACTAGTGAAACCTATGGCCCCCGGGTCTATTCTCATCATATCAATCTTCATCACTCTATTATTGCTTTGCTTTTTTACTTTGCCTTTTACTTTTCACTTTGCATCTCTATATCAAAAATACCAAAAATATTATATATCATCTCTATCAGATCTCACTCTCGTAAGTGACCGTGAAGGGATTGACAACCCCTAATCGCGTTGGTTGCGAGGAGCTATTGTTTTTGTGTAGGAACGAGGGACTTGCGCGTGGCCTCCTCCTGGATTGATACCTTGGTTCTCATAAACTATGGGAAATACTTATGCTACTTTGCTGCATCATCCTCTCCTCTTCGGGGAAATCCAACGCAGTGCTCAAGAGGTTGGACAACTCACTCCAAAGGATTGCTCCAAATGATCTACATCAACTTTGAGCATCCACATCTTCAACACCTACATGAATTCATGATCGACGAAACCCAAGGTTAATTCATCCCTCTTAAGGGGGATCTCACATATAGAGGGCGCTTTACTCTAAGAATTGAGCTAAAGCAACTCTAATGATGTGAACACAACAATGCTTTATGTAAAAGTGGTAACCCCACTTGTGCTTAAACGATGAGTATGACCTATGATCAAATGTTCTCATTTGACTCCTAAGTCAATATACTCATATATAGATGACCTAGTCATCGCCAATTGCTTGATAGATGCTAGAATTGGTTGTGCATGCTTTGCCACATATTTCATTTTCCATTTTATTGTGTGAGTATGTTGGTTGCATAATTTACTCATTCGAGGACATCCACTTGTTGTTTTGATTGCTTGGTTCCTTTTCTTTTGCCAAGTGGATGGACAAGAATGCCTAAGAACCTTCTCTAGCTATCTATGCTTTTCTCGTCTCAAACTCTATTCATGCTACATCACAAAGTTTGATCAAGTCATATTTGAACCACTCTGTGTGAGGAGCACTCGGAGTCCCCGATTCGTCATAGACTTAAACTTCCAAAAGTTCTTTGTGCGTTTCGCTCTGACCGATTCATCCATTTCGGTCATACGGAGATCACTAAGTCGATCTAGGTATTCAATCTCGGTGCAACCGATTTGAACGTTTCGGTCACACCGAGTTGCTGTAACTGCTTGCAGTTATATATCTCGGTGCCACCGAGCTGTTCCACTCGGTCACACCGACAGGGTCAGGCTATATATATCCCCGGGCCAAAATTTGGAAATTTTTCCGAACCCCTTCGCCCGCGCTCAGCCTGCTCTGCCTCCCTGGGTCTCCGGATCATCCTCCTCATCGCCAGCTGCCTCCTGCCGCTGGTCTCCGCTGCCGTCAATGGGTGTCAGGACCCCGATTCCAAGTCACATCGACCTAGCCGGTAACACCTCATATCACTTTGCGGCCTCACGCACGGTATTCCCACGGGTGTCGCCTTACCATGGCCCGGGACCGTTTGCGCCTTTTGGCTCACGTATATGATAGTGTCGCTAGCATCCACATGACAAAGAACCCGGGCCGACATGGCTGGTCGTGAACCCAAAGCGGCGCTAACCTATGGGGACAGGCATACATGAATCACATCGAGCATGTCGGTCATCAACGATGAATTGGGCTGTAGCATGGGCTAATGGGACTCGTATCCCGGCTGTAGTAGGCTAGGCAGGACTCGAATATCACCGCGTGACATTTCGAAGGGACAGACATAGGAACGGTGAAACACATGCCGCCAATCAAGTGTCCAAGCAGTAGTGTGGGCTAGCAGGACTCGTGAACCGGGCTGTAGCGGACTACTATCGCCGAAGCACGAGACTACATTTCCCCATATGAGAGGCTGCCAAGGATAAACAACTAGTTTGTCGGATCCCACTCATACCAAGCATTTCAACCATACACGCATAATATGCCCGATATGAGTAAATACAACAAGGCATCACAACAAAACTCTACAACTCAAAGTACTTTATTTAAGAGGCTCCGAGGAGCCATACATAACATATCCATACAGGTAGGGGTCACATGACCCAACACTCAAGTCATACAAACATACAAGAACATGCGGAAGCAAACTAGTCTCGAGTACGACTCTAGAAAGAAAGAAAGCTTGTCAAGCCCTTCTATCTACGGTGGCCCTTCACAAGCCTTGGATCACCACCGGGTGGCTAGTTCACTCGTCGATGTCAAGGTCTACATAAAACCCATCGGAGGGGCAGTGTTGTCCTCTGAAAAACATTAATTAGCAAACATGAGTACGGGATACTCAGCAAGTCTTACCACGTAATCCTATCATACATGCACATTCTCAAGAAGGTGTTGGAGTTATTTGCAGAAGCCAGCTTTGACTCTTGGCTAAGCTATCCCACGTGACACCACTTGTAAAGCATTTGTCGCACACGCAGTCCACTAATCACCATCACAATACTTCACTGTGGATCCTCTCTCGTCACCCACGAGAGGGCCATCCATGTACTCACACTTATCTTGAGGCTTTTAGTAGTATCCATTTACTTGTCTATGAACTGATATAGGTAACCCGAAGTCCTTCTCCGTGGACACGGCTATTCAATAGATCATATTAACCCCGCAGGGTGTACTTCTTCACACACGCTCACCACTTACCGCCGTTTACACGACATGTACTCGGCAACCTTCAAGCGGAAGCCCAACGTGGGTGTCGGCCACAGCCTACCTAAACACTCAAGTCCCTAGTCCAGGTTTATCGCCTATTCGGGTTCCATCCGCAGGGAGTCCGGCCAAGGTTTCCCATACAGCCCCGAACGATGTGTGCAGGGTTCCCGAGATACCAAATGGGCACACGGTACACCGGGCCACGTGCCTACCGCAACACAACCCACCCCTAAGGTCAGCGTTGCTATGCGGCCCCAAAGATGCTACAAACACCGAAACTACTTGCAACTCCCGGATGAGAACAAGGGTGGTTAAGAAGCCGAGAGGGTCAATTAAGGATCCCAATGCGTGGTAGTAACTGTTTCATGGATCACAAACACATAACTCAGTTCTTAGGGACGGCTTCAATGAAACAACCCACCATGTACTCCTACATGGCCTCTCATCGATACCTTTACCAAAACGTGTTCAACACTTTCACTCTCGAACCGACACAACCTTTCACTCTAGTTCATCATCCCGATGAGCCAGACCTGACACAACTCTAAGCATAGCAAGCATAGCATGGTAGGAATCACAAACATGGCTCAATCAACTCCTACACATACTAGTGGGTTTCATCTAGTTACTGTGGCAATGACAGGTCATGCAAAGGAAGTGGGTTCAACTACCGCAGCACGCAACAGTTTGAATCGCGTTGCCTTAATGCAGTAAACAAGAGCAGAAGCGAGAACATGCGTTTGTATCGGAATGATCAATGGGTTGCTTGCCTGATGGAGTGGTGGTAGGATACTGCCCTTCAGACAGATATTTGAGATTATCCTTGGAGGCAGAACCTATCACGAAAGACACACCGAAATTAAACACACATGGCAATATGCAACAATATGATGCATGCTATGACATGGCAATATGGATGTGTGTTGGCCTAATGCTAGCTGAAACAAAAAGGGATGAACTCATTTGAATCAAAGATTCAAAGGCTAGCTCATTTAAAATAACCCTAAAGGTGTAATATCTTATTCTGCTTAAACAGCAAGGTTAACTTGGTTTATCATGCATGAAACCTATACCAACAGATAGAATGGATTTTTCTGATCATTTTTCATATATAGATCTTTGCATTTGGAGTTATAGATTAATAGTTATGAATTTTTGAAGTTTGAACTATATTCTGGAATTTTCTATAATAGAATAAATCCAGTAATTAATTTACTGCGTCAGCAATGCGTCAGCGTGACGTCAGGGTCAACGAGACGTCCAGGTCAAACCTGACTAGTGGGTCCAGGTTGTCAGCATAATTAGTTTAACTAAAATTTAATTAAAACTAATCCTATTTAGTTAACAGGGCTGGGCCCCACCTGTCATTGACTCATCAGAGTCAACCAGGGCCCACCCGTGGTCAAAGTCAATGTCGGCTGCACCGGCGTTTAGCTGCAAGCAGCCCGACGCCAGCGGTGGAAGTGGATTTGCCATTCCGCACCAAATGGGTCGCGGAGGGCATCTAGGTGGAGCTGGGGTCGAGCCGCAGGTCTTGGTGGAGTCAGTTGGGGTCGGGGCGGCCGGAATCTGCGCCGGCGACGACCTAGGCGGCCGCCGGAGTTCGGTCGAAGGCGAACTCGAGGCTAGGGTGTTCGGTGAGGTGCGGGGAGTAGTTGGTTAGGTGCTACGGAGTGTGGTGAATGCGATGGACACCAAGAGGTGGCCGGAGGGTGGCCGGGAGCACGTCGGCGACGAGCTCCGCGGCGGTGGGTGCGGTTGATCTCCGTTCGGTCACTACACGACTCGAGAGCGAGAGAGTAAGGGAAGGGGGGTACCTAGGCTCACAGGGCACTCGTGGAGGCAACCGGCGTGGTCGGGGACGGACTGTTGCGACGGCGGCGTTGAAGGGGATCTCCGGCGACGGCGGGGTCGGGCGAGGTCGGTGTGGTGGACTCGGGTCACTCGAGCATGCGGGGCTCAGCTAGCTCGGGGTAGAGGAGGGTGGCGGAGCTCCTAGATACAGTGAGGAGGTGCACGGACGGCGGGGAGCGCGGCTATGGCGATGGTGCGGCGGCGGTGGCGTCGGCCATGGCGGGGGAGCGCGAGAGAGAGAAGCCGGGGAGGAGACGAGATGTCCGAGGGGTTCGGGGGAGAAAGGGGGAGCGAACCGCGTCGGTCGCTTGAGGAGGGAAGCGGCGAGGCGGCGGCCAGGCGCGTGGCGTGCATGCGGTGCTCGCCGCCGAGCACCTGCCGCCTGCTGGCCGAGCCAAGCAGCCACATGGGCAGTTGGGCTGGGCCGGCAGTGGGCAGTTAGTAGGCGCCAGGTAAGATTTTCTATTTGTTTTTCTTTTTCTATTTTTCAGCAACTTTGTGGAGTTTTTAAAAATACTTAAACAGCTTCAAAAATCACCAAACTGGACCTGGTCCATAGTTGGAATATTTCCAACATGAAACATTTCTATTTGGGAATATTTGGGCATTTGCAATATTTTATATAATTTTAAACGCCCAAACTCAAATAGCTATGATTTAATTCAACAACCTTAGGATGACCTAGAAAATTGTGCACCACTTTTGGCAGAGGCTCTGATCCAAAGCAAAGGTGATGAGAATTTTTGAAGGGCATTTCAGGTTCATTGAAATAATTTTTAGTAAACCCTAGTTGGATTCAGAAGGGGTTCTGGGGTTTCTGCCTTCCCCATTTCAAATTCAAATGAAATTTAGACATGATGCACACACTAATGCAAGGACTAGCTAGGATGTGACAACTCACCCCCACTCAAAAGAATCTCGTCCGAGATTTAGGATCTGTTAATGAAAAGATGGGATACTCAAGTCGAAGACGATCCTCCCTTTCCCAAGTTGCTTCTTGCTCGGAATGATTTGACCATTGAACCTTTAGAAACTTGATATTCTGACGTCGAGTGGTACGCTCGGCTTGATCAAGAATACGCACGGATATTCTCGATAGGTGAGGTTATCTTGAGATCAAGCGTTTCGTGGTCCACTCCACGATAGGATCCGAGAAGCAACGCTCGAGTTGGGAAACGTGGAAGACATCATGGACTCGAAAGATGCGGAGGTAGTTCCAATTGGTAGGCAACTTCTCCTCGCTTGGCAAGAATGCGAAAGGGTCCAATGTAACGAGGAGCCAACTTGCCTTTGATACCGAATCGATGGGTTCCTTCAAAGGAGTAACTCAAGGTAAGCCTTCTCGCCAATTTCATAAGCCATAGGCTTATGCTTGCGGTCATATTGGCTCTTTTGACGAGATTGGGCTGTTTTCAATTTCTCACTAACAACGCGAACCTGCTCTTTCGCTTCTGAATCATATCCGGCCAAAGAGTTGTCTCTCCCGGTTTCGACTAGTTAAGAGGCGCTCACATTTCCGCCCATAAAGAACTTCGAAGGAGCTTTGCCCAAGCTAGCTTGATAACTATTGTTATAAGCTTAACTCGGCGAATGGAAGGCATTTCTCCCAATTCATGCCAAAAGAGATGACAAGCTCAAGCATATCCTCTAGGATTTGATTGACTCGCTCTACTTGACCACTTGATTGAGGATGGAATGCGGTGCTAAAGGAGAGACGAGTTCCCATAGCATTTTGGAAACTTTCCCAAAATTGAGAGGTGAAAAGACTTCCACGGTCTGAGTTAATTTCCAATGGAACACCATGAAGAGACACTATTCGAGAGATGTACAAATCAGCTAGCTGGCTAGCGGTTATACTCTCACGAACGGGTAGGAAGTGGGCTACTTTGGAAAGACGATCGACGACAACGAGGATAGCATTATTCCTTTCTTGGTCTGGAAACCCGTAATGAAATCCATACCGATTTTATCCCATTTCCTTTCAGGAATTTCCAAAGGTTGAAGGGTACCAGCAGGCCGTTGATGTTCTTCTTTAACTCGAGGACAGACGTCGCAATTAGCAATGTATTGAGTGATTTCTCTCTTCATCCTAGTCCACCAAAACCTCTGGCGTAGGTCTTGATACATTTTAGTACTACCGGGATGAATGGTGAGAGGAGAGTCATGAGCTTCCTTAAGGATCGATTGTCGTAGCTGTTGTTTCTTGGGAACCACCAAGCGGTTCTCAAAGAAGACAACACTCGCTCATCTATGGAGAAACACTTAGTAGCTCCGCTAGCAATGTTCTCCTTGATCCGAGATATCCTCTATCATACCGCTGAGCAGCTATGATTCGATCCGTAAGGTTGGGTTTCGCCACGGGGTGGAAAGGAATCCTTGAGGAACAATGTGAAGATTAAGCTTACGAAATTCCTCGTGGAGAAATGGTTGACTTTGTTGTAACATCAGATTGTTACAATAGGATTTGCGACTTAGTCGCCAGCCATGACATTGGCTTTGCACAGGGTGTAAGATATTCCTAAGTCGTAATCTGTAATCAACTCGACCCAACGCCTTTGCCCGAGATTCAAACCGTTGAGTGAAGATATATTTCAGACTTTGGTGATCGGTGTAGATTTCGCAGCGATTACCAAGAAGGTAATGTCGCCAGGTTTTGAGTGCATGAACCATCGCTGCAAGCTCTAGATCGTGTGGGATAGTTATCCTCATGTGGACGAATCGTCGAGAAGCGAGGAAATCACATGACGATCTTGCATGAGTATGCAACCTAGTCCTTTCGCAAGGCGCCGCAATAGATAATAAAGTCCTTAGAAAATCTGGTGGAACAAGTACGGAGCAGATGTCAGCGTCTTTTCAGTTCTGAAAGCTGAACTCGCCTTTGTGGCGCCCATTCAACTTCTTATCTTTCTTGAGGAGTTCGTTAGAGGTTTAGCAACTTTAGAGAAATTCTCGACGAAGCGGCGGCAATAGCTCGCTAAACCGAGAAAACTCGAACTTGCTTGACCGATTGTGTGAAGTCCATCAAGGACGGCTTGAACTCGCCGGGATTGACAGCAATGCCCTTACCAGAGATTACATGGCCTAGATAGGTCACTTCGGTAACCATAATTCACACTTAGAGAATTTGGCATAAAGGCGGTGCTCTCAAGTTTCATCAATACTAGCCTTAGATGTTCGGCATGTTCTTCCTCATTCTTGGAGTAGATGAGTATATCATCGAGGTATACCACGACAAATTTATCCAAATACTCCATGAAGATTGAGTTCATTAACCGAGAGAAAGTGGCTGGAGCATTGGTTAATCCGAAGGACATGACGTGTACTCAGATTGGCCATAACGAGTAACAAAGGCCGTTTTAGGAATGTCCCCGTTCTTGATTTTGATTCGATGGTAGCCCAACCTCAAATCCATCTTGGAAAAGACTGAGGATCCAGCGAGCTGATCATACAGATCGTTGATACTGGGGAGCGGATACTTGTTCTTGATAGTGACCAAATTAACAGGTCGGTAAACCACAACCATCCGATCCGTTCCATCCTTCTTCTTGACGAAGAGGACGGGGCAAGCCCATGGGGATGAACTAGGACGGATGAAACCCTTTTGCAAGGACTCATCGAGTTGTTTCTTAAGCTCGGCTAGTTCTAGGGGTGCCATCTTATAAGGTCTTCTAGAGATTGGGACGGTTCCGGGAACAAGATCTATCACGAACTCGACATCCTGTCGCTGTGGAACACCGGCAGTTCTTCCGAAAGACATCCGGAAAATCACGGACTACCGGAATATCTTTGAGGTCCGGAAGGGGTTGGCATTTAGGAGTAAAGTCTGGCGCTCGACACTCGGGTTAAAACATTAACTGCCTTGCCCAAGGATGGGTGAGTTGAACAGTTCTAGTAGAGCAATCAATCTTAGCATAATGGGCTGACATCCAGTCCATACCCAAGATGATGTTTATGTCCGAGGACTTGAGAGCTATTAGAGAAGCAAGAAAGACTAATCTGTCGACAAGAATTTCATTCCCATGACTTATTCTAGAGGTTTGCCATCTAGAACTAGGGGTCTGAATTTCCATGGAGGTATGCATGTCACACAATGTGGTGTTGTGCAATCGAGCATAGCTCTCAGAAATAAATGAATGAGATGCTCCAGTATCAAAAAGAACAGTTGCCGGATGGCAATTAACAAGGAGCGTACCGAGAACGATGTTGGGGTCCTCATAGGTTTCCTCAGCTGAAACATAGTTGACATGGCCACGAGCAGTGGCAGCTGGTTTAGCATAGAGCACCTTTCCTGCTGGCTTGCCACAACCAACAGACTTTCCAATCTGACTGGGGTTGTTTTGGGGACACTCACGGATGTAGTGGCTCGTCTCTCCACACTTGAAGCAGGTTATCATATTGGGGCGTGGAGCAGCATTAGCAGCGGGGCCTCCATAAGTCTTGGGCGGAACATACTGCTGGTTGGGGCGAGGCGCCTCAAAGGATGGCCTCGGGGTGAACCTGGGTGGCAGAGCAGTATTTGGAATCCAAACCCGGCGCTTCTGAGATCCAGAGCCGGATGAAGAACCAGAGTCACGGACGTGCTTGCGTGAAGCTTCGAAGTCAGACTGTCCAGTTTCAGCACTGATAGCCTTATTGACTAACTTCGGAAAAGAGGTGCACTCGTGCAGACGAAGGTCACGGCGAAGCTCGGGGCTGAGTCCCTTGCGGAACCTTGCCCGTTTCTTGGTGCCGGTAGAAACTTCTTCAGAGCATAACATCCTAAGTTTCCAAACTCACGGCCGTAAGTATCCACATCAGCCTACCTTGGGTGAAATTGCAGAATTCCTCCCTCTTGCGATCCATGAGACCTTCCGGGATGTGATGCTCACGGAAAGCAGCACTGAATTCAGCCCAAGTAGTAATTTGTCCAACCGGACGCATAGCCTCATAATTCTCCCACCAAAGGCTAGCAGGGCCTTCGAGGTGATAAGCGGCAAAAGTAACCTTATCAGCTTCAGCCACGCTGGCGTAACGCAGCTTGTGGGTGATGCTGCGAAGCCAATCATCGCGCCGAGAGGCTCAACGGAATATTTGAACTTCGTGGATACAGCTTGACGAAGTCATTAAGTGACACCAAATCATTTCTTGGCTGGCGTGCGGTGTTTTGCTCAATCCGCCCAAGAAGTTTATAGATCTCACGCTTATTGCGCTCGCTTCCAAAGATAACCTCGGCCAAAGATGGCGGTTGAGGCAGATTTACATTCCTGGCTGCACTGCCTTCTCCTTGCTCCGGAGCAGCAGGATTGTTGCGGGTGTTGACCATCCTAGGAAACAAAACAACGGTTTAAACCAGGATGGCAGAATTTAGCAAGGAAGTGCGGAATGTAATGGATAACACGGAATGCAACGATGTTCATCCGTATGACATGGTATATAAAAACTGCCATATATATACCAACGGTCATACACACCATTCATAGTTTAGTACAAGCCCGACGGAGTACAATTATAGTGAAAGGCGTTACATCTCATCGGAAGCATTCCAAACTCCTATACGTTATTTTTCTACACTTCCGGAATGATACACACTAAGTCATATTCCACAAGTCACGCAGGACGGTGGAAATACAACTATTACAATACTAGGGATACTACTACTAACTCAGACAGCTCCGTAGTAGTCCTCATAGAAGTCACCACCCAAGACTGGAAGTGGAACATGATCATCCGGAAACAAACGATCCTGTGGAGCTTGCGGACCATAGGGACTCGGATGTGGCCGTGGTCCAACAAACGGCGGCAGACGAGGTCCACGAGGAGGGGTGATGCCTCCAACTTCACGCCACTCCATAAAGTCTGGCAGACCAGCCCGCACAGGGTAGAAGTCCCTCATGTCCATGTATCCGGCTTGCACGACAGGTGCAAACCGAGTCTGAGTAGCCCAGTGATCAGAGCGGGCATTAAAGAGTTCCATACGCAAGGCCCGGTTTTCACGGTCCTTGTCTTCCAGCATCTCCGTAGTGGTGCGAAGAAGTGAGTCCTCATGGGATGCATCGCTGTACATACCCTGAAGGTAACCATGCGCCCCAGGGAGGGATGCTGGCATATAGCGGAAATCGGTGTTGCCCAGCAAGGCAGTTCTGGCCCGAATAATAGTCATCATTGAATAGGCTGCATCTTGCACGGACATCCCAATAGTGATCCCAAGTCCATAAGAACAGTGGAGCGGTTCAAGAGCTCCGGATAAGATGGATAAATCCTGACCGTGCACAGATATTGGCTTTGATTAAAATCCCTAAACTGCTCCTCGACGGTATATTCAGGATACCATCGGTAATCGGTCTCGATCATCACCCGAACCAACATTGCCGTGTGACCACACACATCAATGCAACGGGTCAGACGAACCACTTGGTTCGGGGACGGTGGCCATCCGAAGCACAGCCACAATGTAAAGACATTAGAATTTCTAGGGAAAATCGGGCAGCATAACATCTGTAGATGCTCAAAAACAGATTTGAGACATTCATAATCAGATTGCAAAACCACTCAACATCATCATATCAAGGTTCTGGGTCAACTGATAGCATACTAAAAAGTAGTAGAAACTGGGCGAGGATGTAACCAACAATCCTATAAGTTACTACGGATTAGTAACACGTGAACCGATAGAGAGAAGAGAGCCTAGTCCTATACCCACGTAGAATGAGAAGAGGATGACTCAGATCGAGGGCATAAGGTAAAGGAGTAAAAGAGCCTTACGCTCCTCCCACAATCAATTCCCTACATATAACTAAAGCATTTCTAGACTCAACATCGACCAGTTTGGCTTAGCGAACCCACAGCAGCCCCGCTCGATGCCAACGCTGTCGAACCCGATTCCAAGTCACATCGACCTAGCCGGTAACACCTCATATCACTTTGCGGCCTCACGCACGGTATTCCCACGGTGTCGCCTTACCATGGCCCGGGACCGCTTGCGCCTTTTGGCTCACGATATGATAGTGTCGCTAGCATCCACATGACAAAGAACCCGGCCGACATGGCTGGTCGTGAACCCAAAGCGGCGCTAACCTATGGGGACAGGCATACATGAATCACATCGAGCATGTCGGTCATCAACGATGAATTCGGGCTGTAGCACTGGCTGACAGACTCCGTATCCCGGGCTGTAGCAGCTAGGCAGGACTCAATATCACCGCGTGACATTTCCCAAGGGATGTACATAGGAACGAAGTGAAACACATGCCGCCAGTCAAGTGTCCAAGCAGAGTCTTTGGGCTAGCAGGACTCGTGAACCGGGCTGTAGCGGACTACTATCGCCGAAGCACGAGACTACATTTCCCCATATGAGAGGCTGCCAAGGATAAACAACTAGTTTGTCGGATCCCACTCATACCAAGCATTTCAACCATACACGCAATATGCCCGATATGAGTAAATACAACAAGGCATCACAACAAAACTCTACAACTCAAAGTACTTTATTTAAGAGGCCCGAGGAGCCATACATAACATATCCATACAGGTAGGGGTCACATGACCCAACACTCAAGTCATACAAACATACAAGCACATGCGAAGCAAACTAGTCTCGAGTACGACTCTAGAAAGAAAGAAAGCTTGTTGAAGCCCTTCTATCTACAAAGGACCCTTCACAAGCCTTGGATCACCACCGGGTGGCTAGTTCACTGTCGATGTCAAGGTCTACATAAAACCCATCGAGGGGCAGTGTTGTCCTCTGAAAAACATTAATTACAAACATGAGTACGGGGTACTCAGCAAGTCTTACCACAGAATCCTATCATACATGCACATTCTCAAGAAGGTGGTGGAGTTATTTGTAGCAAGCCAGCTTTGAATCTTGGCTAAGCTATCCTACGTGACACCACTTGTAAAGCATTTGTCGCACACGAGTCCACTAATCACCATCACAATACTCTGGTCAGGATCCTCTCTCGTCACCCACGAGAGGGCCATCCATGTACTCACACTTATCTTGAGGCTTTTAGTAGTATCCATTTACTTGTCTATGAACTGATATAGGTAACCCGAAGTCCTTCTCTGTGGACACGGCTATTCAATAGATCATATTAACCCTGCATGGGTGTACTTCTTCACACACGCTCACCACTTACCGCCGCCACACGACACGTACTCGGCAACCTTCAAGCGGAAGCCCAACGTGGGTGTCGGCCACAGCCTACCTAAACACTCAAGTCCCTAGTCCAGTTTATCGCCTATTCGGTTCCATCCGCAGGAGTCCGCCGAGGTTTCCCATACAGCCCCGAACGATGTGTGCAGGGTTCCCGAGATACCAAACGGCACTCAAGACACCGGCCACGTGCCTACCGCAACACAACCCACCCCTAAGGTCAGCGCTATGTATGCCCCAAAGATGCTACAAACACCGTAAACTACTTGCAACTCCCGGACTGAGAACAAGGGTGGTTAAGAAGCCGAGAGGGTCAATTAAGGATCCCAATGCATGGTAGTAACTGTTTCATGGATCACAAACACATAACTCAGTTCTTAGGGACGGCTTCAATGAAACAACCCACCATGTACTCCTACATGGCCTCTCATCGATACCATTACCAAAACGTGTTCAACACTTTCACTCTCGAACCGACACAACCTTTCACTCCAGTTCATCATCCCGATGAGCCAGACCTGACACAACTCTAAGCAAATCAAGCATAGCATGGTAGGAATCACAAACATGGCTCAATCAACTCCTACACATACTAGTGGGTTTCATCTAGTTACTGTGGCAATGACAGGTCATGCAAAGGAAGTGGGTTCAACTACCGCAGCACACAACAGTTTGAATCGCGTTGTCTTAATGCAGTAAACAAGAGCAGAAGCGAGAACATGGGTTTGTATCGAATGATCAATGGGTTGCTTGCTCGATGGAGTGGTGGTAGGATATCGCCTTCGAGACGGATATTCGAGATTATCCCTGAGGCGTAACCTATCACTTAAAGACACACCGAAAATAAACACACATGGCAATATGCAACAATATGATGCATGCTATGGCATGGCAATATGGATGTGTGTTGGCCTAATGCAAGCTGAAACAAAAAGGGATGAACTCATTTGAATAAAAGATTCAAATGCTAGCTCATTTAAAATAACCCTAAAGGTGTAATATCTTATTCTGCTTAAACAGCAAGGTTAACTTGTTTTATCATGCATGAAACCTGTACCAACGAATAGAATGGATTTTTCTGATCATTTTTCATATATAGATCTTTGCATTTGGAGTTACAGATCAATAGTTATGAATTTTTGAAGTTTGAACTATATTCTGGAATTTTCTATAATAGAATAAATCCAGTAATTAATTTACTGCGTCAGCTATGCGTCACGGTGACGTCAGGGTCAACGGAGACGTCCAGGTCAAACCTGACTAGTGGGTCCAGGTTTTCAGCATAATTAGTTTAACGGAGACATCCTATTTAGTTAACAGGGCTGGGCCCCACCTGTCATTGACTCATCAGAGTCAACCAGGGCCCACCCGTGGTCAAAGTCAATGTCGGCTGCACCGGCGTTTAGCCGCCGGCGAGCCCGACACGGCGGTGGAAGTGGATTTGGCCATTCCGGCGACCAAATGGGTCGCGGAGGGCATCTAGGTGGAGCTGGGGTCGAGCCGCAGCTCTTGGTGGAGTCAGTTGGGGTCGGGGCGGCCGGAATCGGCGCCGGCGACGACCTAGGCGGCCGCCGGAGTTCGGCCGAAGGCGAAATCGAGGCTAGGGTGTTCGGTGAGGTGCGGGGAGTAGTTGGTTAGGTGCTACGGAGTGTGGTGAATGCGATGGACACCAAGAGGTGGCCGGAGGGTGGCCGGGAGCACGTCGGCGACGAGCTCCGCGGCGGTGGGTGCGGTTGATCTCCGTTCGGTCACTACACGACTCGAGAGCGAGAGAGGAAGGGAAGGGGGTGTAGCTAGGCTCACAGGGCACTCGTGGAGGCAACCGGCGTGGTCGGGGACGGACTGTTGCGACGGCGGCGTTGAAGGGGATCTCCGACGACGGCGGGGTCGGGCGAGGTCGGTGTGGTGGACTCGGGTCACTCGAGCATGCGGGGCTCGGCTAGCTCGGAGTAGAGGAGGGTGGCGGAGCTCCTAGACACAGTGAGGAGGAGCACGGACGGCGGGAGCGCAAGCACGGGCGATGGCAGGGCGGCGGTGGCGTCGGCCATGGCGGGGAGCGCGAGAGAGAAGCCGGGAGGAGAGGAGATGTCCGAGGGGTTCGGGGAGAAAGGGGAGCGAACGCGCCGGTCGCCGAGGAGGGAAGCGGCGAGGCGGTGGCAAAGGCGTGGCGTGCAGTGGTGCTCGCCGCCGAGCACACTGCCTGCCTGGCCGAGCCAAGCAGCTCATTGGCGCTGGCTGGGCTGGGCCGGCAGTGGGCCGGTTAGTAGGCGCCATGTAAGATTTTCTATTTGCTTTTATTTTTCTATTTTTCTGCAACTTTGTGGAGTTTAAAAATACTTTAACAGCTTCAAAATCACCAAACCGACCTGGTCCATAGTTGGAATATTTCCAACATGAAACATTTCTGTTTAGAATATTTGGGCATTTGCAATATTTTATATAATTTTAAATGCCCAAACTCAAATAGCTATGATTTAATTCAGCAACCTTAGGATGACCTAGAAAATTGTGCACCACTTTTGGCAGAGGCTCAACCAAAGCAAAGGTGATGAGCATTTTGAAGGGCATTTCAGGTTCATTGAAATAATTTTAGTAAACCCTAGTTGATTCGAGAAGGGTTCTGGGGTTTCTGTCTTCCCCATTTCAAATTCAAATGAAATTTAGACATGATGCACACACTAATGCAAGGACTAGCTAGGATGTGACAACGGGATCGTCTCCGCCGTTGCCGCCGTAGCATGTCCATCACCGCATTAGGGTATGGACTTGATCTTTGTGCTAATCTCACTCCAATTCCTAGCACATTGTTTTTGCCATGTATCTTGCCACGATTGAAATCACTCTATCCAGCGAAATCACTCCGTAGTTCAGTTGTGGATTGAAAATTTAGGGTTAGGTTTCCGCCGAAATCATCTCGGACCGACCGAGTTTTTGAAATCGGTTCCACCGATTTGGCTCAGGCCATTGCACATGTGATTCTCGGTCTGACCGATAATTACAAATCGGTGTGATCGAGTTCAAGTCCTTGTGAAACCCTAGCAATCTCGGTGCCACCAAACTATGACTCGGTCTGACTGAGTTCACCAGTTTAGGTTCCAAAAGCTGCTTGATTTCAAATCGGTAGATCCGAAATGCTTTCTGTGGAAAACTAAGTTTTTGATTCATTCTTTTGCAAAAACCTCTGCACTTTGTGATGCTCATCCAATCTACCTCATCTATAATCTATTCACATGGTCAGCTGTCAGTGTTTGCATCATGTCAGATCAGAGTGATAGTCAGAACAAGTATGAGGAGCAGGTTCACATGAGTGAGGGCACTAGGCCCTTTAGCAGCTCTGATGATGGAAGCAGGAGCACACCCAGCAACTTGCCTAGGGCAGCCACCAGGGCCAGCAAGAAGAGAACCTCAGATTCTGAGGATGAGGACTGTGTGGCTGATGAGGAAGAGGCCACCTCAATGAAGAAAGTGCTGAAAAAGCAGTATGGCACAGCTGCTGCAACTAAGCCAGGAATGGAGACAAAGGCTCCAGACAGCCAATGTCTAAGCCAAGGAAAGTTGCCACATGAGAGATAATGGAGTTCACTCTTGAACCCAAGGAAACTGGAGATGGCAAGAAGAGGAAAGAGAGGGTCAAGAAGACCACTGCCAGAGTTCTTGGCAAGCCCTCTATGATGAGAGACTCTGAAGAAGAGGAAGAGGAAGAGGATGCTGCACCAACACCTAAGACTCAGAAGCTTATGGGAGATGCTATCAAATCAGGGGCTGCTCCATCCAAGCCCAAAGCTGCTCCCGAGACTGCTGCTCCAGCTCCAAAACCCAAAACTGCACCCAAGAGGAGTACAAGGAACATCCCAGCAGCAGAGAAGAACAAGGCCCCAGTGCCTGAAGCTGCTATGGAAGAAGAAGATGATAAGTCACATGTCTTGAGGAAGTTGAAGCCCAAAATTCCATATCACAATGATGCTCATCCAGTTGCTGAGAACATGAAAATCAGAAAGGATTCATGATTGAGGCTATGGAGAGATTCAGATCCATATGCCACCAGGAGAAGAACTACTGTGGACTACAGGTTCCATACAAAGGAACAACAGGACTTCTATGAGACAGTGTTGCTTGACAAGAAGCCCATAGTCTGTGATATGAAATGGGCGGACTGGAAGTACATCAAGGAGAATGAAGAGCACTATCCTGGAGTCTATGATAGTTTCAAGGCTTGTGGAGTAGTGGACTTTGTTGGGCAGAAGCTCACAAATTGGAATGATGAGCTTATTATGCAGTTCTACTCCATAGCTCATTTCTACCCAGATGGAAGAATTGTCTGGATGTCTGAAGGTACTAGGTACCAGTCAACACTTGATGAATGAGCCAAATTGATCAATGCTCCTGAGGAGAATGAGGATGACTTGGATGTCTATGACAAGAATTAGAAGGATCACAACTCAATGGCTAGCATGTACAAGGAGATTCCTGATGCAGATCTTGAGACTCACCAATTTGGGTGTGTGAAACACTTGCTGTCAGGCCTGCCCACAATCAACTGGATCCTCAAGCACACTTTATTGCCAAAATCAGGAGATCACAAAATGATCAGAGGACACTCCATCAACTTGCTGCACATATTTGATGTCCCACAGAAGTTCAAAGTCATGAGTCTGATGGTGGAAACCATAAAGAGAATAGCTGCAGATCAGAAGAGAAGTTGTTGGTATGCCCCACAGATCCAGGAGCTAATCAACTCCAAGATGGGTACTGGCACATATCAGCTGGACAAGGAGCACCTGCCCATCTACCCAGACTTTGAGGACAACACTGTGGTCATGGATGAAAATGAACAATCTTCTGTGCAAGCTCAAGCAAAGAGGGAGAAGACAAGGACTGAAAAAGCTGCAAAGATGCCAACCATGGATGAGGCATCTTAGTATCTTCTAAAGGGCAAGCAAGATCAGCTTGGCTACTTGATTGCCTCCACTCTGAGGATTGAGAAGGGACTGGCCACCCTGACTCAAAACCAGGAGAGCCTGCAGAGGATCATGGAGCAGAAGTTCTATGACTTAGATGTGACGTTCACTGAGATACAGTCTGTTCATGAGCAACTTCAGGACGAAGTGCAGGAGAAGAAGGGCAAGACAACCACTGATGCTTTTGCTAGAGTGCCCAGAGGTCAGAGATCTGCTGCTATGCCTATTACAGTCACCAGAGCAACTTCATCTGCACCAGCTCCAGCACCTACTCCACCAGCTCCATCTACATCGACTGACGCCTTCATCCTTGGAGTTCTTTCTACACCACCACCTGAAGACCAAGCCTGAGAGTCGATCTAGCACTATGCATTTTTTATGAACTTTTTGGTAACTTGTTCCTTGGAGTTCTTTCCTCGCTGCAGTGGAACAGCAAACGCCGAGGATGGTTCCACTCTGCTCAGGATAGATATATGAGTATGAGTGGGGTCGCCATAATTTTCCTACAGGTTCAGCAAAGTGAGGATGGTGGCGTTCCAGGTTTCGAATAACCTCGCCAAAAAAGAAAATTGTTAGAAAGTTACTACTACTAGTAGACTGCCCGTGCGTTGCCACGGGCTTTTGAAAATTTGTATTGGTTGCATGTTAAATTTTACATAGATAGAAAGATAGGCAATAATATTTTTTTTGGAATAATACGCTTGCAATGTACTTTGATAAAAAATGTAATTCGACTCTATACACCTGATGCACAAAATAAAGGTGGTACAGAAACATTGAACTCTTTATTCTGCACTGCATTACAAATGATAATAACACTTGAATGCCTTTTTTTAATTCTTAAAATCATTTTTCTCATGAAAGCATGTGCATTGTTATTATCCATTAATTAAACACAACACATGAAGGATTTCTTCCATTTATACAAATGTTCCAAGATGTTACAACCAGAAACTTCATTGCAATATGCAATTTGCGGGCAAACTATTACATAATATGGATTTAGGCGCTTGACGATAAAGAATTCCCCCCGCTTTATATTATAAAGTAGCTATCCGATACAACCAGCTCACTGGGGCCTGTATTACAAACAAGCCCAAAATAAAAACGAGAGAAAAATAAAGAGAAACAAATCCCGTCATCGGTAGATCAATGAAACAAAGATGACCCGTAACCGCTGCACCCTCCGGTGAAGTACCACCGCACTCCTAGCACCCGAAGCGTTGCATTCCGAGCAACACCTTCAAGCAGGAATGCGACGATGACGCCACTGCTGGGTTTCCCTCAGTACGCATAGGACAGTGGGGAAGGGGTATACCCGACGCCCTTTAGGATGGTCCGGTGGCGCCTGCATGCCAAGCCCTAGGGATTTCACCGACCCAAACAATCACCACCACCTCAGACGATCTGAAGTGCACCAACCAACCTGCCGCCCACCAGCCTTTGCCACCACGGTCACTGAACCAACTTCCTCATCTCTTGAGGCCACCGAGACGAGACCTGGAGGAGGGAAGAGGATCCAAGGGGCTCGGGGGCATCCGCAACTCAGCCGACGAGAGGGGACAACCTTCCTCGCTGCCACGAAGCCGACCGGACGTGATGGCAGGGGCCTAGCAGGGCCCTAGTGGCCCGGCCGAGCCCAAATGGGTCTGGGCAACCCCTGCTGCCACACTGCAGCACATCGCCCGACAAAAGCCGCCACCACCCGCACACCTCGATGCCTCGCCACCACCACCAGGGAGCCGCATCGCTGCGCATCGGATCGTTGGCCCGCCCCAACCCAGATGGGGCCCAAAAGGGCCCAGACCTGGGCGGAGTGGACGCCGCTAGCCAGCCGCACCACCATGCGCCCCCAGCCAACAGCCGCGCCGCCGCATCAGGGGCACCCACGGCCCATAAAGCACAAGCGGGGAAAGAACGGACTGCCTCCGCCCGAGGAGCACCGCCACCATCAGGGGGCCCCCGCTCCCCCCAATGTGCGCGCGGGAAAAGAACGGCCCGCCTCCGCCAGCATCTCGTGGGAATGGCCCGGCGGACCAGGCCGGCGGCGGCAGGGGGAAAGTGTCGGATCTCGGGTTCCGGCAAAACCCTTAAGGTTTGAACTCTGGGGTGCGCGCGAAGATCTCTCCTCACAGATCACGCCCACACACTTCAGATTCTAGGCTAGCTCGATTAACTCGCAACACAAGGGACACAGGATTTATATCGGTTCGGGCCACTGCTGTGGTGTAATACCCAACTCCAAAGTGTGGTGGTGGTAGATTGCCTCTTGGGCTAGGGATGAACACTACAAAGGGAAGAACAGCCTCCTGAGGAGAGGTGTTCTTGTGTGTGGTGTGTTGGGTTCTACGATAGGGTGCGTCAACTGCATATTATAATATTCCTATGCGCAGAACAACCAAGAACATGCTACGGGAGATGGATCACAGTTCGTTATCACTAGATGCGCAGTGCCGTGCAATGAAAGAAGAGTTGAGGCAGCGCGTCCGCGTGGATCGTCTCCTCCTCATACGATCTCCCTCGAACAGTCGCTCGTCAGTTCCCACGTACAGGTTCGCCGGAGTGGCACAAGTGCACTGCCTCTAATGGTATCCGCGCGTGCAGGTGGAACGTCATGCGGTGGACTACTAGGTCCAATCACACAACCGTCGGCGAGTGGAGGTGTCTATTCGCAACACATGCAAACCCTAGTGACAGCGCCGAAGCAATCAGCTCCCCATGAGTGTGCCGCACCTCCACTATATATAGGCGTCCGTCGCGGGCTTAACACTTGGGCCTCCCATGGACCCTAAAGCCCATGAGTCTACTCAGCCACAATCCGAATATAGCTCGGATCACATCCGACCAGTGTAACGCCCTCGATGCGGCTATATCTCCCACGTGTCGAAGCACGACTTAGAGGCATAACCGCATTGAAAGCAATGTCGCAAGTGAGGTAATCTTCACACAACCCATGTAATACATAAGGGAAAAGAGATACGTAGTTGGCTTACAATCGCCACTTCACACAATACATGAGTAAAACATTACATCATACAGATAAAATCAAGGTCCGACTACGGAACCAAAATAAAAGAAGACTACCCCAAATGCTACACAGATCCCCGATCGTCCCAACTGGGCTCCACTATCGATCAACTCAAACGAAACAACACAAAGAACAAGATCTTCATCGAGCTCCTCCTTGAGCCCGGTCCATCACCCGCACGGTTTCACCGCACCTGCAAACTGTTTTGGGAAGTATCTGTGAGTCACGGGACTCAGCAATCTCACATCCATGAGATCAAGACTATTTAAGCTTAAAGGTAGGACAGGGTAGTGAGGTGGAGCTGCAGCAAGCGACTAGCATATATGGTGGCTAACATACGCAAAAGAGAGCGAGAAGAGGAGGCAAAGCACGGTCGAACAACTAGGATCAAGAAGTGATCCCGAAACTACTTACGCCAAGCATAACTCCAACATCGTGTTCACTTCCCTGACTCCGAGAAGAGACCATCACGTTACACACGCGTTGGTGTATTTTAATTAAGATCAACTTCGGTTTTCTACAACCGACATTAACAAATTCCCATCTCGCCACATAACCGCTGGCACGGCCGAAAATTCAAACCCCGCAGGGTGTCCTAACTTAGCCCATGATAAGCTCTCGCGATCAACGGAAGAATAGACCTTCTCCCGGAAGCCCGATCAGTCTCGAATCCTGCCACAAGACATTTCACAGCAATAAAACAAGACCAAGAAGACCTGCCGGCGTGTCGACACCCTGGTAGTAGCCGCCAGATCTCGCCCCTGTGCAACGACCGGATGAGCAGTCCGTATAACTAAAACCAGCCCTCAAGTTTCCCGAGGTGGCGCCAAGAAGGGTTTCTAGTTTGGACCAACACTTAGACAAGCATTGGCCCGGGGCTAAATGAAGATGACCCTTGAGAGCGCGACTCCCAAGGGAAAAAGGTAATAGGTGAGGCAAATGTAAAACCAATGTTGGGCCTTGCTGGAAAAGTCTTATTCAAAGCGAACTGTCAAGGGGGTCCCATAAATCACCCGACCGCGTTAGGGACGCAAAAATCCGGGAACATAACACCGATATGACGGAAACTAGGGCGGCAAGAGTGGAACAAAACACTGCATAAGGCCGAGCCTTCCACCCTTTACCAAGTATATAGATGCATTAATTAAATAAGATATATTGTGATAACTCAACAAGTAAACATGTTCCAACAAGGAACAACATCTCCATGTTCCAACAAGGAACAAACTTCAACTTCACCGCAACTAACAACGCTATAAGAGGGCTGAGCAAAGCGGTAACATAGCCAAACAACGGTTTGCTAGGAAAGGATGGTTAGAGGCTTGACATGGCAACATGGGAGGCATGATATAGCAAGTGGTAGGCATCGAGCATAGGCATAGCAAAAGAGCGAGCATCTAGCAAGCAAAGATAGAAGTGATTTCGAGGGTATGGTCATCTTGCCGAAATCCCGCAAGGAAGAAGATCAAGTCCATGAAGAGGACAAACGGCGTAGTCGAACGAATCCTCACAACTCCGAACGAACCCGGCTAACGAGAGAAGCAAACCGAAAGAAACAAACAACATAGTGAACACACAATCATAAACATGGCATGATGCACAAACAAATATGATGCATGTCCGGTTTAATGAGGCATGGCATGGCAATATGCACAAACAACACTACAAGTTAGTGGAGCTCAATATGCAACGAGTTGCATATTGACGGAACACCACAACACTTATTTAGTTCTCTCTCGTTAGGTACACAACAATATTAAATGTTGTTAAACATGGCAAGAGGTGGAGCATAATTAAACTAGCTATTTAGGCAAGTTTAAATGAGGCCGAAATAAGAAACAACAATTCCGGAAAATCCCCATGAGCAATATTTTAGATTCGGTACTGTTCTGCCCTAAACACAATTTTAGAGTTGTTAAACAGCAACATAAAGTGGACCATGTTAATCTAGGCATTATTCCACCCCATTTACATATAAAGAACATTTAATTCCGAGTTACGGTTATTTAGTTATGAATTAAAGCATTTTAACATGGCATATTAGCAAATTAATGCAAACATCAATTACATTTTAAACATGGATGAAAATGGCATATAATTAATCTACACGAAATTCTAAGCAATTTACATGTTTAAACCATTTTAATCCGATGCACGGTTGATGAGTTATTAAATGCATGAACTCTAGGGACTTTTCTGTAAATCTGTAATTCCCCTGGAAATTAGCTAAATTCGCAGCGTATGAAAAAAAAACAGCATGGGCCGAATCTGGGCGGACTGGGCCAACAGAGAGGGGCTGGGGGAGGCAGCTCACCCTGGGCCAAGGCCCGATCGGTGAGGAAGGAGGCCAGGCAGGGGGGGAAGGGCGCGCTGGGCCGGTCCGGTGGAGGAGGCGTATACTGGCCTGCCACAGCTTCGGGCTGGGCTCAAGGCTGGCTTCGGCCCGGTTCGGGTGGAGGAGGCCGGCCTGTGGAGGGGAGGCAGAGGTGGGCGCTGGGCCTTGGCGATGCTGGGCTGGCGGGTCGCGATCCACACGCTGGACGCACGGAGTGAACGGGCACGGCGAAGGCCCTCTTGCTCGATTCTCAAGAATGTAAAGAGAGAGTTTCAGAGAAGGTAACGGGAAGAAGAGAGAAGGCGAGGGCGACGGCGCGCGACCTGCAGGACTCCGGTGGCGCGGCCGGAACGGGACTGGGACGGCGCAAGGATCGGAGGGGCGCGGACCCAGGCGCGGGGAGGACTTGGCGAGGCTCGACGGCATGGAACGGTGGCCGGGGACTTGGAGCTCCACGCGGCAAGCGAGGCGGAGGGTGCCGGGAACGGAGCAGGTTTGGCGAGGAGAGGCGGAGCAGAGGAGGTCCGGCAGGGGCGCGGGTCTCCAGGCCGGCGGATCTGGCCGGGAATGGGCTTGAACGGCGCCGGATGAGGAGGACGACGCGGGGACGGACGGGAACGGCGATGCGGGAACTCCGGCGAGGCAGAGCTTGGAGGCGGCTTGGCGCCGGAGATGATGATGGGGAGGCGCGGAGGAGGTCAAGGGGTCGAGGACGACGGCTCAGACAGCGGTTGCTGGTGCTTGAAGCCCCTCGACGCCATGGCGGTTTCCTCAAGGGCAAAGAAAGAGAGAGCGAGAGATTAGAGAGAGAGACGGTGAGATGGAGAGGGGAAAGAGAGAAGGCTGACGGCACTCATCTTGTTGGCTGCTGCTGCTGGTTGCCGGGCGACGAGGCCGCTGGCCGGGCGCGGGCGGGCGGACGGGTGCTCGGGAGAGGGAGGTGAGGTGGGCGCCATGGTGGAATTGGATCGAGGATCCCGAGGTGAACCGAGATCTGGCGGCGGGGAGGAGGATCCCTAGAAATTTGGGATTTGCTCGATGATTGCATTGCTATATATACTAGGTGGTGGTTAGGGACAAACGGACCCTCCGATCGAAACCAAACGACCGAGAGTAAATAGGTTAGAGTCCAATAAACAAAACGGAGATGTTTTGTAGATGTTAGAGATGATCCGGACACAACGGTAACGAGTGCCCGGTCGGGTTCGGGAGGTTTCGACGCCGAGGGTTCGATGCATCGTGCGTAGAGGGTTTCGACCGTAGGAGAGAGAGGAGAATGCAGCCCGCA
Organism: Aegilops longissima; assembly: GCA_021605205.1. Classification (NCBI taxonomy): domain Eukaryota; kingdom Viridiplantae; phylum Streptophyta; class Magnoliopsida; order Poales; family Poaceae; genus Aegilops; species Aegilops longissima. The sequence continues at coordinate 178,513,867 of CM038676.1, forward strand.
CGATTTGGAGACCAAACATCCGACTTAATATACCGACTATATCCCGTTATAAATATAACGGTTAAGAAGTCAAACGAACTCCGACGCGATTTAAACTTGGCAGGCGGCCTGTCTACACCATAATAAGACCGCATGACAAGTTGCAACCCATTCCGAGAACATTATTATGCCACTTATAAAATAATATTTCGGAGGTGCCGGGCGCTGCGTAGTGTATCCGACTCGAACGGACAACGGAGAGAACCGACGAACACGACCGGATGCAAGTTTTGAAAAACATGCGGATGAAATGCAGATGATGACATGAGATGAGATGCACAACAAGAACAAAATGCAAAACAACAGATAAAACCCAACCACGAAGGAAATAATAAATCACATCTCCGGAAAGGGCAAGAGTCGGAGTTACGAATATGGAAAGTTGTATCCGGGGTGTTACAACCAGTGTCCTCGGATCCGACCTTGTAGGTTCCTTCCCTTAAGCGCGCGACCCCTTAGGTTCAAGTCGGCTTGGTCGCAGTTCGGATCACCTCCGAACTGCATGGTTGGTAGCGGCCTCTAGCAAGGCATGCCGAACACCAAGCAGACTATGAAGCTGGTTAGCGAACATGTACATCACAATTCCATTCCTTTTGCCACACGATATATGTTGTCGAGCTCAAGGCGAGTCTGTCATCCTTGTGCTAGCCCGACCTCTTTCTCGTTCCAGTGATGCCGACCACTATCCGGATTATCTCATAATCCTTGTCGCATGGCCATGCTTTTCCTGGCCGAATCACACGAGGGCCCCAGAGTATATCTCTCCTGGTCGGAGGGGCAAATCCCATCTTGCTCGACCATGTCTCGTAGCATGGGTCTCGACAAGCCTGAAACCTACCTTTGTAACTACCCAGTCACGGAGTAGCGTTTGGTCAGCTCAAAGCAAGTCTGTCACCATCCCGAGTACACGTGCCAGCTCAGGTCTTAGGACATAGAGCGTATGTTGTACTAGATACTCACAGATGACATATCGCTGCGTCTCATAGTTGGGTCTGTCTGACTCAGACCTTATCTCGTCTCGGATCCGACTATGTCGAATCTGACCAGACCTTTCCAAGTCCATATTATCCGGTTAGCATCCAATGCTCCATGGCTAGTGAGACCAAGCCATCAACCGTGTCATATGCTAGTCTAGTTGGCTACACGTCTACACATCCCTTTCGACTAGGGACCTTTTAGGACAGTTATCATACAATGCATAGTCCCACAAAAAAGTCACGTACTTGTCGATACACATCATTGATAATGTCCAAGGACTATCTTTATTCATAAACACATAGGAAATATCATCATACATGATTGCCTCTAGGGCATATCTCCAACAGTCTCCCACTTGCACTATTGTCAATCAAATAGACATCGAATGCCCATAGCTCTAATGTGCCCCTCATGCTTGGGTTGTGGAAGCGGCTTAGTCAATGGATCTGCAACATTTGCATCCGTGTGAATCTTGCATAACTCTACATCACCATTCTTTACAATCTTTCGTATCAGGTGATCTTTCCGATCTATGTGTCTGACCTTGTGGTGATTCCTCGGCTCCTTGGCTTGTGCGATGGCACCAGAATTATCACAATAAAGGTCCAACGGTTTTACCGAGGCTGGGAAAATACCAAGATCATCTAGAAAGTTCCGGATCCAAACACCTTCCTTCGTAGCTTCACAAGCCGCAATGTATTCGGCTTTTGTGGTAGAATCGGCCACCGTATCTTGCTTGGAACTCATCCAGCTCACTGCTCCTCCATTCATGACGTACACAAATTCGGACTGTGATCGACAATCATCTCTGTCGGTTTGGAAACTAGCGTCGGCGTAACCCCTTACGACGAGTTCTTCCTCACCTCCATAAACTAGGAACATTTCTTTAGTCCTTTTCAGGTACTTCAAAATAGTCTTTACCGCTGCCAAAGGACTCTCACGGGTTGGCCTGGTATCCGCTTGTTAGGCTTATCGGAAAAGCAACATCCGCCTTGTACATATCATGGCATACATGATGGATCCGATTGCCGAGGCATACTGAATCCTACTCATCCTACTTCGCCATCGATGTCAAGACTCGAGTCTCGCTTAGCCTTATACCATGTGAGAGTGGCAAGAACCCTTTCTTCGCTTCACCATGTTGAACCGCTTCAACACTTTATCTATGTACGCGTTCGCTTAAGCCGAGCAGCCTCCTCGATCTATCTCTATAGATCTTAATGCCTAAAATGTACATTGCCTCACCAAAGTCCTTCATCGAAAACTTGCCATTCAATGACTCCTTGACCGAGTTCAGCATCGAAACATCATTTTCGATCAGTAGTATGCCATCCACATACAAGATCAAAAACAATATTGAACTCCCACTTAACATCTTGTATAAACAAGAGTCCTCTTCACTTTTGATGAAACCGAAACCAGTGAAGACCTCATCAAAACGAATGTTCCAACTCCGAGATGCTTGCCTCAACCCATAATTGGATCTCTTGAGCTTGCATACCTTACTAGTGCTAGTCGGATCGACAAAATCCTCAAGCTGTATCATATACACGTCCTCAGTTAAATTTCCATGAAGGAAAGCAGTCTTGACATCCATCTGCCATATCTCATAATCGAAATATGCAGCTATAGCTAGTACGATCCTCACCGACTTCAGCATCGCTACCGGCGAGTAAGTCTCGTCGTAGTCAATTCCTTGAACTTATCCATAACCCTTAGCGACAAGCCGAGCTTTGTGGATCTAAATATTTGCATCCACATCGATTTTATTCTTAAAGACCCATTTGCAACCAATGGCCGTTACGCCAGGCGGCGGATCAACCAAGTCCCAGACTTGATTCTCATCCATGGACTTTAACTCGGATCTCATGGCCTCCAGCCATGCCTCGGAATCTGGGCTCACCACCGCCAGATACATGGCCGCCTGCCGCTTAGCAACAATACATCGCGAACTCTGCGCAATCTTTCCAACCTCCGTGGTTCCAGTCCCGCTTCCACTACAGGTTCCCTGACTGACTCCGGTATGATCTCATCACCCGCCAAGCTGTCCCCGAGTGGTACTCGAATTTCTTCGAGTCGGACCGTCCTCCCACTGGCCTCCCCACTGACAAACTCTTTCTCAAGGAAAACCCCGTTCCGAGCAACAAACACTTTGTTCTCTTCTCGGTTGTAGAAGCTATATCCCAAGGTTTCCCTCTGATATCCCATGAATATGCATTTATCCGACTTGGGTGTAAGCTTGTCTGACATAAGTCGCTTGACAAATGCTGTACAACTCCAAATCTTTACAAAATACAAACTGGGACTCTTTCCGGTCCACATCTCATGTGGTGTCTTGTCTATGGATTTTGATGGTACCCTGTTAAGTGTAAAAGCTGCAGTTTCTAGAGCGTATCCCCAAAATGACAAGGGTAAATCCGACTTGCTCATCATAGACCGGACCATGTCCAACAAGGTCCTATTCCTCCTTTCCGACACGCCGTTTCTCTGTGGCGTACCTGGAGGTGTGAGCTGTGGTACTATACCTCGAATTTTCAGATGATCATCAAACTCTTGGCTCATGTACTCACCTCCACGATCAGATCGTAGAAGCTTTATAGTCTTACCGAGCTGATTCTCAACCTCGTTCTGAAACTCTTTGAACTTTTCAAAAGTTTCTGACTTGTGCCTCATCAAATAGATATATCCATATCTACTCAAGTCGTCGGTAAAAGTCATGGCATCTTGATAGCCACCTCGGCAGTTGTGCTCATTGGACCACACATCACTATGTATAAGTTCCAATAGCTCAAACGCCCTCTCGCAACTCTTTGCAAAAGGAGACTTAGTCATCTTGCCAAGCAAGCATGATTCACATGTCTCAAACGACGCGAAGTCGGACGAAGTTAGAAGCCCATCATCATGGAGCTTCTTCATGCGTTTCAGACTAATGTGTCCAAGCCGGCAATGCTAGAAGTATGTTGGATTTATCTCATTAGGCTTATGCCTCTTGACATTCACGTTATAGACCGGTTCCTGTTCCAGATTCAATATAAATAGCCCATCAACAATGGGTGCATAGCCGTGGAACATACCATTCAAATAAAACGAACAACCATTGTCCTTTAAATTGAATTCGTAACCCTGAATCATCAAACATGAGGCAGAAATAATGTTCCGACTAAGTGCAGGAATGTAATAACAATTATTCAATTCCAAAATAAATCCAGAAGGAAGCTGGAGCTGCATCGTGCCGACCTCCAACGCAGCAACTCTTGCTTTGTTGCTGACCCTGATGTCAATCTCCCCTTGTGCCACCCGCCTAGTTCTTACCAGCCCCTGCATCGAGTTGCAAATATGAACAACCGATCCGGTAACAAATACCCAAGAGATACTAGGTATGTCAGCAAGGTAAATGTCTATTACATATGCAACAAGTGTACCTTTGCCTGAAGTAGCATTCCCGGCCTTCTTGCCATGCTCTGCAAGCCACTTGCTACAGTTCCTCTTCCAGTGACCAGTTTCCTTGCAATGATAGCAAATGGTCTTCGAGTCCGTCCAGACTTGCACTGGCAAGCGGAGGTTACCATCTCCGTGCCCTTTTCCTTAGCCTTCTTCTTAGACCAACTCTTCTTGAACTTAGCCGATTTCTGCACCATCAACACTTGATGCGTGCCTTTCTTAATATCCTGCTCTGCCACCTTAAGCATCCCATGCAATTCAGTGAGCTTCTTATCCATGCCATGCATATGGTAGTTCGAGATGAACGTCCCATAGTTGGGCGGAAGAGAACCCAGAACTGCATCAGTAGCTAGCTCATCCAAGAGCGGGAAGCCCAACCGATCCAAAGCTTGCACATCTCCAATCATCTTGATCACATATGGGCTCAGTGGATCACCTTCCTTCAGCTTGCAATCCATCAAGGATCGCCAGAAGTTGAACCTTTAGGTCCTAGCCTGTGTCTGAAACATGCTCTTGAGACTCTCGATCATATCGTAAGCCTCAACATTTTCGAAATGTTGTTGCAAATTAGGCTCCATACAAGCCAACATCAGACAGCTGATCTCCGTTGATTCATCAACGAGTTTCTGGTAGGCATTCTTAGCTGTGGCACTAGCATTATCAGCAGGTTCCTCTGGAAGTGGATCCTCTAGTACATGTTCCTTTTTATCATGCTTGAGAACAATTCTCAGATTTCTATACCAGGTGGTAAAGTTTGTTCCATTCAGTTTATCCTTTTCTAGCATTGATTTCAATGCAAAGTTGGGTTGAGCAGGTGGTGCCATTGATCACTAGCAAAAAATGTGCAATCACTAAGCAATGTGTTTATGTAGAGTAATTCTAGCCTTAAACGAAAATACTTTCAGTGATTCAGGATCCGACTAGCACATGCAACTGGTGAGCTTTAGCATCACTGCTAGACAACATGCCTATCCAGTAAGGAACTCCTTGCTAATCGTATCTCTATACAACTCTTGTCGGTCGGGAAGGTATCTCATACCCCGGCCCCCAACGTTCTTTGCCACAAGGCCCAAAACCGTTTTGATAGCCTTGTCAAGTTAACCGGATGCAGTGCATGTTCGTGTCTGACACGAACCCTTCAGTTCAAGGACACCCAGCAGCACCTCAATTTTATGAGCCCACTACTAGACGTACTTGACGTGCGAAGGTGCAACATCGGGGATGGCAATTCGCTTGATATTCATGAGGGATCTTTCTACCATTCTAACATGCATAGAAAACAAGAAGCATAACAACCACAAATAAACATATATTGTGAAACAGTATGGCTCCTTCATGGACGTTCTTCCAGGTCGGCTCCGACTCCGATGACCATCTAGGAACTCCATCTTGTTTGTCATGCCGGGACGCCAAGCCACCAACGTGGTCTCTATTATCCAACTACTACAACTAGTAATTCATTTTACATAGAGTCACAAGTCGACACGCAGGTCGTTATACAATATAAAGACAACACTTTGGCTCCTGCCGGCTGACAAACATGACGCGCAGGCCATGTATAAATTACACACATGCATCACATACACATGAGCCATACTATTCACATCAAACCCTGCAAAACAAAGTTATGCATAGAATCACATTCTACCGGTTTGTGTGATCGTGTACGAAATACAAGGCGCTACGCACACGACGGTCGGGGTTCGAAGGGGAAGCGCCCCTCGTGGGTGCGGGCAGCGCCCGACGTTTTCGTAAATCACATATCACATCTAAACTCCGATCATGCCGGATTCTCTGATCTGACCGATCTCATCGATCATCGCGAATCCGATTCGGATTTATGTTTCACTGTTAACCCCGATGGCGGATAACCGACCGGTAGGAGTAGATCGTGTCATGACCTCATCGATCTCGATTGACAGAAAGCATAGCCTCATCGATCCCTATGTGCAGTTGATATCCTCAACTGTGCACATAGCCAATCTCATAAACGACGACAGATCTCATCTGTCGCCTCCACATATCTAATATGCATACGATCTGAATCCAAATCCTATAGCAGAGGCTCTGATACCACTATTGGGTTCTACGATAGGGTGTGTCAAATGAAATTAAAATATTCCTACACACAGAAGAACCAAGAACATGCTACAAGACGCGCAGTGCCGTGCAGCGGAAGAAGTATTGGGGCAGCGCGTCCGCGTGGATCGTCTCCTCCTCGTACGATCTCCCACGAACAGTCGCTCGTCGGTTCCCACGTACAGGTTCGCCGGTGCGGCGCAAGTGCACCGCCTCTAATGGTATCCCGCGTGCAGGCGGAACGTCGTGCGGCGGACTGCTAGGTCCGATCACACAACCGGCAGCGAATGGAGGTGTCTATTCGCAACACATGCAAACCCTAGTGACAACGCCGAAGCAATCAGCTCCCCATGAGTGTGCCGCACCTCCACTATATATAGGCGTCCGTCGCGGGCTCAACACTTGGGCCTCGCACGGACCCTAAAGCCCATATGTCTACTCGGCCACAATCCGAATATAGCTCGGATCACATCCGACCAGTGTCCTCGGATCCGACCTTGTAGGTTCCTTCCCTTAAGCGCGCGACCCCTTAGGTTCAAGTCGGCTTGGGCGCAGTTCGGATCACCTCCGAACTGCACGGTTGTAGCGGCCTCTAGCAAGGCATGCCGAACACCAAGCAGACTATGAAGCTGTTTAGCGAACCTATACATCACAGTTCCATTCCTTTTGCCACACGATATATGTTGTTGAGTCAAGGCGAGTCTGTCATCCTTGTGCTAGCCCGACCACTTTCTCGTTCCAGTGATGCCGACCACTATCCGGATTATCTCATAATCCTTGTCGCATGGCCATGCTTTTCCTGGTCGGATCACACGAGGGGCCCACAGTATATCTCTCCTGGTCAGAGGGGAAAATCCCATCTTGCTCGACCATGTCTCGCAGCATGGGTCTGGACAAGCCTGAAACCTACCTTTGTAACTACCCAGTCACGGAGTAGCGTTTGGTCGGCCCAAAGCAAGTCTGTCACCATCCCGAGTACACGTGCCAGCTCAGGTCTTAGGACATAGAGCGTATGTTGTACTAGAGATTCACATATGACATATCGCTGCGTCTCATAATTGGGTCTGTCCGACTCAGACCTTATCTCGACTCGGATCCGACTATGTTGAATCTGACCAGACCTTTCCAAGCCCATATTATCCGGTTAGCATCCAATGCTCCATGGCTAGTGAGACCAAGCCATCAACCGTGTCATATGCTAGTCTAGTTGGCTGCGCGTCCACACAGCCCTTTCGACTACGGACCTTTTAGGACAGTTATCATACAATGCATAGTCCCACAAACAAGTCACGTACTTGTCGATACACATCATTGATTATGTCCAAGGACTATCTTTATTCATGAACACATAGGAAATATCATCATACATGATTGCCTCTAGGGTATATCTCCAACATGGTGAACTTGAGGGTGTGAGGATCCGAACTCGTTTCCTCCTACTGTGGTGGCTAGTCCTATTTATAGAGGCCCTGGTCCTCTTCCGAAATATTGAGCGGGAAGGGATGCCACAACGGCCAATTTAAAAGGGGACAGCTAGTACAACTTATCCTGACAAAAGTAGTCTTCACCTGCCAAAGGCTCTGGTGGTGACGTCGTCTTGGGCTCCACGGTGACCTCCGTCCTGCCGTCCTGTTGGTCTTGGTCTCGTTGCACCGATGCGGAAACCTTTGCCTGACGCCTCGGAACTCCTCGCCTGCGCTTGCCACCTTAGCACCAAAGAGGAAACAAGGACACTGCGCGTGCTGGCGCCCGCCTAGTCTCGATCGTCATGGCTCACATCAAGAGAACCTCGCGAGGTTTGCCTTGCCTTGATCTCTCCGCCCCTCATGAGCCGGCCCGATGATGCTGCTCCCGAGGAGGTCTTGTGTTGTCCGCCTCGCGAGGCTTGGCCCCTCGCGAGGGTATTGAGTGCTCGTTGGTGAACATGGGCCGTACGGGCCCACTCGCAGAGCCACGCCATGGGCCGCAGGTAGGCAAGTCTGGGGACCCTCGTTCCCAGAACGCCGACAGTAGCCCCCGGGCCCAAGGCGCGCTTGGACTTGGCTTCGAGGCGAAGCCAAAGGGCAAGTGCGGAGTATTGCGGGCCCCAACGGCCTGCGGCAATGGTCGACGCATGGCGGTTGATTGGACGTGGGCGTCTCCGCTTCCCCACCCTGCCTCAGCAACTGCCCGACTTGCCAAGAGGCTGGTGCAGACAGCGCGTGCCTTCATTGCTCCCTTTCGCCTTGCTCCAGATCCCCTTCCTTGCTCCTTGCTTCCAAAATCTCTAGATCTGCTCCCATCCTCTTTCGCATCAGCGACCAATGGTCTCCCGGAAGGTCAAGCCTGCCTCGTCGCCAGCCTGGTACCAGCCGGCTCTCGATGCACCCAACGTTTTGGAGAAAAGCCTCGCCGCCACCCGTCTGCTGACAGCGGGGGAAAACAATGGAAGGCGGAAGACTGAGCTCCGGGCCGGCTCCGCCATGCCGGAGCCCGAGGGAAGCACCTTCTTCCCCTTCTTCACGAGCAGCATCGCCGCCGGGCTGGTTCCCCCCTTCTCTGACTTCTTCTACGAGGTCCTCGGCCACTACGGGCTGCAGGCGCTGCATCTTCATCCCAACTCTATCCTTCTTCAGTCGATCTTCGCCTATTACTGCGAGGCGTACCTCGGCGTGATGCCGTCCGTGGCTCTTCTGCGCCACTTCTTCTTCCTCCGTGTCAACGTGAAAGTGCAACTATCCCTAGGTGGTTTTGGTAATTCCTAACAACATATAGCTCATTGAGCTAATACTATTTCAAGATTAATATTTCAGGAAAGCTAAATGATTGGCATGGCATGGATGAGAAAATTGGACCCCTCAAAATGCTAAGGACAAAGGATTGGCTCAAGCTCAAAGCTCAAGACTCTACATTTTCTATTTTAGTGATCCAAGATCACATTGAGTCTATAGGAAAAGCCAATACTATCAAGGAGGGATGAGGTGTTGCTTAATGAGGCTCTTGCTCAATATGCTTAGTGATATGCTGCAAAGCCCTCAACTACTTTCTCACATCCACATATGACCTAAACCAAAAGTCAAACTCGGCCCCATCGATTCTTTCTATCCGGCGGCACCGAGTTCAGATGTCATAGCCACTGCCACAAACCCTAGGCAAATCGGTCTCACCGATAGGGATCTCGGTCTCACTGAGATGGGGTTGTAATCTCTGCTTCCCTTCAGAACGCTTGGTCCCACCGAGATCAGCGATTGGTCCCACCGAGATTGCAATGTAAACTCTCTGTTTCCTTTTTGTAACATTTCGGTCTCACCGAAATGAGCGAATCGGTCCCACCGAGTTTACCTCACCAACTCTCTGGTTAGCTTATTACCAAAATCGGTGTCATCGAGTTTGTGTAATCGGTCTCACCGAGATTACATTATGCCCTAACCCTAACCATATCGGTCCTACCGAGTTGCATGTCGGTCCCACCGAATATCCTAACGGTCAGTAGATTTGCTGAATCGGTTCGACCGAGTTTATCAATTCGGTCCCACCGAGTTTGGCAAGTTGTGTGTAATGGTTAGAATTTGTGTGGAGGCTATAAATACCCCTCCACCTCCTCTTCATTCGTGGAGAGAGCCATCAGAACAAATCTACACTTCCAACCTACATTTTTCTTAGAGAGATCCACCTACACTTGTGTTGAGCCCAAGATATTCCATTCCTACCATATGAATCTTGATCTCTAGCCTTCCCCAAGTTGCTTTCCACTCAAATCTTCTTTCCACCAAATCCATATCCTGTGAGAGAGAGTTGAGTGTTGGGGAGACTATCATTTGAAGCACAACAACAAGGAGTTCTTCATCAACACACCATTTGTTACTTCTTGGAGAGTGGTGTCTCCTAGATTGGCTAGGTGTCACTTGGGAGCCTCCGACAAGATTGTGGAGTTGAACCAAGGAGTTTGTAAGGGCAAGGAGATCGCCTACTTCGTGAAGATCTACCGCTAGTGAGGCAAGTCCTTCGTGGGCGACGGCCATGGTGGGATAGACAAGGTTGCTTCTTCATGGACCCTTCGTGGGTGGAGCCCTCCGTGGACTCGCGCAACCGTTACCCTTCATTGGTTGAAGTCTCCATCAACGTGGATGTACGATAGCACCACCTATCGGAACCACGACAAAAACATATGTGTCTCCAATTGCGTTTGAATCCTCCAAACCCTTCCCTTTACATTCTTGCAAGTTGCATGCTTTACTTTCCGCTGCTCATATACTCTTTGCACGCTTGCTTGAATTGTGTTAAGATGGCTTGACTTGTCCAAAGTTGCTAAAATCTGCCAAGAACTAAAATTGGGGAAAGGATAGATTTTTATTTGGTCAAGTAGTCTAATCACCCCCCTCTAGACATACTTTCGATCCTACACAACGAGGGTCATACCTCCGGGTGTGCCAACTTCATCGCGGCCGGCAAGGCCAACTCAATCTCGAAAACCGGAAGGAAGGCCGACGGCTTCCGGAGCGAGTGCGTCCTGATGGACGCCAAGTGCGTCCACCCACGCTTGACGCTGCCAACGGAGATGCCCTAGTCCGACAAGGGGTGGTCTTGCGCGAAGCTCACTGATGAGCGGGAGGCGTTGGTGTTGGAGCAGATGAAATCTGACCTGAAGCCGGACAACGCGAAGGCGGCGAAGGTGACTGGGGCCATGCTTCTGAGGGAATTCTTGATGCTGTGCATGGCCCTGCTTCAGGCGCGTACGCGCCCCTTGTGGAGGCTTGGGGAGGAAGAGGACAAGGTTCGCCTGAGCCCGGAAGCCTTGCCTGACGGTGAGCTGGCTGCAGCTCTGCGCCTCCTGGTCGGGGACGACCAGGATTACCTGCCAAGCGTCTTCATTCCCTTGTTTCGCCGCAAGGATGGAGTGCAGGTCGTGGCCGCCAGGCCGACCTTTGACAGGCGTGGGCTGGTGCCGCCGGCACCCACCAGGGCCCCTGCGGTGCCGGCGGCGTTGGAGCTGTCTTCTGGTGAGTCCCGCAGGGAGGAAGAAGAGGAGGAGGACTCGGAGGTGACCCCCGAAGGGATGGGGGAGACCTCCCCCTTGAGTAAGGCCGACATCCTCCGCACCCTGCCAGACGACGACGAGGCCGACGCCCGCCAGGAGAAGGGGGAGCCGCCCGTGGTCCCGACGAGGGGTAGGTCAGCGCTGGTCTCCCGAGAGGTTGCCCCGGCTTTGACGCCGCCTGAGGCTGCCTCCGGCCCCTCCACTGCTCCAGCTTCTGCTCTTGGAGCCTGCGCGCCTGTGCCTCAAGCCCCGAGGCTCTCGGGCTTCAAGCTCAGCAAGCGAAGGGTGGATTACGCCGCGGTGGACCAGTAAGTACTCGATCTTCATATTGTTCTTGCTTATACTGCTGCTCCCTGATGTTCGTCCTTGGTTGAGCAGGCCACGGCCTGCGGTGAAGAAGAGGAAGGAGGATGCAGCGGCTACGCCTGGGACTGAACCATCTGCAGCGGCCGCAACCCCCTCCGCGAAGAAAGGAAGCGATATCACTCGCACCTTTCCGGCCCGGTCACCCTCGCAAAGCCTGGAGGGGCGTCGTCCGGAGGAGTCAGCCCCCGAGGCACCGTTGGCTCCGGAAGTGCTGATGTCCGGCTCGGCTGCTGAGGTCCTGAAGGCTCAGGAGCCCTTGGTCTCCCAGGCACTGGTGACGACATCACCTCCTCCTGCTGCACCAGTCCTTCCAGGTCCCTCTGTTTCTCCTGATGTCTTGGAGCGCGCCCTTTTGGAGATGGCCCAGCTGCGAGAAGATCTCCAGGGTGCCGACTCCCACCTGGTAGCCGGGCGCCTGGAGCTGGTCTTCGGTTGGCTTCATTCCGACGCGTCCGTACGAGCGACGCTGAGCCAAGCCGTGGCGGTCTCCGAAAAGGAGAAGCAAGCCACCGCCCAAGCTGCAGCTGCTCGTGAAGTGGCGCTGAAGGATGCTGAAGCCGCCCAGGATCGCTGCCAGGCGCTAGAGGCCGAACTAAAGAATCTGCGTGATCTGCGCACGGAAGTAGCTCGTGGCCGCCAGGCGGAGGAGGAGAAGATGAGGGCCCGGGAGGACGCCATCAAGGATCATGATGCTGAGCTGGCGAAGGCGCAGGCCACGCAGCGCAGCTGTCTGGAGGAGCTCGAGCGGAAGGTGGAGGCGGAGAAGGCCAGTCTTGACGCCAAGGCAAAGGTCCTGTCCAAGGACCGCGTGGCCTTCGCGCTCCTCGAGATGAGGTCCCGTGCGGCGCTGAACGCGCTGTACGAAAAGGGCTTGGAGAGGCCGCTGACCACCGACGAGGACGGCCCTGCTCAGCTGCTTCCCTACTTGGTTGTCGTGCTTGAGGAGGTTGTGAGCGGCATCGGTCCTATGGCCGAGGCAGAAGCCCGCGTTCTTTCGTCAGCTACACTGACGCGTGTCTTCAGTCACCTCCATCTTCATGATCCAGCTGCCCGCCTGGACGAGTTGCTGGAGCCTATGGACGAGAGCGTTGTGCGGCCGCTGCTGCGGCTGTGAAGGGCCAGGTGGAGGCCCCGCTGAAGAAGTTCCGCGGCTTCGCTCTCACGCCTTCGACCGGCGGTGCTACCGACCCTGCGGCTCCGGCTAGCGGTACAGGTGAAGGCGACGCCGGCAAGGGCGGAGCACCTCTTGTGGGCGACGGCGGTGTCCAGTGGTGACCTACTCGCGGCAGCATTCCTGTTTTACTCCTGCAACACGCATCATGCCTCGTGGAGGCGTTTAGACTTGTGCTTGATATTTGGGAGAACAATATGTCTTGTAATATTTTCTTTGAGATTTTGTGGTTTTCTTCATATTTGCTTTATGCTTTACGTCGGCAGAGCCCGGCCCCGCGCATACCTCAACCGCTGTTGGGCCGACAGAGACCAGGATGGAACCAAGGAGTGAGGGGTTACGTGACCAGTTAGGCTCCTGAGTCGCGATGCTCAGGAGTCCCCCTTGACGCGCAAACAGCTTATAGGAAGCAGACACGAGGATAGGTTTAGTGTTCTACGTCGGCAGAGCCCGGCCCCGCGCATACCTCAACCGCCGTTGGGCCGACCGGAGACCAGGACGGACCCAAGGAGTGAGGGGCTACATGACCAGTTAGACTCCTGAGTCGCGATGCTCAGGAGTCCCCCTTGACGTGCAAACAACCTTCATACCTTTGCCCTCGCCGAGGCTCGGCTCGGGAGGGGCGCGCAACGACCAGGTCCGGGGGACCTGGTTGGGTGGCGTACGCTTAGGCGTGACCCAAGCACAGCCCCCGTGCCCAGCCCCCTCGCGCGACTCTCCCGATGGGAGGTGTTGTGGTGAGGCGGGACACTGAGCTCAGGGGCTCCCTGAGGTTGATGCGGCCGTGGGGCCGCCCTCAATTGTTTATCACCAGCGCGGAGCATAGCGCTTTCCCACTTGCATGGGCATAGCCGCTCCTCGGCAGTGTCGACGGCCAGCGGGGAGCATGGTGCTTCCACTGGTACGTGGGAGGGGACTCCCTACTACGGAGAGCCCCCGGGGCGTGTACAGCCCCGCCCTGACACGTGGCTTGCACGGCAGGGCTAGGCGAGATGTGTCTCGGCACTCGTGAGTCAGCGCGGGACTCAAGAGGCCCTACCTCAAGGCGGGTTGCGCCTGGTCTTGGTTGTTGTTTGCTGTGTGGGTCCTGCGAGGTGGTCAGACAACTTGCGCCGAACGAATCTCCTGAGGTTATCGCGTGAGAAGGCCAAGCACCAACGGCCCCAGGAGGTGACGTGAACGGGGCCGGCCCGCCAGTCAGAGCTCAGCCATTGGATTTATCGACGCTACAGGGACGGGCCCGAGCATAGACGCCGTGCCTAACCTTTCTCACGCGAAGGGTCCTGAAGAAAGACGACCGGCGCGTGGCTCCCGCAGTGGGTGACAATCGAGCAGGTGATAGTCATAGATAGATTAAGCATTGAAAGCAAACTGGCTCAAGTAAACGCAGGGGAAATACTTGCCACTGGATCAGGCCCAAGCGGCTTGGGGATGATGTAGCCCGAGGGGCGCCCCAACAAGGTAAGCTAAAGACATAGGAAAGGGATACATGTCACAGGGACGGGCCCGCGCGGCCTGGGAATGATGCAGCCCGAGGGACGCTCCCAGGTAAATAAACTTTGGAAAATGTCACCTGGTTCTGTTGATGAAGGAATGTTGGGGCAGCTGAAGATGCGTGGCGAAGGGGTTGCTCCTCACGAGCCGCCGGGACCCTGAGCCTCAGGAGGCTCTGGGGGTCTAGGTGGTTCCTTGAGGACCGTCTCCATCTACATCAGGACGGCATGGTGCCTGGCCTCCTGAGCCGCCAGGACGCGCCGCAAGTTGCGCTGAAAGGCGGACGCCACGCTCAGCAGGCCGAATGGCATGCGAACATAGCTGTGCGGTGGACCCTCGCAATGCCCCGCGCGCGAAGGCCAGAAGAGCTCCTGAGACGCGACCCTGTTGAGTCCCGGGATGTCGATGCAGACGCACAACTCGGCATCCTCGCCCGGATGGGGAGCTGCGCCTAGTGAGCGGTGGTCGCCGCGCATGGCTCTCGCGCCATGCAGTTCCTGAGTGGTCTTGGTAATGAATTCCTGAACAGTGGGCGCTCCTCGCCTTGTGTCCTCCTGAGGGAGACGTGCCGCGAAGCACGCCTCCAAGTGGTGCCCGAGCGCCTCCCTCGTGATGTTGGTGAGGTCTAAGGCCCTCCAGAAGAGAGCCCCCGAGCCCTGCCCAAGGAGGGCGCTAGGCGTGCCTTCCTATGCGAGGGAGGGAGGCGCCCCAGGTGCGGGTGCCGATCCTGACGAGGTACCACTCGTGACGCTACCCTCCTGAGGTCCTGCACGGAGTAGCTACTTCTTCTTCTTGGGGACAATCTCAGGAGGGAATCGAGCTGCGCTATTGTCGGGGTCTTCGATTGACGCTGCTTGGAAGGCGCGCTCGAGGGAGCACACCGCATCTCTTTCTTCGCAGGGGACTGTGATGATCCCGCCGCTCCCTGGCATCTTGAGGATGTTGTAGCCGTGGTGTGTCACCGCCATGAACCTGGCCAGGGCAGGTACCCGAGGATGGCATTGTACGGCAGACAGATGTGTGTGACGTCGAAGTCGATGAGCTCGGTGCGGTAGTTGTTGTGTTCTCCGAAGGTGACAGGGAGGCGGACCTGCCCTATCGGTGTGGTGGAACCGTCGGTCACACCTGAGAAGGGCTTGGTAGGCTGAAGCTGGTCATAGGGCACTTGAAGGTTGCCGAACGTGTCGAGGGACAAGACGTTGAGTCCTGCTTCATCGTCGATGACGGTCTTGATGACTTGTACATTGCTGATGACGGGTGAACAAAGCATTGGGAGAGCGCCAGCGGTAGCCGCGCACTTGAGCTGATCTGCCGAACTAAAAGTGATGGCGCACTTGGACCACCTGAGAGGGTGAGTAGCCTCGTGCTTGGGGAGGACTGCGTTCACCTCACGAGCAAACTTCTTGAAGATATGTTGTGAGGCTGGGGCTTGAGCTCCGCCCAAGATGCAGGCGATAGCACGCGGCTCCTGGAATCCCCCAGCCCCCTCATCTTGATGGTGTTCGTCGTTCCTTCTTGGTGGGGGCGGCAGCGGAGGAAGCCCAGCGTTGCCCTGAGGGCGGTCCTCGCGAGGCTGATCCCTCCAGGCACCCACGTGAGGCTGATCCTGCCAGCGGTCCTCATGGGGCCGGTCACGCCACTCCAGGCGTGGGCCCCGGTCATCCCAGCATCCTCCGCCACGTCCTCCTCCTCGGCCGTAGCCCCAGTCGTTGCACTCGGGGTATCGACCGAAGTGTCCATCGCGAATGGCCCTGAGCTCCTAACAATCGATGGTGTTGTGACTGTGCATGTTGTGGAAGGCGCAGAACGGTCAGCTGCTCTTGCATGACTCAGGCTGGTCCCTGCTGCGCTTCCTGTCTGGCTCTGCCGCGAGTACGGCTGTTCCCTTGCACTTCACGTCCTTAACCTTGGCTTTCTTCTCCTCCAAGTCTGCAGCTGGGAGCTCAAGAAGGGAAAGGCGCCCTTCCTCAGCCCTTGCGCACTTTGTCGCCAGGTTGAACAGCTCCAGGGATGTGCACAACTCCTTGTGGATGCCGAGCTCCTCCTTCATCTTGACGTCGCAGACGCCATTGGAGAACGGAGAGACGATGGCCGCGTCCGTCACCTTGGGGATCTTGAGACGAACATTGTTGAAGCGCTGGATGTACTTCTGAAGGGTCTCTCCTGGTTGTTGCTTGACGCGGCGCAGGTCACCCGCGGCCGGGGGGCGGTCGCGAGTGCCCTGGAAGTTGGCGACGAAGCGGTCGCGCATCTCGTCCCAGGAGGAGATCGAGCCTAGTGGCAAGTTCAGGAGCCATGAACGAGCGCCGTCTTTGAGCGCCATGGGGAACAAGATCGCCATGACTTTCTCGTCGTCGTTGGCCGCCTCGATGCTCAGCTCGTAGAGCTGCAAGAACTCTACGGGGTCAGGGGTGCCGTCGTAACGAGGAGGCAGATCCGGCTTGAACTTGCCCGGCCAAGCGACGCTACGTAGCTCGGGGGTGAAGGCGCGGCAGCCGACCGTGGTCACCAGGGCCCGTCTTGGAGGTGGAGCTTGGTCTTGGCGCCCGCGCGCTGCCACGGCAAGTGGCGCGGGGCCCTGCCGCAGCTAGTGATCCTGACATGGCGGTGCAGGGAGCGGTCGAGCGCTCTCTTGTGGGCGAGGGACTTCTTGGCAGCTTCCTTCTTCGCGCACGGGCACTGGACACGGAGGGTCGCGCCGCGGAGCCGCGGGCCTGGGCGCTAGGGCGCCGTCTTGGTGCAGAGGTGGTGGAGGTGCTCCGTGAGCCACGTCGCCCATAGCCGGCGGTGGACAAGGCAGCGAGAGGGATGGTGCTGGGGAGCCCCCTACGGCGCTGACAAGCTCGGCGATGCGGTCCAGCCAGTCCTCGTAGAGGTCGTCGATGGGGCGGTGGCGCAGGAGTTCGCGCGCCATGCACAGCGCGGCCTGCGCGTCCGTGGGAGCGCGACGGGCATGGGGCGACGAGCCGGCCGAAGTCAGCGATGGAGTGGTGGTGCGGCCGTCCCGCCGCACCAAGGGGTGCAGTGAGGAGGCTTGCTGCTCGTTCCCCGCCGGGCCGATGGTGGTAGCCGACGGAGAACGACGAGGTGGCCCGCAGACGGGAGCCGTCTGGGCGACGCGGATGGCGAGGGCAGCCCGGCGCTTAGCGCGAGCACTGCGAGCGTCCGCCATGGAGATGACGAAGCAACGGGGCGCGGAGCAACGGAAGGAAAGCTTCGGCGCACCCCTACCTGGCGCGCCAAATGTCAAATCTCGGGTTCCAGCAAAACCCTTAAGGTTCGAACTCTGGGGTGCGCGCGAAGATCTCTCCCTCACAGATCACACCCTCACACACTTCAGGATCTCTAGGCTAGCTCGACGAACTCGCAACACAAGGGACACATGATTTATACTGGTTTGGGCCACCGTTGTGGTGTAATACCCTACTCCAGTGTGGTGGTGGTGGATTGTCTCTTGGGCTAGGGATGAAAACTACAAGGGGAAGAACAGCCTCCTGAGGAAAGGTGTTCTTGTGTGTGGTGAACTTGAGGGTGTGAGGATCCAAACTAGTTGCCTCCTACTGTGGTGGCTAGTCCTATTTATAGAGGCCCTGGTCCTCTTCCTAAATATTGAGCGGGAAGGGATGCCACAACGGCCAATTTGAAAGGGGACAACTAGTACAGCTTATCCTGAAAAAAGTAGTCTTCGCCTTCCAAAGGCTCTGGTGGTGACGCCGTCTTGGGCTCCACGGTGACCTCCACATTGCCGTCCTGCTGGTCTTGGTCTCATTGCACCGATGCGGAAACCTTTGCCTGACACCTCAGAACTCCTCGCCTGCGCTTTCCTCCTTAGCACCAAAGAGGAAACAAGGACACTACGCACGCTGGCTGATACGTCCATTTTGCATCATGCTTTTATATCGATATTTAATGCATTATGGGCTGTTATTACACATTATGTCACAATACTTATGCCTATTCTCTCTTATTTTACAAGGTTTACATAAAGAGGGAGAATGCCGGCAGCTGGAATTATGGGCCGGAAAAGGAGAAAATATTAGAGACCTATTATGCACAACTCCAAAAGTACTGAAACTCCACGGAAGTTATTTTTGGAAATAATAAAAAATACTGAGTGAAGAAAATACCAGAGGGGGCCTACACCCTGGCCATGAGGGTGGGGCGGGACCTACCCCCCTGGGCATGCCCCTGCCTCGTGGGCCCCTTGGTAGCCCTCTGGTGCCCATCTTCTGCTATATGAAGTCTTTCATCCGAGAAAAAAAATCATAAGCAAGCTTTCGGGACGAGACTCCGCCGCCACGAGGTGGAACCTTGGCGGAACCAATCTAGGGCTCCGGCGGAGCTGTTCTGCCGGGGAAACTTCCCTCCGAGAGGGGGAAATCATCGCCATCTTCATCACCAACGCTCCTCTCATTGGGAGGGGGCCAATCTGCATCAACATCTTCACCAGCACCATCTCCTCTAAAACCCTAGTTCATCTCTTGTACTCAATCTTTGTCCCAAAGCCTCAGATTGGTACCTGTAGGTTGCTAGTAGTGTTGATTACTCCTTGTAGTTGATGCTAGTTGGTTTATTTGGTGGAAGATCATATGTTCAGATCCATTATGCATATTAATACCCCTCTAATTATGAACATGAATATGCTTTGTGAGTAGTTACGTTTGTTCCTGAGAACATGGGAGAAGTCTTGCTATTAGTAGTCATGTGAATTTGGTATTCGTTCAATATTTTGATGAGATGTATGTTGTCTCTCCTCTAGTGGTGTCATGTGAACATCGACTACAAGACACATTGTTTGGGCCTAGAGGAAGGCATTGGGACGTAATAAGTAGATGATGGGTTGCTACAGTGACAGAAACTTAAACCCTAGTTTATGCGTTGCTTCGTAAGGGGCTGATTTGGATCCATATGTTTCATGCTATGGTTAGGTTTACCTTAATACTTGTTTTGTAGTTGCGGATGCTTGCAATAGGAGTTAGTCATAAGTGGGATGTTTTTCCAAGTAAGGACAGCACCCAAGCACCGGTCCACCCACATATCAGATTATCAAAGTACCGAACGCGAATCATATGAACGTGATGAAAACTAGCATGACAATAATTCCCATGTGTCCTCAAGAGCGCTTTTCTCTATATAAGAGTTTGTCTAGGCTTGTCCTTTGCTACAAAAAGGATTGGGCCATCTTGCTGCACTTTATTTACACTTGTTACTTGTTAGCCATTACAAATTACCTTATCACAAAACTATCTGTTACCTATAATTTCAGTGCTTGCAGAGAATACCTTGTTGAAAACCGCTTGTCATTTCCTTCTGCTCCTCGTTGGGTTCGACACTCTTACTTATCGAAAGGACTATGACAGATCCCCTACACTTGTGGGCCATCAAGACTCTTTTCTGGCGCCATTGCCGGGGAGTGAAGCGCCTTTGGTAGGTGGAATTTGGTAAGGAAAAAGTTATATAGTGTGCTGAAATTTACTGTCACTTGTTACTATGGAAAGTCATCCTTTGAGGGGCTTGTTCGGGGTATCTTCACCCCCGACCATTAGAGCAAATAGTTGCTCCTCAACCTACTGAACCTACTGAAAATGTTTACTTTGAAATTCCTTCGGGTATGACAGAGAAACTGCTAGCTAATCCTTTTGCAGGAGATGGAACTTTGCATCCAGATTTACACTTAATCTATGTGGATGAAGTTTGTGGATTATTTAGGCTTGCAGGTATGCCTGATGATGTTATGAAGAAGAAGGTCTTCCCTTTATCTTTGAAGGGAGATGCATTGACATGGTATAGGCTATGTGATGATATGGGATCATGGGACTACAAGCGACTGAAATTGGGATTTCTTCTGAAGTTTTATCCTATGCATCTTGTTCATCGTGATCATAATTATATATATAATTTTTGGCCTTGCGAAGGAGAAAGCATCGCTCAAGCTCGGGGGAGGCTTAAGTCAGTGTTATATTCATGCCCCAATTATGAGCTCTCAAGAGAAATGATTATTCAAAATTTTTATGCTCGGCTTTCTGACAACAATCGCTCCATGCTCGATACTTCTTGTACTAGTTATTTTATGATGAAGACTATTGAATTCAAATGGGATTTATTGGAAAGAATTAAACGCAACTCTGAAGATTGGGATCTCGACGAAGGTAAGAGTCAGGTATAACACCTAAGTTTGATTATGTTAAATCTTTTATGGATACCGATGTTTTCCGTAAATTTAGAACTAAATATGGACTTGACTCTGAGATAGTAGCTTCTTTCTGTGAATCCTTTGCTGCTCATGTTGATCTCCCTAAGGAGAAGTGGTTTAAATATAATCCTCCCGTTGAAGTAAAAGTAGTTGCACCTATTAAAGTTGAAGAAAATACTATCACTTATAATGATCCTGTTGTTCCTACTGCTTATGTTGAGAAACCACCTTTCCCTGTTAGATTAAAGGATCATGCTAAAGCCTCAACTGTAGTCAAGAAAAGTAATATTAGGACACACAAACCTCCTGAGCAAGTTAAAGTTGAACCTAATATTACTATGGTTAAAGATCTCTTGGCTAATAATATTGATGGGCATGTTATTTACTTCTGTGATGAGACCGCTAGAATTGCTAAACCTGGTGCCAAAGATAAACATAGACCTGTTGTAGGCATGCCTGTTATTTCTGTTAAAATAGGAGATCATTGTTATCATGGCTTGTGTGATATAGGTGCTAGTGCAAGTGCAATACCTATTTCTTTATATCAAGAAATTATGCATGATATTGCACCCGCTGAGTTAGAAGAAATTGATGTTACCATTAAACTTGCTAATAGAGATACTATTTCACCAATTGGGATTGTTAGAGATGTTGAAGTCTTGTGTGGGAAAGCTAAATATCCTGCTGATTTCCTTGTTCTTGGTTCCCCAAAATATAGCTTTTGTCCCATTATATTTGGTAGACCCTTCTTGAATACTATTAATGCTAAGATAGACTGCGAAAAGGATGTTGTTTTTATTGGTTTGGATGATATGTCTCATGAGTTTAATTTTTCTAAATTTCGTAGACAACCCCGTGATGAAGAATTGCCTAGTAAAGATGAAATTATTGGCCTTGCTTCTATTGCCGTACCCCCTAATGATCCTTTAGAACAATATTTGCTAAACCATGAGAATGATATGTTTATGAATGAAAGAAGGGAAATAGATGAAGTATTCTTTAAACAGGGACCTATTCTTAAACACAACTTGCCTGTTGAAGTCCTAGGGGATCCTTCTCCACCCAAGGGTGATCCAGTGTTTGAGTTTAAACCATTACCTGATACTCTTAAATATGCTTATCTTGATGAAAAGAAGATATATCCTGTTATTATTAGTGTTAACCTTTCAGAGCATGAAGAAGAGAAATTATTGAAAACTCTGAAGAAGCATCGTGCTGCTATTGGATATACTCTTGATGATCTTAAGGGCATTAGTCCCACTCTATGCCAACACAAAATTAATTTGGAGAAAGATGCCAAATCAGTTACTGATCACCAACGTTGGTTGAATCCTAAGATGAAAGAAGTGGTAAGAAAGGAAATATTAAAGCTCCTTGAGGCAGGTATAATTTATCCCGTTGCTGATAGTCAGTGGGTAAGTCCTGTCCATTGTGTCCCTAAGAAGGGAGGTATTACTATCGTTCCTAATGATAAAGATGAATTGATCCCGCAAAGAATTATTACAGGTTATAGGATGGTAATTGATTTTCGCAAATTAATTAAGGCTACTAAAAAGATCATTACCCCTTACCTTTTATTGATCAAATGCTAGAAAGATTAACCAAACATACACATTTTCGCTTTCTAGATGGTTACTCTGGTTTCCCTCAAATACCTGTGTCAGCTGATGATCAAGCAAAGACAACTTTTACTTGCCCTTTCGGTACTTTTGCTTATAGACGTATGCATTTTCGCTTATGTAATGCACCTGCTACCTTTCAAAGATGCATGGTGGCTATATTCTCTGACTTTTGTGATAAGATTTGTGAGGTTTTCGTGGATGATTTCTCCGTTTACTGATCCTCTTTTCATGGTTAATGAAGGCATTGTCTTGGGGCATAAAATTTCTGAAAGATGTATTGAAGTTGATAGAGCTAAAGTGGATGCTATTGAAAAGATGCCATGTCCCAAGGACATCAAAGGTATAAGAAGTTTCCTTGGTCATGCCGGTTTTTATAGGAGGTTCATTAAGGACTTCTCAAAAATTTGTCGGCCTCTGACTAATCTATTACAAAAAGATATTCCTTTTGTCTTTGATGATGATTGTGTAGAAGCATTTGAAATACTTAAGAAAGCATTAATCTCTGCACCTATTGTTCAGCCACCTGATTGGAATTTACCCTTTGAAATCATGTGCAAAGGTTGATAAGAAATTAAATGTTATTCAATATGCTAGTAAAACTCTAGACAATGTCCAGAGAAATTATGCTACTACTGAAAAAGAATTCTTAGCAGTTGCTTTTGCTTGTGATAAGTTCAGACCTTATATTGTTGATTCTAAAGTAACTATTCACACTGATCATGCTTCTATTAAATACCTTATGGAAAAGAAAGATGCTAAGCCTATACTTATTAGATGGGTTCTCTTGCTACAAGAATTTGATTTGCATATTATTGATAGAAAGGGAGCTGAGAACCCCGTTGCAGACAACTTGTCTAGGTTAGAAAATGTTCTTGATGAACCACTACCCATTGATGATAGCTTTCCTGAGGAACAACTGAATTTCATAAATGCTTCTCATACTGCTCCATGGTATGCTGATTATGCTAATTACATTGTTGCTAAATTTATACCACCTAGTTTCACATACCAGCAAAAGAAAAAGTTTTTCTATGATTTAAGTCATTACTTCTGGGATGACCCACATCTTTATAAAGAAGGAGTAGATGGTGTTATTAGGCGTTGTGTACTTGAGCATGAACAGGAGAAGATCCTACGCAAGTGTTACTCCGAGGCTTACGGAGGACACCACGCTGGAGATAGAACTGCACATAAGGTATTGCAATCCGGTTTTTATTGGCCTACTCTCTTCAAAGATGCCCGTAAGTTTGTCTTATCTTGTGATGAATGTCAAAGAATTGGTAATATTAGTAGACGTCAAGAAATGCCTATGAATTATTCACTTGTTATTGAACCATTTGATGTTTGGGGCTTCGATTATATGGGACCGTTTCCTGCCTCTAATGGATATACACATATTTTAGTTGCTATTGATTACGTTACTAAGTGGGTAGAAGCTATTCCAACTAGTAGTGCTGATCATAACACTTCTATTAAGATGCTTAAAGAAGTTATTTTTCCGAGGTTTGGAGTCCCTAGATATTTAATGACTGATGGTGGTTTGCATTTCATTCATGGTGCTTTTCGTAAGATGCTTGCTACGTGTGTCGTTAATCATAGAATTGCATCCCCATATCAGCCATAGTCTAGCGGTCAAGTAGAATTGAGCAATAGAGAGCTCAAATTAATTTTGCAATAGGGTGTTAATAGATCTTGAAAGAATTGGTCCAAGAAACTTGATGATGCATTATGGGCCTATAGAACTGCATATAAAAATCCTATGGGTATGTCTCCGTATAAAATGGTTTACGGGAAAGCATGTCACTTACCTCTCGAATTAGAACATAAGGAATATTGGGCTATTAAAGAGCTCAATTATGATTTCAAACATGCCGGTGAGAAGAGGTTATTTGACATTATCTCACTTGATGAATGGAGAACCCAAGCCTATGAGAATGCCAAGTTGTTTAAAGAAAAAGTTAAAAGCTGGCATGACAAAAGGATACAAAAACGTGAGTTTAATGTAGGTGATTACGTGTTGCTATTCAATTCTCGTTTAATATTTTTTGCAGGAAAACTTCTCTCTAAATGGGAAGGTCCTTACGTTATTGAAGAGGTCTATCGTTCCGGCGCTATAAAAATCAACAATTTTGAAGGCACAAATCCGATGGTGGTGAACGGTCAAAGAATCAAACATTATATCTCAGGTAATCCTATAAATGTTGAAACTAATATTATTAAAAACGTAACCCCGGAGGAATACATAAGAAACACTTTCCAGAACGTTTCAGACTCCGAAAATGAATAGGTATGTGGTACGGTAAGTAAATAGATTCCAAAACAGTTCTAATGGCATTTTTTCTCCATTTTGGAATATTTATAAAAATAGGGAAATAAGAAGCAGTTCGGAAAGGACACGAGGCTTCAACGAGGGTGGGAGGCGCACCCTACCCCCCTGGGCGTGCCCCTGCCTCGTGGGCACCTCGTGCGCTCTCCGGACTCCATTTTCTTGCACGATACGTATTTTGGTTGGTAACAATTCATTATATAATCTCCCGAAGGTTTTGACTCCTGTATCACGCAAATATCTTCTGTTCTTGTTTCGAGTTGTTTTCTGTCAGAGTCGTGAAGGCCAGGCATCATGTCGTCTCCCTCCTCCAACAATCAGGGCAACGATGCTTGGCTGATGAAGATAGAGCTGAAGAGAGAAGAACCCGAGGAGATCAACAAGGATGATGGGATCAAGAACACTATGGAAGATCAGGCTCCGATAGCAGAAGAAGAAGACACCCTTCCACATCTCTTTACCCCAACTGAGATTGAAGCTTTCAAGATGATTGAGTTAGCTCGTATACAAAACAAGTATCTCACACGTGAAAAATATTTTGTTGAAGGAGCACATTGTCGCACTCAAGGGCATTATCGGCAAGTTGGAGGATCTCTTACGCTCGATGTGCGACTACCCATCATCACCACCATCTTCTTCACCAGCAAGGGAGACATAATCACATGGGTATGGTCACTCCCCTTGGCAACTGCCAAGCTTGGGAGAGGTGCCCCGGTATCGTATCACCATCACACTCCTATCTTTACCACTTTTCTTAGTTCGATCCTTTTAGTAATATCTTGATCTAGTAGAATAAAGTTTTTGGTATGATTTAGTTTTGATTTTTGCTTTATGATCCCTCTATGTAATCGAGTACGTGAGCTATATATAATAAAGATTAGTGTTGAGTGAAGGGCTTGATTATTTTGCCATGATCTTGAGGGAATAAAATAAAAAGAAAGAATAAAAAGAAACAAATAGATCATATTGATCTTATGGAGAGTAATGACTTCACATAGAAAGAGTATGATGACTGAAAGTTGTTGAGAGTTGACAAACATAGTTTTGGTCATCGTTGCAATTAATAGGAAGTAATAAAGAAAGAGAGGTTTCACATATAAATATACTATCTTGGACATCTTTTATGATTGTTAGCACTCATTAAAATATGACATGCTAAAGAGTTGATATTGGACAAGGAAGACAACGTAATGGGTTATGTTTTCTTATATCTGAGATAAAGTATACTTCCATTTTCATGGATCATCCAACATGTTGAGCTTGCCTTTCTCTCTCATGCTAGCCAATTCCTTGCACCAAGTAGAGATACTAGTTGTGCTTCCAGATACCCTTAAAACCATTTTTGCCATGAGAGTCCACCATATCTACCTATGGATTGAGTAAGATCCCTCACGTAAGTTGTCATCAGTGCAAGCAATAAAAATTACTCTCTAAATATGTATGACTTATTAGTGTGGGAGAAAATAAGCTTTATACGATCTTGTGATTTGGAAGAAATAAAAGCGACAGACTGCATAATAAAGGTCCATATCACAAGTGGCAATATAAAGTGACGTTCTTTCGCATTAAGATTTTGTGCATCCAACGCTGAAAGGGCATGACAACCTCTGCTTCCCTCTGCGAAGGGCCTATATTTTACTTTTACCTTCTACTTTATGCAAGAGTCATGGTGAACTTCACCTTTTCTTTTTACATTTTATCCTTTGGCAAGCACAGTGTGTTGGAAAGATCCTGATATATATATCTAATTGGATGTAACTTAGCATGAGCTGTTATTGTTGACATTACCCTTAAGGTAAAAGGTTGGGAGGCGAAACCATAAGCCCCTATCTTTCTCTGTGTCTGATTAGAACTCCGTAACCACAAGTATTGCGTGAGTGTTAGCAATTGTGAAAGACTAAATGATAGTTGAGTATGTGGACTTGCTGAAAAGCTCTTACATAGACTCTTTCTGATGTTATGATAAATTGCAATTGCTTCAATGACCGAGATTATAGTTTGCTGGTTCTCAATGAAGTTTCTGATTCATACTTGACATAGTGATTAGATTATTACTTGAGCATAAGAAATCATATGATAATATCCATATATGTTGTTGTTATAAGAATGATCACGATGCCCTCATGTCCGTATTTTATTTTATCGACACCTCTATCTCTAAACATGTGGACATATTTATCGTTATCGGCTTTCGCTTGAGGACAAGCGAGGTCTAAGCTTGGGGGAGTTGATACGTCCATTTTGCATCAAGCTTTTATATCGATATTTATTGCATTATGGGCTGTTATTACACATTATGTCACAATACTTATGCCTATTCTCTCTTATTTTACAAGGTTTACATAAAGAGGGAGAATGCCGGCAGCTGGAATTCTGGGCTGGAAAAGGAGCAAATATCAGAGACCTATTCTGAACAACTCAAAGTCCTGAAACTCCATGGAAGTTATTTTTGTAAATTATAAAAAATACTGAGCGAAGAAAATACCAGAGGGGGCCCACACCCTGCTCACGAGGGTGGGGGGCGCGCCCTATCCCCCTCGGCGCGCCCTTTGCCTCGTGGGCCCCTGGTAGCCCTTCAGTGCCCATCTTCTGCTATATGAAGTCTTTTGTCCGAGAAAAAATCATAAGCAAGCTTTCGGGACGAGACTCCGCCGCCACGAGGTGAAACCTTGGCGTAACCAATCTAGGGCTCCGGCGGAGCAGTTCTGCCGGGGAAACTTCCCTCTGGGAGGGGGAAACTGTTGGAAATATGCCCTATAGGCAATAATAAAAGGATTATTATTATATTTCCTTGTTCGTGATAATTGTCTTTTATTCATGCTATAATTGTATTATCCGGAAATCGTAATATACGTGTGAATACATAGACTACTATATGTCCCTAGTGAGCCTCTAGTTGACTAGCTCGTTGATCAACAGATAGTCATGGTTTCCAGACTATGGACATTGGATGTCATTGATAACGGGATCACATCATTAGGAGAATGATGTGATGGACAAGGCCCAATCCTAAGCATAGCACAACATCGTGTAGTTCGTTTTGCTAGAGCTTTTCCAATGTCAAGTATCTTTTCCTTAGACCATGAGATCGTGTAATTCCCGGATACCGTAGGAGTGCTTTGGGTGTACCAAACGCCACAACGAATCGGGTGACTATAAAGGTGCACTATAGGTATCTCCGAAAGTGTCTGTTGGGTTGACACGGATCGAGACTGGGATTTGTCACTCCGTATTACGGAGAGGTATCACTGGGCCCACTCGGTAATGCATCATCATAATGAGCTCAAAGTGACCAAGTGTTTGGTTACGGGATCATGCATTACGGTATGAGTAAAGTGACTTGCCGGTAACGAGATTGAACGAGGTATTGGGATACCGACGATCGAATCTCGGGAAAGTAACATACCGATTGACAAAGGGAATTGTATACGGGGTTGCTTGAATCCTCGACATCGTGGTTCATCCGATGAGATCATCGAGGAGCATGTGGGAGCCAACGTGGGTATCCAGATCCCACTGTTGGTTATTGACCGAGAGCCGTCTCGGTCATATTCGCATGTCTCCAACCCGTAGGGTCTACACACTTAAGGTTCGGTGATGCTAGGGTTGTATGAATATGAGTATGCAGCAAACCGAATGTTGTTCGGAGTCCCGAATGAGATCCCGGACGTCACGAGGAGTTCCGGAATGGTTCGGAGGTAAAGAATTATATATAGGAAGTGCTATTTTGGCCATCGGGAAAGTTTCGGGGTCACCCGGTATTGTACCGGGACCACCAGAAGGGTCCCGGGGGTCCACCGGGTGGGGCCAACTATCCCGGAGGGCCCCGTGGGCTGAAGTGGGAGGGGAACCAGCCCCTAGTTGGCTGTTGCGCCCCCCCTTGGGCCCTCCCTGCGCCTAGGGTTGAAAACCCTAGGGTGGGGGGCGCACCCCACTTGCCTTGGGGGGCACTCCACCCCCTGGCCGCCGCCCCCTTGGGAGATTCCCATCTCCAGGGCCGGCGCCCCCCAGGGGGCCTATATAAAGGAGGGGGGAGGGAGGGCAGCCGCACCTATGTCTTGGCGCCTCCCTTCCCCTGCTACACCTCCTCCTCCTCTCGTAGTTGCTTGGCGAAGCCCTGCCGGAGCCCTGCTGCATCCACCACCACGCCTTCGTACTGCTGGATCTTCATCAACCTCTCCTTCCCCCTTGCTGGATCAAGATGGAGGAGACGTCACGCTGACCGTACGTGTGTTGAACGCGGAGGTGCCGTCCGTTCGGCGCTAGGATCTCCGGTGATTTGGATCACGACGAGAACGACTCCCTCAACACCGTTCTCTTGAACGCTTCCGCACGCGATCTACAAGGGTATGTAGATGCATCTCTCTCTCTCGTTGCTAGATGAACTCATAGATGGATCTTGGTGAACGTAGGAAAATTTTATTTTATGCAACGTTCCCCAACAGTGGCATCATGAGCTAGGTCTATGCGTAGTTCTCTCTTGCACGAGTAGAACACAATTTGTTGTGGGCATAGATGTTGTCAACTTTCTTGCCGTTACTAGTCTTATTTTGCTTCAGCGGTATTGTGGGATGAAGCGCCCGGACCGACCTTACGTGACGCTTACGTGAGACAGGTTCCACTGACTGACATGCACTAGTTGCATAAGGTGGCTAGCGGGTGTCTGTCTCTCCCACTTTAGTTGGAGCGGATTCGACGAAAAGGGTCCTTATGAAGGGTAAATAGAAGTTGACAAATCACGTTGTGGCTTTGTCGTAGGTAATAAAACGTTCTTGCTAGAACCCTATTGCAGCCACGTAAAAGATGTAACAACAATTAGAGGACGTCTAACTTGTTTTTGCAGCAATTGCCTTGTGATGTGATATGGCCAAAAGTTGTGATGAATGATGAATGATATATTGTGATGTATGAGATCATGTTCTTGTAATAGGAATCACGACTTGCATGTCGATGGGTATGACAACCGGCAGGAGCCATGGGAGTTGTCTTAATTATTGTATGACCTGCGTGTCATTGATTCAACGCCATGTAATTACTTTGCTTTATCGCTAAACCGTTAGCTATAGTAGTAGAAGTAATAGTTGGCGAGCAACTTCATGGAGACACGATGATGGAGATCATGGTGTCATGCCGGTGACAAGATGATCATGGAGCCTCAAGATGGAGATCAAAGGAGCTATATGATATTGGCCATATCATGTCACTACTATATAATTGCATGTGATGTTTATTATGTTTATGCATATTGTTTACTTAGATCGATGGTAGTAAATAAGATGATCCTTATAATAATTTCAAGAAAGTGTTCTCCCTAAGCGTGCACCGTTGCTAAAGTTAAATGCGTTTCAAGCACCACGTGATGATCGGGTGTGATAGATTCCTACGTTCACATACAACGGGTGTAAGACAGTTTTACACATGCAAAACACTTAGGTTAACTTGACGGGCCTAGCATGTACATACATGGCCTCGGAACACAAGAGACCGAAAGGTCGAACATGAGTCGTATGGAAGATACGATCAACATGGAGATGTTCACCGACGATGACTAGTCCGTCTCACGTGATGATCAGACACTGTAACACTTAGATGACTAGAGGGATGTCAAATCTGAGTGGGAGTTCATTAAATAATTTGATTAGATGAACTTAATTATCATGAACATTAGTCTAAAATCTTTGCAAAATGTCTTGTAGATCAAATGGCCGACGCTCATGTCACCATGAACTTCAACACGTTCCTAGAGAAAACCAAGTTGAAAGATGATAGCAGCAACTATTCGGACTGGGTCCGGAACCTGAGGATCATCCTCATAGCAGCCAAGAAACAATATGTCCTAGAAGCACCGCTAGGTGAAGCACCCATCCCAGAGAACCAAGACGTTATGAACGCTTGGCAGTCTCGTGCTGATGATTACTCCCTCGTTCAGTGTGGCATGCTTTACAGCTTAGAACCGGGGCTCCAAAAGCGTTTTGAGCAACACGGAGCATATGAGATATTCGAGGAGCTGAAAATGGTTTTCCAAGCTCATGCCCGGGTCGAGAGATATGAAGTCTCCGACAAGTTCTATAGTTGTAAGATGGAGGAAAATAGTTCATCGGTGAGCACATACTCAAAATGTCAGGTTGCACAACCGCCTGTCCCAGCTGGACATTAACCTCCCGGACAAGGCGGTCATTGACAGAATCCTTGATCGCTCCCACCGAGCTACAAGAGCTTTGTGATGAACTACAATATGCAGGGATGGTGAAAACTATTCTGAAGTATTTTCAATCTGAAGTCGCAGAGGTAGAAATCAAGAAAGAACATCAAGTGTTGATGTTCAATAAAACCACTAAGTTCAAGAAGGGCAAGGGTAAGAAGAACTTCAAGAAGGAAGGCAAGGATGTTGCCGCGCCCGGTAAGCCAGTTGCCGGGAAGAAGTCAAAGAATGGACCCAAGCCTGAGACTGAGTGCTTTTATTGCAAAGGTCACTGGAAGCGGAACTGCCCCAAATACTTAGCAGACAAGAAGGCCGGCAACACTAAAGGTATATTTGATATACATGTAATTGATGTGTACCTTACCAGTACTCGTAGTAACTCCTGGGTATTTGATACCGGTGCCATTGCTCATATATGTAACTCACAGCAGGAGCTGCGGAATAAGCGGAGCTGGCGAAGGACGAGGTGACGATGCGCGTCAGGAATGGTTCCAAGGTCGATGTGATCGCCGTCGGCACGCTACCTCTACGTTTACCTACGGGATTAGTCTTAAACCTCAATAATTGTTATTTAGTTCCAAGTTTGAGCATGAACATCGTATCAGGATCTCGTTTAATACGAGATGGCTACTAATTTAAATCCGAGAATAATGGTTGTTCTATTTATATGAGAGATATGTTTTATGGTCATGCTCCGATGGTCAATGGTTTATTCTTAATGAATCTCGAACGTAATATTACACATATTCATAGTGTGAATACCAAAAGATGTAAAGTTGATAATGATAGTCCCACATACTTGTGGCACTGCCGCCTTGGTCACATTGGTGTCAAGCGCATGAAGAAGCTCCATGCTGATGGACTTTTAGAGTCTCTCGATTAGGAATCATTTGACACATGCGAACCATGCCTCATGGGAAAAATGACCAAGACTCCATTCTCCGGAACAATGGAGCGAGCAACCAACTTATTGGAAATCATACATACCGATGTGTGCGGTCCAATGAGCGTTGAGGTTCGCGGAGGATATCGTTATGTTCTCACTCTCACTGATGACTTGAGTAGATATGGGTATGTCTACTTGATGAAACACAAGTCTGAGACCTTTGAAAAGTTCAAGGAATTTCATAATGAGGTAGAGAATCGACGTGACCGAAAAATAAAGTTCTTACGATCAGATCGTGGAGGAGAATATTTAAGTCACGAATTTGGTACACACTTAAGGAAATGTGGAATCGTTTCACAACTCACGCCGCCTGGAACACCTCAGCGTAACGGTGTGTCCGAACGTCGTACTCGCACTCTATTGGATATGGTGCGATCTATGATGTCTCTTACAGATTTACCGCTATCATTTTGGGGATACACTCTAGAGACAGCTACATTCACTTTAAATAGGGCACCGTCTAAATCCGTTGAGACGACACCGTATGAATTATGGTTTGGGAAGAAACCTAAGCTGTCGTTTCTAAAAGTTTGGGGATGCGATGCTTATGTCAAGAAACTTCAACCTGAAAAGCTCGAACCCAAGTCGGAAAAATGCGTCTTCATAGGATACCCTATGGAAACCATTGGGTATACCTTCTACCTTAGATCCGAAGGCAAGATCTTTGTTGCCAAGAACGGATCCTTTTCGAAAAAGAGTTTCTCTCGAAAGGAGTAAGTGGGAGGAAAGTAGAACTCGATGAAGTACTACCTCTTGAACCGGAAAGTAGTGCAGCTCAGAAAATGTTCGATGGTGCCTACACCGATTGGAGAGGAAGTTAATGATGATGATCAAGGTACTTGGATCAAGTTGCTCTTGAACTTCAGAGGTCCACAAGGACACGTTCCACACTAGAGTGGTATGGCAACCCTGTCCTGGAAATCATGTTGTTAGACAACGGTGAACCTTCGAACTATGAAGAAGCGATGGTGGGCCCAGATTCCAACAAATGGCTTGAAGCCATGCAATCCGAGATAGGATCCATGTATGAAAACAAAGGATGGACTTTGACAAACTTGCCGATGAGCGGCGAGCGATAGAAAACAAATGGATCTTTAAGAAGAAGACGGACGCGGATGGTAATGTTACCATCTATAAAGCTCGACTTGTCACTAAAGGTTATCGGCAAGTTCAAGGGGTTGACTACGATGAGAATTTTTCTCCCGTAGCGAAGCTGAAGTCCGTCCGAAACATGTTAGCAATTGCCGCATACTATGATTATGAGATATGGCAAATGGACGTCAAAATGGCATTCCTTAACGGCTATCTTAAGGAAGAACTGTATATGATGCAGCTGGAAGGTTTTGTCGACCCTAAGAATGCTAACAAGGTATGCAAGCTCCAGCGATCCATTTATGGGCTGGTGCAAGCATCTCGGAGTTGGAACATTCACTTTGATGAGATGATCAAAGCATTTGGGTTTATGCAGACTTATGGAGAAGCCTGCGTTTACAAGAAAGTGAGTGGGAGCTCTGTAGCATTTCTCATATTATATGTAGATGACATACTTTTGATGGGAAATGATATAGAACTTTTGGACATCATTAAGGCCTACTTGAATAAGAGTTTTTCAATGAAGGACCTTGGAGAAGCTGCTTACATATTAGGCATCAAGATCTATAGGGATAGCTCGAGACGCCTCATAGGTCTTGCACAAAGCACATACCTTGATAAGATATTGAAGAAGTTCAAAATGGATCAGTCCAAGAAAGGGTTCTTGCCTGTATTACAAGGTGTGAAATTGAGCTCGGCTCAATGTCCAACCACGGCAGAAGATATAGAAGAGATGAGTGTCATCCCCTATGCATCAGCCATAGGGTCTATTATGTATGCCATGCTGTGTACCAGACCTGATGTAAACCTTGCCGTAAGTTTGGTAGGAAGGTACCAAAGTAATCCCGCAAGGAACACTGGACAGCGGTCAAGAATATCCTGAAGTACCGAAAGGACTAAGGACATGTTTCTCGTTTATGGAGGTGACGAAGAGCTCGTCAGAAGGGTTACGTCGACGCTTAGCTTCGACACAGATCTGATGACTCTAAGTCACAAACCGGATACATGTATATGTTGAATGGTGGAGCGAAGCTGGTGCAGCTGCAAGCGAGGCGTCGTGGCGGGATCTACATGTGAAGCGGAGTACATGGTAGCCTCGGAGGCAGCGCATGAAGCAATTTGGGTGAAGGAGTTCATCACCAACCTAGGAGTCATACCCAATGCGTCGGGGCCGATCAAACTCTTCTGTGACAACACTGGAGCTATTGCACTTGCCAAGGAGCCCAGGTTTCACAAGAAGACCATGCACATCAAGCGTCGCTTCAAACCTATTCGTGAAAATGTTCAAGATGGAGACATAGAAATTTGCAAAGTGCATACGGATCTGAATGTCGTAGATCCGTTGACTAAACCTCTTCATGAGCAAAACATGATCAACACCGAACTCTATGGGTGTTCGATTCATCACAATGTAACTAGATTATTGACTCTAGTGCAAGTGGGAGACTGTTGGAAATATGCCCTAGAGGCAATAATAAAAGGATTATTATTATATTTCCTTGTTCGTGATAATTGTCTTTTATTCATGCTATAATTGTATTATCCGGAGATCGTAATACACGTGTGAATACATAGACTACTATATGTCCCTAGTGAGCCTCTAGTTGACTAGCTCGTTGATCAACAGATAGTCATGGTTTCCTGACTATGGACATTGGATGTCATTGATAACGGGATCACATCATTAGGAGAATGATGTGATGGACAAGACCCAATCCTAAGCATAGCACAAGATCGTGTAGTTCATTTTGCTAGAGCTTTTCCAATGTCAAGTATCTTTTCCTTAGACCATGAGATCGTGTAATTCCCGGATACCATAGGAGTGCTTTGGGTGTACCAAACGTCACAACGTAACTGGGTGACTATAAATGTGCACTACAGGTATCTCCGAAAGTGTCTGTTGGGTTGACACGGATCGAGACTGGGATTTGTCACTCCGTATTACGGAGAGGTATCACTGGGCCCACTCGATAATGCACCATCATAATGAGCTCAAACTGACCAAGTGTTTGGTCACGGGATCATGCATTACGGTACGAGTAAAGTGACTTGCCGGTAACGAGATTGAAGGAGGTATTGGGATACCGACGATTGAATCTCGGGCAAGTAACATACCAATTGACAAAGGGAATTGTATACGGGGTTGCTTGAATCCTCGACATCGTGGTTCGTCCGATGAGATCATCGAGGAGCATGTGGGAGCCAACATGGGTATCCAGATCCCGCTGCTGGTTATTGACCGGAGAGCCGTCTCGGTCATGTCTGCATGTCTCCCGAACCCGTAGGGTCTACACACTAAAGGTTCGGTGACGCTAGGGTTGTATGAATATGAGTATGCAGCAAACCGAATGTTGTTCGGAGTCCCGGATGAGATCCCGAACGTCACGAGGAGTTCCGGAATGGTCCGGAGGTAAAGAATTATATATAGGATGTGCGGTTTCGGCCATC
This sequence comes from Aegilops longissima, assembly GCA_021605205.1. NCBI lineage: Eukaryota > Viridiplantae > Streptophyta > Magnoliopsida > Poales > Poaceae > Aegilops > Aegilops longissima. The sequence goes on from CM038676.1 coordinate 178,549,281, forward strand.
GGGAAAGTTTCGGGTCACCGGTGTTGTCTGGGACCACGGAAGGGTCCGGGGTCCACCGGTGGGGCCACCTATCCCGGAGGGCCCCGTGGGCTGAAGTGGGAGGGGAACCAGCCCCTAGTGGGCTGGTGCGCCCCCCTTGGGCCCTCCCTGCGCCTAGGGTTGAAAACCCTATGGTGGGGGGCGCACCCCACTTTCCTTGGGGGGCACTCCACCCCTCTGGACGCAGCCCCCTTGGGAGATTACCATCTCGAGGGCCGGCGCCCCCCCAGGGGGCCTATATAAAGGAGAGGGGAGGGAGGGCAGCCACACCTAAGTCTTGGCGCCTCCCTTCCCCTGCTACGCCTCCTCCTCCTCTCGTAGTTGCTTGGCGAAGCCCTGCCGGAGCCCTGCTGCATCCACCACCACGCCGTCGTGCTGCTGGATCTTTATCAACCTCTCCTTCCCCCTTGCTGGATCAAGACGGAGGAGACGTCACGCTGACCGTACGTGTGTTGAACGCGGAGGTGCCGTCCGTTCGGCGCTAGGATCTCCAGTGATTTGGATCACGGCGAGAACGACTCCCTCAACCCCGTTCTCTTGAACGCTTCCGCACGCGATCTACAAGGGTATGTAGATGCATCTCTCTCTCTCTCTCTCTCTCTCTCTCTCGTTGCTAGATGAACTCATAGATGGATCTTGGTGAACGTAGGAACATTTTATTTTATGCAACGTTCCCCAATAAAAATCGTCGCCATCGTCATCACCAACGCTCCTCTCATAGGGAGGGGGGCAATCTCCATCAACATCTTCACCAGCACCATCTCCTCTAAAACCCTAGTTCATCTCTTGTACTCAATCTTTGTCCCAAAGCCTCAGATTGGTACCTGTAGGTTGCTAGTAGTGTTGATTACTCCTTGTAGTTGATGCTAGTTGGTTTATTTGGTGGAAGATCATATGTTCAGATCCATTATGTGTATTAATACCCCTCTGATTATGAACATGAATATGCTTTGTGAGTATTTACGTTTGTTCCTGAGGACATGGGAGAAGTCTCGCTATTAGTAGTCATTTGAATTTGGTATTCGTTCGATATTTTGATGAGATGTATGTTGTCTCTCCTCTAGTGGTTTCATGTGAACGTCGAATACATGATACTTCACCATTGTTTGGGCCTAGAGGAAGGCATTGGGAAGTAATAAGTAGATGATGGGTTGCTAGTGTGACAGAAGCTTAAACCCTAGTTTATGCGTTGCTTCGTAAGGGGCTGATTAGGATCCATATGTTTCATGCTATTTTGTAGTTGCGGACGCTTGCAATAGGATTTAATCATAAGTTGGATGTTTGTCCAAGTAAGGACAGCACCCAAGCACCGGTCCACCCATATATCAAATTATCAAAGTACCAAACGCGAATCATAAGAACGTGATGAAAACTAGATTGACGATAATTCCCATGTGTCCTCGGGAGCGCTTTTCTCTATATAAGAGTGTGTCCAGGCTTGTCCTTTGCTACAAAAAGGATAGGGCCATCTTGCTGCACTTTATTTACACTTGTTACTTGTTACCCGTTACAAATTACCTTATCACAAAACTATCTGTTACCTATAATTTCAGTGCTTGCAGAGAATACCTTGCTGAAAACCGCTTGTCATTTCCTTCTGCTCCTCATTGGGTTCGACACTCTTACTTATCGAAAGGACTGCGATAGATCCCCTACACTTGTGGGCCATCAAGATTCTTTTCTAGCGCTGTTGCCGGGGAGTAAAGTGCCTTTGGTAGGTGGAATTTGGTAAGGAAAAATTTATATAGTGTGCTGAAATTTACTATCACTTGTTACTATCAAAAGTAATGCTTTGAGGGGCTTGTTCAGGGTATCTTTACCCCGTCCAGTAGAGAAAATAGTTGCTCCTCAACCTACTGAACCTACTGAAAATGTTTACTTTGAAGTTCCTTAGGGTATGATAGAGAAACTGCTAGCTAATCCTTTTGCAGGAGATGGAACTTTGCATCCCGATTTACACTTAATCTATGTGGATGAAGTTTGTGGATTATCTAAGCTTGCAGGTATGCCCGATGATGTTATCAAGAAGAAGGTCTTCCCTTTATCTTTGAAGGGAGATGCATTGACATGGTATAGGCTATGTGATGATATGGGATCATGGGACTACAAGCGATTGAAATTGGAATTTCATCAGAAGTTTTATCCTATGCATCTTATTCATTGGGATCGTAATTATATATATAATTTTTGGCCTCGCAAAGGAAAAAGTATCGCTCAAGCTTGGGAGAGGCTTAAGTCTATGTTATATTCATGCCCCAATCATGAGCTCTCAAGAGAAATGATTATTCAAAATTTTTATGCTCGGCTTTCTGACAACAATCGCTCCATGCTCGATACTTCTGGTACTAGTTCTTTTATGATGAAGACTATTGAATTCAAATGGGATTTATTGGAAATAATTAAACGCAACTCTGAAGATTGGTATCTCGATGAAGGTAAGGAGTCAGTTATAACACCTAAGTTTGATTGTGTTAAATCTTTTATGGATATCGATGTTTTCCATAAATTTAGCACTAAATATGGACTTGACTCTGAGATAGTAGCTTCTTTCTGTGAATCCTTTGCTGCTCATGTTGATCTCCCTAAGGAGAAGTGGTTTAAATATAATCCTCCCACTGAAGTAAAAGTAGTTGCACCCATTAAAGTTGAAGAAAAGACTATCACTTATAATGATCCTGTTGTTCCTACTGCTTATGTTGAGAAACCACCTTTCCCTGTTAGATTAAAGGATCATGCTAAAGCCTCAACTGTAGTCAACAGAAGTAATATTAGGACACACAAACCTCCTGAGCAAGTTAAATTTGAACCTAATATTGCCATGGTTAAAGATCTCTTGGCTGATAATATTGATGGGCATGTTATTTAGTTCTGTGATGAGACCGCTAGAATTGCTAAACCTGGTGCCAAAGATAACATAGACCTGTTGTAGGCATGCCTGTTATTTCTGTTAAAATAGGAGATCATTGTTATCATGGCTTGTGTGATATAGGTGCTAGTGCTAGTGCAATACCTATTTCTTTATATCAAGAAATTATGCATGATATTGCACCCGCCGAGTTAGAAGAAATTGATGTTACCATTAAGCTTGCCAATAGAGATACTATTTCACCAATTGGGATTGTTGGAGACGTTGAAGTCTTGTGTGGGAAAGCTAAATATCCTGCTGATTTCCTTGTTCTTGGTTCCCCACAATATAGCTTTTCTCCCATTATATTTGGTAGACCCTTCTTGAATACTGTTAATGCTAAGATAGACTGCGAAAAGGATGTTGTTACTATTGGTTTGGATGATATGTCTCATGATTTTAATTTTTCTAAATTTCGTAGACAACCCCGTGATGAAGAATTGCCTAGTAAAGATGAAATTATTGGCCTTGCTTCTATTGCCATACCCCCTAATGATCCTTTAGAACAATATTTGCTAGACCATGAGAATGATATGTTTATGAATGAAAGAAGGGAAATAGATGAAGTATTCTTTAAACAGGGACCTATTTTGAAACACAACTTGCCTGTTGAAATCCTAGGGGATCCTCCTCCACCCAAGGGTGATCCAGTGTTTGAGCTTAAACCATTACCTGATACTCTTAAATATGGTTATCTTGAAGAAAAGAAGATATATCCTATTATTATTAGTGCTAACCTTTCAGAGCATGAAGAAGAGAAATTATTGAAAACTCTGAAGTAGCACCGTGCTGCTATTGGATATACTCTTGATGATTTTAAGGGCACCGTGCTTCATATTTGGTGTATCGTCTCAAAAGGATTTTCACATAATACCAAAGGAAATGTGCGTGCGTGCGTGTGTGTGTGTGTGTGTTTGTTGTAATACGAGCTATTAAAATAAAAGGGAAGTGAGCAACCAACCCTAATTCGACATAAACTCAGACATTAACATCAAGTATAAGGGTGAATGACATGCAACATCAATTGTGAATAAGAGGGCTAAAACTTGCCCATAAAATATACTCCCCTTATTCCTAAATTTAAGTCTTTTTGGAGATCCTAATACGAACTACATACTTATGTATATAGACATATTTTAGAAAAGAACAATATATAGACATATTTTAGAAAATGTAGATTCACCCGTTTTGCTCCGTATGTAGTCTGCATTGGAATATGTAAAAGGACTTGTATTTAAGAATGGAGGGAGTAAGGCACAACTCACAACTTCACAACACATTTTTCCTGTGTTAGCACAAAAGTCAAATAATACATGGTAGGATTGAGGAGAGAAGGTCTATAATATTAGTCTTACCGTTTGTTCATAATTCTATTATCAAGAGGGAGAGAGAGAGAATTGGCACCCCCAAATTGTCTCCATATGTCTTGCTATCCGAAAACCCCGGCCATACGTGAGGAGGAAATGGGGTGAGGACGTCTATGGACAGCACGCCACATCAGGCCGAAAAAGGCACAATTTTCTAAAATATTACTCCCTTAGTAAACTATAATATAAGAGCGTTTAGATCACTACGCTCTTATATTAGTTTACGGCGGGAGTACAAGGCACCCGAAAGATATTGATGGTATGAATTGCAACGAACTTAAATGCTTAATACAATCAACCAAAAAGCTACCAGCGTGCTTCTCCATTTTGAGCCAGTCCACCTATTGAGGACTTCTTGATTAAAACCTGCAATCGTTCCAGATAGCTTGCAAAACAGGAGTTTTATGTTAGTAAATGATGTAATAATAATAATTTTAGTTGAGTTGAAAGGCTTAAATTGATAACCAACAAATATACGCAGGCTTATTTCATACTGCTATTTTAATGAGCACCAATAACCTCCTTGTCAACATCATAATATATCATCCAAAATCATATTAACAATTTGTGCATGCACCTAGGAGCCATTGCCAATTTCCGTTATGAATATAAATAATATAATTAATTAACAAACATTGGATTGTATCAGATGTGAAAAACACTCTTGCTTCAAGGAATCAGATGGTATGAGTATCGTCCAGTATTAACAAACATTGGATTGTATCAGATGTGAAAAACACTTCATGCTTCAAGGAATCAGATGGTATGAGTATCGTCCGAAAGCTTTTCTGGAGAAATATGAATAGAGAGTTGTTTAGTTCATCATCGTTACATGTATAAATGGGGAAAACACGCTATGAATAAGAGAAATAACAAATACGGATAGAGAGTTGTTGTAACATCCCAATTTTCAATTTGGATGTTATACATAGGTCATCATATGCATATCATATTTTTATTTGCATTTTGGTTGAGATCCTGGAAATCTTAAGCAACTCAAGGACCCTAGGAGAGAGTTGGAGGTTTCACTCATTTTCATATTTGAATTTTTCTCAAATTTTAAAGGAGGATCAATTTGGTTTTAATATTTTTCTCTCCAATTATTTCCAATTATGAAATAAATGAGAGAAGATAAAATGACTTCTTCAAAAGAGAGGAATATTGGAGGAGAAATTTTAAAATTAAATTTATATTTTATTTGCTATTTTATTTGAATTAGAAAAATATGCATTTTTCAAAATTGCATTTTTAGGCCAGAAAAATGTTCACTTTGTTCTACATATTAGGTTTAGACTGTGAAAATTGTTTCTCGTATGTTTAGAAGTTTTTATAGGATTTTCTTTCGGGCGAATTTTATTAAAAAAAATCGCGCCCGACTGGGCCGAAGGCCCAGTCGAGCAGGACGGACCGCTATGCCGCCGCCTCCCTCCCGAGCGGCAGGAATCCCGCCGCCGCACGGACGCCGAGTAGTCCAGCTCGGACTTCCCTCGCGCCGCCCCCTCGCCCAAGCAACGCCGCCCCCGGCCTTTATAAGGATCCGCCGCCACCGCCCCTCCTCCTTACCTAACGCCGCCTCCCGCCGCCTCCCGCAAGCCACAGCCGGAGCCGCCCCAGCCACTCGCCGCCGCCGCCACCCAATCGCCACCGCTGCCGCGCCGCTGCTGCTGCTGCTGCCGCGCCTTTGCCACAGTCGCTGTTCGCCTTCGCTGTTCCGCGCCGCCGCCGCCGCTTTGCCTCGCCGGAGCCGCCAGATTTCTTCACCGCCGTTGACCCCGCCGCCGCCGTTAATCAGTATAAAACCGTCCCGGTTCGCCGGTTCTTTTTTTGGTTTTTATTGTTCTTCGGTTTAGATTGGTTTATTTTTAGGGTTAGGGTTTTTCTCGGTTTTTACGTTTGTTTTAATTTGCGGACATTCGTCTGCTAATCCTCGGTAGCAAACTTTTTCATTCGTTAGGGTTTCATAGCGAACGTTCGTTCGTTAGGTTTTTCTTTTCTGTTTATTTTCGGCCGGGGACCTACCCACGAATACTTTTCTCACCGATTTGTCCCTGGTTTTCAAACCCTCGCAGCTTTTTGCTCGTTCGTCCAAATCGAGTGAAACTAACGCCAAAATCTTCGTCTTGTTCCCCTCTTTCCAGATAATCAAGTTGAACATGATTTTGACAAATTAAAATTTGCTTTCAAGCAGATTTGAATTCGAACTTCTTTTGATCGTAGTTTGAGTTTCGTAGCTCTCATTTGATTGATTCTTTTTGCAAATCGAAGCTCTTCAGTTGAACTTTCAGATTGGACCTTTTCTATTGAGTTTTGCCCTTGCATCTTATGCTTGAGTGCTTATGTATGCTATTGTTTGTTCACGATAGAGTTTCCGAAGTGCGAGGTGTGCTTCTACGAGTCACTAAGGTTTTCAGATAGTCAGCAAGGCAAGTAACACTTTGATCATACCCTCTATTACCTAGTTTTTATGCATTAGTTTTCAATCCTCAAACACTGCATGGTTAGGACTTGAATACTTGTGGGTATTGGGAAGTAGTTGATGAGGTAGAACCTATTGTCTTTAATTCAAACCCTGGGAGTTACTTCTACGTTATGCTTATACTGCTATGCTATGCTCGTAGATGTGGTTTGGGTTTCAGTGATCCATGGCAGATGTGAGAGTTTTAGTTAATGGTTAAACTTAAGGTGGATACTTTAATACACATCTGGGTGGATTGGTTGAGGCACCCTGGAGCATCCAGTGGTTGTCAGGGCACCTGGAGCAATCCCGCGTTGTCCTGGGATATCCCGGAGTACCCGTGTGATCATCCTACGGTTTTCCACCCAGGCTCAAAGGGATCATAAGATTATTCATGCTGGAAACTTCCATGTGCAGCCACAAGCCATTATGGGTCTGGCATAGTTGAGTATGTTGTGTGACCTCTTTAAGTGGTAGGATAGCAGATGTAGGGGAAAGTAGGTGGTACAGTCTACCCAGAGTAAAGAGTTAATGCTTTTGAAAGACTGTGTCTCGGTCATCCATGTCTCAAACAACTTGTAGTGCGAGAAATCCAACGGAGGAGATCGAGTCTCGTGGGGACAAGTGCGCAAACCTCTGCAGAGTGTACATACTAATCATGGTTAGCCATGTCCCCGGTTATGGACATCTTGAGTATCTGGTTCTTGAATTATTGATTTGATCTCATCACTCTGCTTAATTAATTTGTTGGTTTGATGTTATTAATTAGGGATTGAGTTGGAGGAACCTTCTCAATGTTTTCAACAAACTTTGTAGTTAAATAAAATATATTCCTTTATTGTAGGGAAAAACTAGCTTTCTGCAAAAAAATGAACCATAGAGCCTCCACAAGCCAAATGTGCGTATTGTTATAGCTGTTACATGTTCATTGCTCTATAGTGTTATTTTGCGAGCATATTCCATGTGTTGACCTATACATGCTGCAACGTATTGTGTTGCAGAGTTTTTAGACCAAGAGTAAGGTGCGCTAGGTCGTTGTCATGCACTCAGCTATGCCGTTGGAGTTGATGGACTCATTTACATTAAAAGCTTCCGCTGTTATCTTATTTAGATGGCCTTCAGCCATATTATTGTAATAAGTTCTCTTTTGAGACATTCGATGTATTAAGTGTGTGATTAAACTCTGTTATAAATCCTCGAATACTGTGTGTGTCAGCATTACCGATCCAGGGATGACACTTAAGCACAGATATTTGATCGCCTGAGGTCGGATCGCTACAAGATGATATCAATGCACACGCTGACTGTAGGACACGACCACTAAGATAAGTCATAGGACCTCTTCTCTACTCATTTCTGACTCTTCTCCATTTTCTACTCTATAGATGGCGGACCCAAGGAACAAGTTTGCTCGACCGGATGAAGACACACCTTTTGGATGACACTTGAAGGAAGCCGCTAGATACCTGAAAATCAGAATACCAAGTTTCACCAGAACCTACACTGCCACTTTACCAGAAGAGGAGCGTTGGATGATTCGAGTTCGTGTTCCAGGAAGGACATTCACGCCAGTTACTGAGCCCATAGAGTTTTCCTTTGATGCACCAACCTAGAGTCTAGGAAAGAGCATGGCAGCTCACATCGCCATGGGACGCATCGGCGAGGTATACCACAAGGATCTTAAGGACACCATCTACCAGATATGTGGACGCCGAGATGAGCAATGTGAGATGATTTGCACCAGGAGTGATAAATCCATTTCAGCCTACATCCAGGAGTTAAACCAACACATTCGTCGTCAGGAGAACCAGATGTGCGCCAGCATGCTAGACATGAAGAAGGTGATGACCAGGAACATGGAGCTAGAAGAGGAACTCAAGTCTACACGTGATGGATATGAAGAGGAGATTGCAGTACTACTAGAGAAGAATGAAGACGTGAAGAATAAGTTAGGAATATTCATGGGAGATCCCGCGCCAGAGGAGGACAACCACCTAGAAGACTACATCATCATCGAAGACACCGACTCCGACCCCGATGGCGATGATGATTATGAAGACGAAGCTGGAGCATATATCATGGAGTCTTCCTCCGATCAAAATTTCTATTCAACCACCAAATTATCAGTAGAATTTCCCCCATGTGTATAGTAATAGTCCGGGTATTTTGTAACGGTCGCTAGATCGATCGTATGCCCTTGTTTGAATTGAGTGATGTGATATGAATGTGTTTGTCTCATGTGCATATGGGTAGTGATTTCTCTTTAGAACTCACTCTATTCTAATCTCTCCCCTCTAAACCAATCAGATGCCTCCGAGACATGACCCCGGATTTGTCTTCCCACCGGAGCTCACTCAGTTGATCCAATAGCAGAATGCCTTGATGCAGCTACTAGTCTAGAACCAAGGCAACAACAACAACAACAACAACAACAAAAACAACAACAACAACAACAACAACAACAACAACAACAACAACAAAAACAACAACAACAACAACAACAACAACTACTACAACAACAACAACAACAACAACAACAACAACAACAACAACAACAACAACAACAACAACAACAACAATCCGCCGCCGCCACCTCCAGTGGACAACTTAGCCCATTTTCTAAGGTTGAATCCGCCGGTGTTTTCCAGTAGCACCAAGCCGATTGTTGCTGATGACTGGCTCTGCATGATTGGAAGGGAGCTGACCACCGCAGGTTGCACAGATGCTGAGAAGGCGCGCTTTGCCGCACATCAATTGGATGGACCCTCAGCCTCATGGTGGGAGAATTACACAGCCACTTTTCCCATAGCCAATGTCACATGGGATCAGTTTCAGCAAGCTTTCCGCACAACACATGAGTATGAAGAAGCGTGGGTTTCGCAACTTACGCCAGGGAAATCATACTGTGGCACAGTACGTGGATGAGTTTAGTAAGTTAGCTCGCTATGCCCCAGATGATGTGGCCACAGATGCCGCAAAATAGGAGAAGTTTATGGAAGGGTTGAATGATGAGCTGAGCATGCAGTTGATGGTGGAAACATTTGCTTACTACCAGGAGTTGGTAGATAGGGCTCTTATGATCGAAGGCAAGCAACATCAGATAGAGATCCGCAGTTTTCTGGGACTCGCAGGATATTATAGGAGGTTCGTTGAGAATTTTTCCAAGATTGCGAAACCCATGACAGAGTTGTTGAAGGACACTAAGTTCAAATGGACCGAGGAATGTGAGGCCAGTTTTCAAGAGTTGAAGAAACGTTTGGTTACACCCTAGTGCTGATTCTTCCGGATATACGCAAGGATTTCCAAGTGTATTGCAACGCTTCTCGCTTAGGACTTGGAGGTGTACTTATGCAGGATGGAAGAGTTGTTTCATATGCCTCACGACAGCTTCGACCCCACGAGTTGAATTATGCCACACATGATTTGGAGTTAGCAGCAGCAGTGCATGCGCTCAAGACCTGGAGACATTTTCTTATTGGAAACCGTTGTGATGTATACACGGATCATAAGAGTCTGAAGTATATTTTCACCCATAAGGAGTTGAATCTCAGGCAGAGGAGATGGTTGGAGTTAATAAAGGATTATGATATGAAGCAGCATTATCATCCAGGAAAGGCCAAATGTCGTAGCAGATGCTTTGAGCTGGAAGAGTTATGTCAATGACCTCGTAAGCGGAGGATTACCACAGGAGTTAGTCGACGATCTCAAGGAACTTCGTTTGGAGATAGTTCCAAGAGGTTTTGTTGCAGCAATGGAGGTTCAATATACATTATTGGGAAAGATTCGAGAAGCTCAGAAACAGGATAAGGAAATTACTGAAATAAAGGAGAAGATGAGCAAAGGAAAAGCCAAGGGTTTTCGTGAGGATGAGCACGAAAGTTTATGGTTTGAGGATCGTGTATATGTGCCCAGTAATGCGGAGATCAGGAAGTTAATACTTCAGGAAGCTCATGACTCGCCATACTCGATTCACCCCAGAAACACCAAGATTTATTTGGATTTGAAGGAACGTTTCTGGTGGACAGGAATGAAGAAGGATATTGCCGAGTATGTAGCAGTATGTGATGTATGTCAGAGAGTGAAGGCAGAACACCAGAAGCCAGCATGATTACTACAGCCTATGCCGATACCTGAATGGAAGTGGGACAAGCTTGGCATGGACTTCATCACCGGATTACCCAGGACACGATCAGGATATGATTCTATTTGGGTAGTAGTTGATCGCTTGACCAAAGTGGCTCACTTTATCTCCGTGAAAACCACTTATACGAGCGCAAAGTTGGCCAAGATATATATGACCAGGATCGTATGTCTGCATGGAGTTCCGAGGATCATCATATCAGATAGAGGAACACAATTTACCTCGAAGTTTTGGAATCAGCTGCACCAGACTTTGGGTACTAGGCTAGAATTCAGTACAGCCTCTCATCCGCAGACAGATGGACAGACCGAGAGAGTCAATCAGATTCTGGAGGACATGTTCAGAGCTTGTGCACTAGATTATGGATCTAGTTGGGATGATAACTTGCCTTACATAGAGTTCTCATATAACAACAGTTACCAGGCTAGTTTGAAGACGACACCTTTCAACGCTTTGTATGGAAGAAGGTGCAGGACACCATTGATGTGGGATGAAGTTGGAGACCGTCAGTTGTTTGGACCAAATTTAATCAAAGAATCTGAAGAGAAGTTAAAGTTGATTCGTGATAGACTGAAGGTAGCTCAGTATAGGCAGAAGAGTTACGTCGATACTAAACGCAAGGAGATAGTCTATGAAATCGGAGACAGAGCATATCTTCATGTGTCACTGAGGGAGTCCTGGACTAGGGGGTGTCCGGATAGCCGAACTATCATCTTTGGCCTGACTCCTAGACTATCAAGATAGAAGATTGAGGACTTCATCCCGTGTCCGGATGGGACTTTCCTTGGCGTGGAAGGCAAGCTTGGCGATACGGATATGTAGATCTCCTACCATTGTAACCAACTCTGTGTAACCCTAACCTATCCGGTGTCTATATAAACCGGAGGGTTTTAGTCCGTAGGACGAACAACAATCATACCATAGGCTAGCTTCTAGGGTTTAGCCTCCTTGATCTCGTGGTAGATCTACTCTTGTACTACCCATATCATCAATATTAATCAAGCAGGAGTAGGGTATTACCTCCATCTAGAGGGCCCGAACCTGGGTAAAAACATTGCGTCCCTTGTCTCCTGTTACCATCCGCCTAGACGCACAGTTCGGGACCCCTACCGAGATCCGCGGTTTTGACACCGACATTGGTGCTTTCATTGAGAGTTCCTCGTGTCGTCACCGATAGGCCCGATGGCTCCTTCGATCATCAACAACGACGCGTCCGGTGAGACTTTTCTCCCGGGCAGATCTTCATATTCGCAGCTTTGCATGCGGGCAATTAAACAGCCATCTGGAGCAGATCGAGAGCTACGCCCCTGGCCATCAGGTCAGATTTGGAACTTTGAACTATAAGGCCGATGTCCGTGGAGACTTGATCTTCGATGGATTCGAGCCACAGCTGAGCGTGCCTCACTGTCTCGATGGGTCAGATTTGCTTTCAAGCAGATTTGAATTCAAACTTCTTTTGATCGTAGTTTGAGTTTCGTAGCTCCGATTTGATTTATTCTTTTTGAAAATCGAAGCTCTTCAGTTGAACTTTCAGATTGGATCTTTTGTCTTGAGTTTTACCCTTGCGTCTTATGCTTGAGTGGTTATGTATGCTACTATTTGTTCACGATAGAGTTTTCAGAGTGCGAAGCGTGCTACTACGAGTTACTAGGGTTTTCAGATCATCAGCAAGGCAAGTAACACTTTTATCATACCCTTTATTACCCAGTTTTTATGCATTAGTTTTCAATCCTCAAACACTGCATGGTTAGGACTTGAATACTTGTGGGTATTGGGAAGTAGTTGATGTGGTAGAACCTATTGTCTTTAATTCAAACCCTGGGAGTTACTTCTACATTATGCTTATACTGCTATTCTATGCTCGTAGACGTGGTTTGGGTTTGAGTGATCCATGAGAGATGTGAGAGTTTTAATTAATGGTTAAATTTAAGGTGGCTACGTTAATACACATCTGGGTGGATTGGTTGAGGCACCCTGGAGCACCCAGTGGTTGTCTGGGCACCTGGAGCAATCCAGCGTTGTCCTGGGATATCCCGGAGTACCCGTGTGATCATCCTACGGTTTGCCACCCAGGCTCAAAGGGATCATAAGATTATTCATGCTGAAAGCTTCCGTGTGCTGCCACAAGCGATTATGGGCTCTAGCATAGTTGAGTATGTTGTGTGACCTCTTTCAGTGGTAGGCTAGCAGATGTAGGGGAAAGTAGGTGGTACTGTCTACCCAGAGTAAAGAGTGAATTGTTCTGAAAGACTGTGTCTCGGTCATACGTTTCTCAAACAACTTGTAGTGCGAGAAATCCAATGGAGGAGATCGAGTCTTGTCGGGAAAAGTGTGGAAACCTCTGCAGAGTGTACAAACTAATCATGGTTAGTCGTGTCCCCGGTTATGGTCATCTTGAGTATCTGGTACTTGAACTATTGATTTGAACTCATCACTATACTTAATTAATTTGTTGGGTTGATGATTATTAATTTGGGATTGAGTTGGAGGAACCTTCTCAATGTTTTCACCAAACTTTGTAGTTAAATAAAATATATTCCTTAATTGTAGGAAAAAACTAGCTTTCTGCAAAAAATTAACCATAGAGCCTCCACCAGCCAAATATGCATATAGTTATAGCTGTTACATGTTCATTGCTCTATAGTGTTATTTTGCCAGCATATTCCATGTGCTGACCTACACAGGCTGCAACGTATTGTGTTGCAGAGGTTTCATACCAAGAGTAAGGTGCGCTAGGTCGTTGTCGTGCACTCGGCTATGCCGTTGGAGTTGATGGACTCATTTACCTTCAAAGCTTCCGCTGTTATCTTATTTAGATGGCCTTCAACCGTATTTCTCTTTTGAGACATTCGATGTATTAAGTGTGTGATTGAACTTTGTTAAAATACTCGAGTACTGTGTGTGTCAACATTACCTATCCAGGGATGAAACTTAAGCACAGAGATTTGACCACCTGAGGCCGGTTCGCTACATTTGTTAAGTTCATCACACTGTTTATTTGCTTAATGTAGAAATAATTTTATCGACAAACAAATTCCCACCAGTTCGTCAAAAAATGGCTATGTGGTTGACTTGGAAGGCATTTCATAACATGTATATTTCCTTTTGAGGATGACTACCTAAAAAAGGACCAAATACATCACTTGGTACATTCAGATAGCATCAGCGAACGAAGATCCTCGGGCACGCCCGCAATTATCAACGAGTCCTCATGCCATCTAGCTTTGGCAGCGAGCTCATGTGCTAGACAGTTTTGTTCCCTTATGATGGCCTTGGCCCGAACTGAACTGAAGACCCAGCTTGTGTTTTTTATCTCATAGACAACCTAGAAACATCTCGATCGGTTTGATCTTGCTTGGCCCAATTCATTTGCAATCATTTTGTTGTCAGCCTCAATGATCAGTGGGCCTTGGTACAGTATCGACAACGATAGCAGACCCATCCGCATTTATTCGTCGATTTACTCACCGAGAAGAGCACATGCCCCGTATGATCTCGTGCGATCGCGCTAGCCCAGGCTTAGCCTGTGCCTGATAAAAAGGCAGCGTCAGTGTTCATTTTTACAACACCTTTAGACGGCTCTTTCCACTGGCATTTGGCTCGACGTTCGGCTGATTCCTAGGCGTGGTGTGTCTAGATGCAGATAGGACCAGCAACTCTTGTTTCCCAGTCCAACAGCAGATAGTGACAGATTCCTGATTTCCTCCTCATATTGCACAAGGAACATCACCGGTCTCGAAATGGTTTCTTTGCCATCACTGTGGACACATTTATCTCGTAGAAACCAGGTTCTCCATAAAAACAGCATAATTTTCTTTCTTATCTCTGAATCATACTTGTCTAGTAGGATTTGTAGCTAGTATGTTCTAGTGTACCAGAACTCCTTTTCTTCTGGAAGCCTCCACTCTTTCCTCATGGCAAATCTCAACGCCTTACTTTTTGTGAATGATATAAAAACATGATATTCATCTTCCTCCCTGAGGGAGTCCTGGATTAGGGGGTGTCGGGATAGCCGGACTATAGCCTTTGGCCGGACTCCTGGACTATGAAGATACAAGATTGAAGACTTCGTCCCGTGTCCGGATGGGACTTTCCTTGGCGTGAAAGGCAAGCTTGGCAATACGGATATGTAGATCTCCTACCATTGTAACCGACTCTGTGTAACCCTAACCCTCTTCGGTGCCTATATAAACCGGAGGGTTTTAGTCCGTAGGACGAACAACAATCATACCATAGGCTAGCTTCTAGGGTTTAGCCTCTCTGATCTCGTGGTAGATCTACTCTTGTACTACCCATATCATCAATATTAATCAAGCAGGAGTAGGGTTTTACCTCCATCAAGAGGGCCCGAACCTGGGTAAAAACATCGTGTCCCTTGTCTCCTGTTACCATCCGCCTAGGCGCACACGATTCGGGACCCCTACCCAAGATCCGCGGTTTTGGCACCGACATTGGTGCTTTCATTGAGAGTTCCTCTGTGTCGTCATCTTTAGGTCCGATGGCCCTCCGATCATCGACAACGATGTGCTCCGGTGAGACTTTTCTCCCGGACAGATCTTCAGATTCGGCGGCTTTGCGCTGCATGGGCCAATTAAGCAGCCATCTGGAGCAGATTAAGCTCGCCCGCCACCGGTCAGATTTGGAAGTTTGAACTACGGTGGCGTCCACGGAGACTTGATCTTGACGGGTTCGAGCCACAGCCAAGCGCGCCAAGATTATCACGGCGGCATGATCTAGCTCTGCCGCCAAACAAAGTGTCACGGAGGTTGCACGATGTCGCTCCGACCTTTAGCTCGGAGCCGATCTGCGCCGATCGAGGGCGGGTGGCTGGACACCGCCTCGAGGGCTGCGATCTCTCTGGCGATTGAGCCGTACACCTACCCTGCCCTTTGCGGCTTCGTGACTCAAGGTGCGGACTCCTCTCCGGACTCGAGCCTTCGCACCCCAGCCAATCGAATCCGATTGTGCGCCGATCATGGAATTCATCGCGCGGACATCATTCAGCTTTTCGCCATTTGGCGACATCACGAACTCACTAAAGTCTCTCTCTTTATCGGAGAGCCTGGCGGATTATGGTCAGGAAGGTTGGGATGCGGACGACGAAGAAATTCAAAGCCCACCCACCACCCACTTCGTAGCCACTGTCGATGATTTAACCGACATGCTCGACTTCGACTCCGAAGACATCGACGGTATGGACGGCGATGTAGGGGAGGAACATGAACCAGCACCTATAGGACACTGGAGAACCACCCCATCTCACAATGTATACATGGTGGACACACCTAAAGGAAGCGACGACGAGGAACAACGGGACGCTACGAAGGACCATTCCCTCGAAAAGCAGTCAAAACGGCGACGTAAGCGCCGCTCAAAGTCCCGCCTTGACAAAGACAACAGCCATACAGACCCAACCATAGAGCAGGGCGAACCGGTGGACGACGAACATGCTATCGAGCAACCGTCCGAACAGGACAACCTGGATAAACAACCCATCCCCGGCGAAGATAACAGTCCGGACGATCTCACGCCGGACAAGTTGCTGGAGCAGAAGAACCTCCACAAAAGGCTCGTCACCACCGCCCGTAGCCTGAAAAAGCAGAAGCAGAAGCTCAAAATAGCGGAAGATGCACTCAGAATAAGATGGAGCAAAGTACTCAACACCGCAGACAAATACGGTGATAGTCGCCGAACAAAGAGCTAACCAAAGCGAAAGCTACTGCCCGAATTAGATGAGGAGGCCGTAGAGCCCCCGCAATCAAAAAACAAAGAGGCCACCCGGTCGGATGGACAACCCCATGGCAAACAAAGAGCGGCAAACGGCGCCGCACACAAGCCGACATCACGATCCGCACAGGATTCGCATCAAAAGATGGCCCGATTAGATCTATCTACGGGCCAAGAAAGCAAGCTCTAGTAAGCAATGCAACACATCAAGTATCCGAACATCATGGTACACCTAAATATGGGGTGCCGACACCCCTATGTTTCACCGATAAGGTCTTTGGATTATGAATTTCGGCGGGATTCAAGCCCGTAAACATATAGGCATCTGACGGAACAACAGACCCTGGAGTCTGGATTGAGGATTACATCCTCCACATACACATGGCTAGAGGAGATGAGCTCCACGCCATAAAATACTTACCCCTCAAGCTCAAAGGGCCAGCCCGACATTGGCTTAAAAGCCTTCCCTAAAACACCATTGGAAGTTGGGAGGAGCTCGAGGATGCTTTTCGGGCAAATTTTCAAGGGACCTATGTCCGACCTTCGGATTCCGACGATTTAAGTCACATAACTCAACAACCCGGAGAGTCAGCCCGGAAATTTTGGAACAGATTCCTTACTAAAAAGAATCAAATAGCCGACTGTCCGGACGCCGAAGCCTTAGCAGCTTTCAAACACAACGTCCGAGACGAATGGCTCGCCAGACACCTCGGCCAAGAAAAGCCAAGAACAATGGCCGCATTAACAAGCCTCATGACCCTCTTTTGCGCGGGAGAGGATAGCTGGCTGGCAAGATGCAGTAGCAGCGACCCAAGTACATCCGAAGTCAGGGATGGAAACGGGAAACCTAGACGCAGCAAGGACCAGCGTCGGACCAAGGGAAACAACCCGAAGAGCATGGCAGTCAATGCCGGATTCAAAAGCTCTCAGCAGAATCATAAAAAGCTGCCCCTTAGGGATAACAGGGACGAGCTATCTAACTTAAACAAAATCTTGGACAAGATATGCCAAATCCACAGTACTCCTGGGAAGCCTGCAAAACCATACCCACAGAGATTGTTGGGTCTTCAAGCAGTCCGGCAAACTCAATGCCGAAGACAAGGGGCTCGACACACCAAGCGAGGACGATGGCGAACCCCAAAAGTAGAGCACCGGAAAACAAAAGAATTTCCCACAAGAAATCAAAACAGTAAACTCACTTCACGTGACAAAAGGGAAAAATAGAGCGGCGCCCATAGAGGTACGCGCCATACGGCCTATCCCGGAGGAGTCCCGCCACTGGTTGTTAAAACCAATCACCTTCGACCATCGGGATTACTCTAGAAGTATACGGAATGCAGGTTGGACTGCCTTGATATTAGATCCGATAATTGGCGGACTCCAATTTACACAAGTCCTAATGGACGGCAGCAGTGATCTAAACCTGCTATATCAGGACACAATCCGCAAAATGGGGATAGACCCAACCAAATTTTGCCATAGCAACACTTCCTTTCAAGGGGTAATGCCAGGCCCATATGCCCATTGTACGGGCTCTCTACTGCTAGAAGTTGTGTTCGGCTCACCAGACAACTTCCGCCATGAAAAGTTAACCTTCCACCTCGCCCCATTTACAAGTAGCTATCAAGCACTATTGGGACGCGAAGCTTTCGCCCGCTTTAACGCAATACCGCATTATGCATCTCTCACACTTAAAATGCCCGGTCCACGCAGCATCATCTCGTTAAAAGGAAACATCGAAGGTTCCTCGAGTCCGGAAAATTGTGCGGTTGCCTTGACAACCACACAATAAACCGACTTCACCAATAAAAGCACTTAGACAGGTCGTCCAGACCCCGGACACGGCTGGACGAGTCCGCCTTAAACATACAAGGGCTTACAAGACGCATACCCCCGTACAAGGGGCTCCGCGCATGCACAACAAGAGACAATAAAGCTCATTTTTATTCACTTCTTGAATTGTACTTCATTTATTTATAACGTACATTTTTCGCACAACCTTTTTCAACTAAGTTCCTCCCTTTTACAGATGAACACCGTGCTACACCCATCCAGGATACGGCACAACGGAGACACAGGCGCGGACGTGCAGTAGGGACCCGTTGCAAGGATTCTTTTTAGATTAAGACCCTGCGTAAACCTTTTTTGTCTGTCTCTTGTTGATACACATCCCCTGGTTTCTTGCAATAACCGAGGAGGAGGCTGGCATTTTGGCATAGGCCACGTCAGAATTTCGCCCGTACCTAGACACCAGGGGTTTATTACCAAGGGCGATTGTTCGGCCCGTTTTCATAAAGACCGAATACCTTAGGGAGTGTTTGGCGTCTCGAGTTAGGCCTTATATGCATCAGTTCCGAATCATGTCTTTGGTCAAATGTTGGGTTTGCCCAGCTCCTGTGTTTTGCTGCCTTACGTTCCGCTCTATCGGCTAATGCAGCACCAGGAGAACTACTGCGGTTGTGCCCCGGTTCGGCCAGGCGAGGACCTCAGTAGAGAAAGCCGAAAACTGACTGTCATGATATAGTGTGAGACTGGTCAACCACTCGATGACCCGCTGGAATCTTTAGAATTCCTCCGCATTGACAAGGGCGTTTCCCGGTCAGGCACATACGCGCCCTGAATTTGGGTGAGCGCGGTGCCCCTAGGGGCTATATAGTAGCCCCACTGTCGAACTCCTATGGCTAAGTGAAAGTGATAAAGCATTATAGTCCGGTTGCCTAGTTTGCTGCGCTATCACCTCCTTTGTAGGACCAAGACGTTGGATCAAGTGTGAAAAAGGCGCTTTCTGCAAACACCCCCGCATTATATGCGTGGGGGCTGAAGCCAAAGACTGCCATCTTTCAGGTTATATACACATATACATTAACGGCCGCACAGGAGGTATTTTAATTCTTGAAGGCACAAGTATAAAAAGCTTTTATATTCCATCGAAACATTGTTTCACAATAATACATGTTATTCGAACATAATATCCTTCGAGCACTGCGTCTCTACTAAACGAGCGCCCTGCAGAACTTCCTAAAAATAGTGCTCGACAGGTACTCGGCTTTCGTCCGAATCTTGGGATGCAACATCGGTGGCCTTCATCTCCGCCCAGTATGTCTTGACACGGGAAAGAGCCATCCGCGCACCCTCTATGCATGCTGACTGCCTCATTGCTTTGATATGCAGCACCGCACCAAGGAACTGCTGCACCAAGCCAAAATAACTCTTCGGCTCGGGCCTTTTCGGCCACAAATGAGTCACAACATCCTTCATGGCAAGTCCGGACAACCTATTCAGCTCCGCCCATTCGGCCAAACGATCGGTTAATGGAAGTGGATGCTCTGGATTACGGAACTGCGACCAAGAAAGCTCTTCCATCTCATGATCCTTTTGATCTCCGAAGTGTTCGGCCGCGTCCGCGACACTCGCCGCCAAGTCCAGATAAGCATCCTCACTACTCCACAGTCGGTCCAACTGAGCATATTTAGGATCCGTGAACTTCCTCCGCAACAGAAAGGGCTTTCCAGCCGCGATATCTCCGGCCTGACGTAGCTCCTCCTTCATAGCTCTCATCGCAGAGCGAGCATCCTTGGCCTCGGTGGTGGCGTTCTTCAGGTCCTCTTGCTCCGCTCGACCTTCTTTTTCAAGAAGCTCGCAGCGGACGGTAGCATGCTTCAACTTCACGGCCATCTCGCCCATTTCCTTCTTGCTTCGGCAGTGAGCAGCCTGTTCGGCTTTTAGCTCTTCGGCCGCCTTTAAGGCAGCCGCATCACTTTTTCTAGCCTGCTCCTTGGCTTGGGCAAGCTCCGTCCGAAGGTTCTCCATGGCAGCGGCACCATCTGCATCAAGCATACATGTTGTAAGGCACGGGCATCAAGCTCCCTTACTAGGTGTCCGCGGAGAAACCGCATACCTTGTGACTCGTCAAGCCGCTTATTGACAAGCGCGATGTCGGCATCCGCTACGTCAAGTTGCAGCTTTAGTTCGGCAAATTCGTCAGTCCGGCTAGCAACTGGACGCTCCGCCACCTACATAGGAAGGGCGGCATATTATAGCTGGGATTATGATCCTCGGCACGCTGTCATTTTTGACAATGCACCGAGTCTCAGGGGCTACTATCTACACAGGGTGCATCTTATATATGCGGAACCGTCAAAAGGTACATCATTGCACGTACCTCAAAACCCGTCAGTAAACTCCTGGCGGCCTCGTACAACCCGCTTTCTGCGGACGAAATTTTTTCAATCACCGTACCCATCAATGCACGGTGATCCTCTGAGATAGACACTCGCCTGAGCAGATCCTTCAACTCCTCCTACCGTGCACCAGGAGGTGCCGGACTCATCTGATGTCCTTTTTCGAAGGCCAGACACGGAGGGCTCTGGGGGCCCTACGACCGCCCTCTGCCCCTGCCGGATTCGGAGAAACCCTCCGCGACGACACCTCAGGATCGTCCACCTCGCTAGGCGGTACGGCAGGGGGAGGCGTTCCGCTCTCCATCATCTCCGGACGAAGATCCCCTGAAGACGAGCTCTGCTGAGAAGGGCTGAGATCTGAACTACAAGGTAAAATTTCGGTCATCTTCAGAAATAAAACAGGGATGTCTCTTATTTTAAAACTCCCCTGTCTACTTACAGCTCACTTGAGGGCTGATCTCCTTGGGGAAATAATGCGGCCGGGGCATCTCCCGGCGCAGGACCCTCTGGTGAAGATTTCTTCCCCCGCTTTGAGGCCTTGGTCTCCGTATCTTCAGAGGCGGTCCTCTTCTCCCCTTGGATGGAGGGATTCTTGATCCCTCCTTTCTTGATAACCTCCTTCATGGAGGCAGTAGCTTCCTTGTACCCCCCTTCGCCTTCTTCCAAGGGCGCAGCCTCCAGCATTTTGGTTAACACGGGATCTGGCGTGGTCTCAGGGAGGGGGGCCGGACGCCTGATCAGTTTTGCTTTCGCTATCCACTCCTGTTTAAGGGACAGCTCTTTAAAGGCAAGTTTATGATAAATACATGGATAGAGTGTCCGGGTACGGGACTACTTACTTGAGCATTCGGGCGATTGCAGCTCAGACCTGCGTCCTCGGTCAAGACAGGACACATTGTTTGTGATCCGAAGAACAGTTTGTACATCTCCACGGGCGTTGCGCCCATAAAATGTTGGAGAGCTTGTGGTCCCTCCGGATTGAACTCCCACAGGCGGAGGGGCCGACGTTTGCAGGGCAGGATGCGACGAATCAGCATGACCTGCGCTACTACGAACAGATTGATCTCTCTCTCTAGGAGGTCTCGAATACGACCCTGCAATAAGGGCACGTCCTTGGACGGCCCCCAGTCAAGCCCTTTATTGACCCATGACGCCAGCCGCGGTGGAGGACCCGAGCGAAAGGCCGGTGGCGCACCCATTTGGTGCCCTGGGAGCTGTGATATAAAACCACTCTTGTTGCATAAACTTAGCTCCTCTTGAAAGGAGCCCTCGGGCCATGAAGCGTCAGCATTCTTGCTTATAACAGCCCCTCCGCACTCTGCCTGTTGCCCCTTGATCATCTTCGGCTCCACTTTGAAGGTCTTGAGCCACAATCCTAAGTGAGGGGTAATGCGGAGGAAGGCTTCACATACGACGATGAACGATGAGATGTGGAGGATGGACTCCGGATCCAAGTCGTCCAATTCCAGCCCGTAATAAAACATGAGCCCCCTCACGAAGGGGTCCGTCGGGAAGCCTAGCCCCCGAAGGAAGTGAGACGCGATCACCACGCTTTCACCGGGCTTGGGAGTGGGAATAACCTGCCCTTGGGCGGGCAGCCTATGCGAGATTTCGCCTGTAAGATACCTAGCATCTCTTAGCTTTAGGACGTCTTCTTCCGTGATGGAGGAAGGCATCCACCGGCCTTGAAGGTCGGAGCCGGACATCATCGAAGGTCCGAAGGGCCTGAATCTGGAGCTTTGCGTGTTGGAACTCGGAGCGAGGGGCGGATTCGATTGAGATTGAGAAAAAGGAGCGGGGCCTTGGTCTCTTTATAAAAAGGTTGAATACCAGGAGCCCTCCCTGTGACCGTTCGGGACTCGCCTTCGATAGAGGAGGCATGCCAACGGGCACGACTGGGTTACCCACGCCCGTATTAATAAGAATCCCGGAATAAGGGGACACGATCTCTGCTTTGACAAGACGTGCCAAGGAAACCACCTCGCTAAACGCGCTGAGGTTGGACAATAAAAATGATTCGAATAAAGGCTTGGCCGTGGTGTGATGTCACACTGCGGAATACGTCAGCAGATTGAGTTTGTGTAAATAGTATTCTCTCTACGGTGGTATGTCGAACTTATTTTGCAGAGCAGGACACTATCCTTGTGTTCAAAATCTTCTATGAAGAATTCGAAGAAGGAACCTGCCTTGCAATGCCGAAGACAATATCGGCCGGACTAAATCGTCATTGAAGCCTGGTTCAGGGCTCTTGAGGAGTCTGGATTAGGGGTGTCCAGATAGCGGACTATAGCCTTTGGCCGGACTCCTGGACTATGAAGATACAAGATTGAAGACTTCGTCCCGTGTCCGGATGGGACTTTCCTTGGCGCGGAAGGCAAGCTTGGTGATACGGATATGTTGTCACAACCCTAGTTCAGGCCTTGCTTGCCTTTGCATCAGCATCCATGCATCATGTTTAATTTTATGAAACTTGAAATGGGGATGTCAGAAACCCCCAGCACCCCCCCTGAAAATACCAGGTTCAACTGAAAAACATTTCAAGAACCCAGAATGCCCTTCACAAAAGTTCATCATTTTTGAATTGGTCTAGAACCTCTCCCAAAAATGGTGCACATTTTCCTAGGCCACCCTGGATTTTTGAATTAAATCATATCGTATTTGAATTTGGGCTTTTAAACACTATAAATAATTTAAATGCTCAAATAATGCTGAATTTAAATGTGGGCCACTGGAATAATCCATAGAGCGTCCACAAATTATTGCAGCATTTTACAAAATGCTTTTGTATTTTTACTAAAGCCAAAACAGTAGCAGAAAAATAGAAAAGGGACCTCACCTAGCCTCACTGTCAGCAGCCCATTTGCCAGCCCAGCTGGCCGCCCAGCCCAGCCCGCTGCCGCCGTAAATCCTACCTCTGCCAAGAGGCGGAGGCAGGACAGCGAGCGACGCGCCGAGCGGCCACCTCCTGCCCTGCAGGCTGTCGGCGCCTCCTGCGTCCTCGTCTTGCATCGAGGAAACGCTTGGACGCCCTGGACTTTCTCCCTCTTCCTCTGCTCACTTTTTCCCCTCTCTCCCAGAAGAACACAAGCTCGTGGCGAGCTCGCCGACGCCGATCGTCGTACCCGTGGCCACCGCCACCCTCGCCTCGCTGATGAGACCTTGAGCTCCGCATCGTCGTCTTCTTCATCCACGCCGAGCCAAGCAACCGGGAAGCACCCCAACACCGCCCCTAACGTCTTCTTCAACCTCGGGGCCGGAGATCCTCGGCGTCGATTCGCTGCCCACCGGCCGTCCCGCGCCGCCAACCCTCCGTTAGCCTCACCGTGAGCCCTTTTGAACCCTCTCTCCCGTTGCGATTTCTTCCACTAACCGCGGGCTCCGTTGAGCCCGAGAGCTCGTCGCCGCCGCGTTCGTCGCAGCCGCAGCTGGCAACCTTGCCTGACCCAACCAAGCACGTAGTTGTGCTCAGCGTGCTCCTAGGAAGCCATAGCGCTGCTCACCTCTCTCTTCCGTACACTGTAGCGTCGTGCCGCTCGAACCCGTAGCTCCGGCCGCCGCCCAAGCTCGTCGCCGGCACGATTCTGGCGACTCCCGTGTCCAACTCCCCTGCTACTCGATGCGGGCAAGCAAGGGCTACGCCCTGGTGCCCTCGGCACATGCAGTCGATGCCCGTAGCGCGTTTCCGGCGTGCCTCCGCCGCGCTGGATGGTCGCCGGCGGTCTAACCCCGGCCGTGCTGACGTGGCAAGGTTAATTAGGTGCGAACCCCCTCCTAATCAAACCCTGGAGTCACAGACAGTTGGGCCCCACACCTAAATTAA
This sequence comes from Aegilops longissima, assembly GCA_021605205.1. NCBI lineage: Eukaryota > Viridiplantae > Streptophyta > Magnoliopsida > Poales > Poaceae > Aegilops > Aegilops longissima. Next base: position 178,573,916 of record CM038676.1, read on the forward strand.
CCGCAGGGTAGTACCCTGCTTAACTTAAGCTAAACCCATAGGCCCCACAGGTCAGTTTGACCCGGCCACGTCACCTGTTGACCTGGCCCCACATGTCAGTGACCCTAACCATCATTCTGAGACTGACACTCGGGACCCACAGGACAGGGTTTGACCTGGACCGCCGCAGTTGACCGCTGACGTCATAGTGACGCAATGCTGATGCAATATTCCTTTTCTGGAATTTAGTTTATTTTCTAAATATTCAGGAAATTCCAGAAAATGTCCTAAACTTCTAAAAATCATATCAATTCAACCGTAGCTCAGAATGAAATAATTTATATATGAAAAATGATCAGAAAAATATGAAGAATCTGTTTATGCCATGATCATGCATGTTTGAACAAGTTAACCTCACTGAATAGGATGAATCATGATTAGGGTAATTTATGAACTAGCATTTGGAGTTGGAGTTTAACCTTGTTTGATTTCCACTTCAATTAACTTGGCTTACTGCTGCATTAGGTCAATTCAGTTCCTTAACATGACATGTCATTCATTTGTTTGTGCATTGCATTGATGGTGTTTCTTCTTGTTTGTCGGTGGTTGTTCCCTTTCGATAGACGTGGTTCCGACGATTGTTCGTTGACACCGATGAAGAACTATATTATCTTCAGAAGTGCCAGGCAAGCAAAACCCCCTTGTTCATTCCGATACAATCCCACTCTCTCGCTCCTGCTCTATTTTACTGCATTAGGACAACAACGATTCATGTGTTACTTGCTGCGGTAGCTGAACCCCTTTATCCTCTGCATGACCTGTCATTCCAAAGTAATTAGATGGAACCCACTAGCATGAGTAGGAGTTGTTTGAGCCCTGTTGTGCCTACTCATTCATGCTTGTTTGTCATGCCTGCTACTGCTTAGAGTTGAGTCAGGTCTGATTCATCGGGATGAATCAGAGATGTGTGAACATGTTCCTACTGTGTGTGTGAGCTAAGTGTGTGAACACGATTTGGTAAAGGTAGCGGTGAGAGGCCATGTAGGAGTACATGGTGGGTTGTCTCATCGAAGTCGTCCTCATGAACTGAGTTCTGTGTTTGTGATCCATGAAACAGTTACTACCACACATTGGGATCCTTAATTGACTCTCTTGGCTTCTTAACCACCCTTGTCCTCAGTCCGGGAGTTGCAAGTAGTTTCTGGTGTTTGTAGCATGCTGGGGGTCGCACGCAGCGCTGACCTTAGGGGTGGGCTGTGTTGCGGTAGGCACGTGGCCCGGTGTACCGAATGCCCGTTTGGTATCTCGGGAACCCTGCACACATCGTTCGGGGCTGTATGGGAAACCTCGGCCGGACTCCCTGCGGATGGAACCCGAATAGGCGATAAACCTGGACTAGGGACTTGAGTGTTTAGGTAGGCCGTGGCCGACACCCTCGCTGGGCTTCCACTTGAAGGTTGTCAAGTACATGTTGTGTAAACGGCGATAAGTGGTGAGAGCGTGTGTGAAGAAGTACACCCCTGCAGGGTTAATATGATCTATTTGAATAGCCGTGTCCGCGGAAAAGGACTTCTGGGTTGCCTATATCAGTTCATAGACAAGTGAAAGTGGATACTCTAAAATGCGCAAGATAAGCGTGAGTGCTATGGATGGTGTTCTCGTGGGGAGACGGGAGCGGGTCCATAGTGGTGTATTGATATGGTGAATATGTGGACTCGTGTGCGCCACCTCAAAAGAGTTACTTGTAGTCGTAGTTCAGGATAGCCACCGAGTCAAAGCTGGCTTGCTGCAGTCAAACTCCACCACCCCCTTTGTTGATAATGATGTGTATGTAGTTAGTTCTGATGTAAGTCTTGCTGAGTACATTTGTACTCACGTTTGCTCATTTTATGTTTTGCAGAGAGATGCCAGTCTCGCTAGTAGTTCCACGTGGACTTCGACTTTTAGCTTGTTACCTCAGCTACGATCTTGTGCCCTCGGCAGGATCTGGTAGATAGTCAGGCTTCTCGGAGCCTAATGAATAAATATTTGAGTCGTAGAGTTATGTTGTGATATCTCGCTCCTCGGAGCCTAATGAATAAATATTTGAGTCGTAGAGTTATGTTGTGATGCCATGTTGTATTTACACATATTGAGCATATTGTGTGTATGTTTCAAATGCTTGGTATGTGTGGGATCCGAAAATCTAGTTGTTTATCCTTGGCAGCCTCTCATATGGGGAAATGTAGTCTAGTGCTTCCTGAGCGATAGTAGTCCGCTACAGCCCGGTTCACGGAGTCCTGCTAGCCCAAAGACTACTGCTTTGGACACTTGACTGGCCGGCATGTGTTTCACTTCGTTCCTATGTCGTCCCTTTGGGGAAATGTCACGCGGTGATATTCGAGTCCTGCCTAGCTCGCTACAGCCGGGATACCGAGTCCTGTTAGCCAGTGCTACAGCCCAATTCATACGTTGATGATCGACATGCTCGATGTGATTCATGTATGCCTGTCCCCATGGGTTAGTGCCGCTTTGGATTCACGACTAGCCATGTCGGCCCGGGTTCTTTGTCATATGGATGCTAGTGACACTATCATATACGTGAGCCAAAAGGCGCAAACGGTCCCGGGCCATGGTAAGGCGACACCCGTGGGAATACCGTGCGTGAGGCCGCAAAGTGATATGATGTGTTGCCGGCTAGATCAATGTGACTGGAATCGGGGTCCTGACAGCGTTGGTATCACAGCCTGACTGCCTGTAGGATTACCAAGCCAAACTGGTCGAAGTTGTGTCTAGAAATGCTTTAGTTATATAAGGGAATTGATTGTGGAAGGGAACATAAGGCTCTTTTTACTCCTTATACCTCATGGCCTTCTGATCTGAGTCATCCTCTTCTCTTCTACGGGGATTAAGAACTAGGCTTCTCATCTTTCTATCAGGATGACGTGTTACTAATCCATAGACTTTTAAGATTGTTGGATTCAAGCCTCAGTTCAGTTCCTACTATTTCTATATGTTAACTGTTGATCTCGGAACCTTGATATTGTGATGTTGAGTGGTTATGCCACCATTTTTGCAGGATGTCTCAAATCATTTTGAGCATTTACAGCCGTTATGCTGTCCGAGTCATCCCAGGTCTCTAAATAGTCGGATGCATTTGCAAATCATTTCCTTCCGTTCCCGATGTCCTTTTTGGTCAGAATAAGCACACTAATCGATAAGTTGAGGTACTTTGTTGCCTCGGCGTAGATGTTGGAGCTATTATTATGACCCTAGGTGTTTAGGAAGTCACCTAGCAATTTAGCAATGTTTTTGTATCCCTAGTGTGATGATTCTGGCCATTATTCTTGAAAGCATCCCGTGATGCCATTTAGTAGTAGGCATTCTACTCCTAGGTTCCTGAACCCGAGATTCAGCCTACTTCATGTTGTTAGTATTTGCTAGTTCCTTTAGGATATTAGTAACCTTGCGACAGTCCTCGAGGTCCGTGGTATTTCCTTCTCCCAAATACTATGAACCGCTTATGGAAGAAGTTCCTCACGGAACCGAAGGACCACAGTCAGAGTACTCTTGAGGAGTCCTCCATTCTATATTGTGAATCTGCCAATTCTACTTTCCTGCATGGGTTATCCGGAAGAAACCTGTTGAACTTGGTTCGACATACTAATCCATGCCTCCACAACTCGAAATGTTATATGTTCCTTTGAGTTGCTCTCTTTAGTTGTATCCCGACCATTCTCTATTAGTTGATAACCAAGAGTATGCGTGCATTCGTTTATCGATGCCTATTATCCTTGTGGTCCGTCAAGCCATTCTATTCCGGAATGACTAGGAGAAACAAACTCCAGTACCTCATCCATTTATAGGATCGGGTCAAAGTAGTTGTATTCTGCAGATCAAAATGCCAATTCAGCTTTTGATTCTGTTCTACCCTGAAGTACTACCATCTTATGTCAAGGATGTCATGGGAATTGCACAACCTCTTAGGAATTCTTGATGCAGTGATACTTCCCGCCATCATTATTCATTCCTCGGTTCCGTGTTGTTGTAACCGGAATGCCGACAAGTGTACGGTGATGTGTGAAATCAATACTCCTAGCAACAAGTTGCTTGGTAGTAAATGGACAATATTCTCATTCTTAGCGTGTTGGTTGCTAAATCATCATCCTAAGATTGATCGTGCTACCTAGTCCTTATTTCCGGTGCACTCTTCGAACAATAACTTAGTATTATTCAATCCCTTGCTTATTGTTCATATCATCTTGCCTTGAAAAGCAAGGTTGATCTCGAGCTTAGTGACATACCGGTGGTTCGTGATTTTCCGAATATCTTCTCGGAAGCATTACCAGGTTGTTCCCTGACGGTTATGTTGAGCTCGTGATCAAGTTGGTTTCTCGTGGACCACCCTTTCTCCAAGAATCTGTGTTGGATATCCCTGAGCTAGCTGGTTAATCTAGACAACAACTTGCGGAGTTGGAAGATAAAAGCTTGCCTAGCTTAGTTCGTTCCAAAGGGATATTCTTGTGTAGTGTGTGTTGAAGAAAGATGATAGCTTCATCGATTGGTCCCTGTGATCAGTTGCTGGACCTATTGTCTTATCAATCCTTTGATTTGAGTGTGGGCTATCGTCAAATCAAATCAGTACCAAGGATGCTCGTAATGTTGTCTTACTCATGGTTGATCCCTCGAGCATACACCATTATATCCTTTGGTCTGACCAATGCTATCACCGTGTTCACATGATGGTGGAAGTCCAGTGATATGGAAATTCCGATGAGTTGTTGTTGAGCCCATCAGCAGCATTTTGTCTCCCCCATGATTCATGTTGAACATCAACCTAGTGTTGAAAACTTTGTAAGCGATGCCTTCGTGTTCCGTTCATGAAGCTTATGATTGGATGGAAAAAGTGACTTCCTCCAAGTTCACGTGCATTAGGTGTAAGTTGCCGCTCTGAATTTGAGAAAGGTTTGTTTTGTTTCCCTTGGAATCATCCCAAATCAGACATGCATATGTACGATGTATTCTATTGTTTGGCAGATTAATTACCTCCACCCCATATGTATCCCTAGCACACCAAGCCACTGATTGATTTGTTCAAGGAGAAGGAGTTCCTTCATAACAACTAGTCATGACTTATGTTAGGACTTCGTTATCCTCGATGATGGTTCCCAACTTGGACTCGGTAGTGTTTTATAATAAGACTACTATGTGGTCATTCTTGTCTTGGACAACATGCTCACATGTATGTAGCAGAACCAGCTCATGTTTTGGAGCTTTCTATCGTAGTTCATATCCCGAGAATCTCGCAACATCATCTCGTCGATTTGTGTTGCACCCTTCCCTTTTCAGACATGCTGAGTCTGGAATATCCTAACATCAACCAGATCTGAATCTCAGGCAGATATGATGGTTGGAATATTTCAACATTTGCATTTTGTTCCCAGCTTGCATCCCATCGTGCCAATTTTCCATGGGCTGCCCTTCTCAGTAATTGATGTCTAGGATCATCCTCAAAAGTGGACTTACCATGGGTCCCCTCCACCTCCAATGATAAGCAAAATCATTCATTGTGTTGTCTTCAACAAGGTAGTCCGCATCATCCATTCTAGTCTGAGTATGCCATTTCTGTGAGCTCTCTCAATCAATCAATTGTAATTGCCTTCAGCTGGTATAAAGAGTTCCAACGATCTATGGATCAAAAGTAATTCTTTTTGCCACTTAAGGAAATAGTTCTTTGCGTCACTTTTCTCGAGGTGCCCCGTTATGGAATCCTGGCAATTATTTCCTCGCCACCTTGACACCATCCACCATCTTTCTAAGCGTGGAATTGTTGCCCACCAATCAAACGCCGTCGTTTGTTCTTCCAGCCGTCTCGATGTGTTTTGTGTCTCAACTCGAGATGTTTCACCATCTCATTCCGTGAGTTGATCGTGAGTTGCTCGATCTTTAAGAAGATCGATTCCTGCAGAGTTCCTCTCTGTCATTGTCGTGTTGGATGAAGTTCTCGAAAGCAAAGACGTCAAGATCAATATGAAGCAATGAATCAACATCTTGAGAAGGACAGTTGGATCGTGAAGGTCGTGTTAGTTTGTGCCCTCTGTCTTCTTACCTCACGTCTTGAATCTCGGGACGAGATTCTTGTTTAGTGTGGGTGAGTTGTTACAACCCTAGTTCAGGCCTTGCTTGCCTTTGCATCAACATCCATGCATCATGTTTAATTTTATGAAACTTGAAATGGGGATGTCAGAAACCCCCAGCACCCCCCCTGAAAATACCAGGTTCAACTGAAAAACATTTCAGGAACCCAGAATGCCCTTCACAAAAGTTCATTTTTGAATTGGTCTAGAACCTCTCCCAAAAATGGTGCACATTTTCCTAGGCCAGCCTGGATTTTTGAATTAAATCATATCGTATTTGAATTTGGGCTTTTAAACACTATAAATAATTTAAATGCTCAAATAATGCTGAACTTAAATGTGGGCCACTGGAATAATCCATAGAGCGTCCACAAATTATTGCAGCATTTTAGAAAATGCTTCAGTATTTTTACTAAAGCCAAAACAGTAGCAGAAAAAATAGAAAAGGGACCTCACCTAGCCTCACCTGTCGCAGCCCAGCTGGCCAGCCCACCTGGCCGGCCCAGCCCAGCCGCTGCTGGCCGTAAATCCCCTACCTCCGCCAAGATGGCGAGGCAGGACAGCGAGCGCACGCGCCGAGCGGCCACCTACTGCTTCGCGCTGTCGACGCCTCCTGCGTCCTCGTCTTGCATCGTGGAAACGCCTAGACGCCCTGGACTTTCTCCCTCTTCCTCTGCTCACTTTTTCCCCTCTCTCCCGCAAGAACACGAGCTCGACCGAGCGAGCTCGCCGACGCCGATCGCCGTACCCGTGGCCACCGGCCACCCCTCGCCTTGCTGATGAGACCTTGAGCTCCGCATCGTCGTATTCTTCATCCACGCCGAGCCAAGCAACCGGGGAAGCACCCCAACCCCGTCCCCAACGTCTTCTTCAACCTCGGGGCCCGGAGATCCTCGGCGTCGATTCGCTACCCACCGGCCGTCCCCGCGCTTGCCAACCCCTCCGTTAGCCTCGCTGTGAGCCCCACACCGAACCCCTCTCTCCCCGTTGCCGATTTCTTCCACTAACCGCGGGCTCCGTTGAGCCCGAGAGCTCGTCGCCGCCGCGTTCGTCGCTGTCGTAGCTGGCAACCTCGCGTGACCCAACCAAGCACGTAGTTGTGCTCAGCATGCTCCCAGGAAGCCATAGCGCTGCTCACCTCTCTCTTCCGTACACCGTAGCGTCGCGCCGCTTGAACCCGTAGCTCCGGCTGCCGCCCAAGCTCGTCGCCGGCACGATTCCGGCGACTCTCGTGTCCAACTCCCCTGCTACTTGATGCGGGCAAGCAAGGGCTACGCCCTGGTGCCCTCGGCACATGCAGTCGATGCCCGTAGCGCGTTTCCGGCGTGCCTCCGCCGCGCTGGATGGTCGCCGACGGTCTAACCCCGGCCGTGCTGACGTGGCAAGGTTAATTAGGCGCGAACCCCCTCCTAATCAAACCCTGTAGTCACAGACAGTTGGGCCCCACCCCTAAATTAACCGCAGGGTAGTACCCTGCTTAACTTAAGCTAAACCCGTAGGCCCCACAGTTCAGTTTGACCCGGCCACGTCACCTGTTGACCTGGCCCCACATGTCAGTGACCCTAACCATCACTGTGAGACTGACACTCGGGACCCACAGGACAGGGTTTGACCTGGACCGCCGCAGTTGACCGCTGACGTCATAGTGACGCAATGCTGACGCAATATTCCTTTTCTGGAATTTAGTTTATTTTCTTAATATTTAGGAAATTCCAGAAAATGTCCTAAACTTCTAAAAATCATATAAATTCAACCGTAGCTCAGAATGAAATAATTTATATATGAAAAATGATTAGAAAAATATGAAGAGTCTGTTTATGCCATGATCATGCATGTTTGAACAAGTTAACCTCACTGAATAGGATGAATCATGATTAGGGTAATTTATGAACTAGCATTTGGAGTTGGAGTTTAACCTTGTTTGATTTCCACTTCAATTAACTTGGCTTACTGCTGCATTAGGTCAATTCAGTTCATTAACATGACATGTCATTCATTTGTTTGTGCATTGCATTGATGGTGTTTCTTCTTGTTTGTCGGTGGTTGTTCCCTTTCGATAGACGTGGTTCCGACGATTGTTCGTTGACACCGATGAAGAACTATATTATCTTCAGAAGTGCCAGGCAAGCAAAACCCCCTTGTTCATTCCGATACAATCCCACTCTCTCGCTCCTGCTCTATTTTACTACATTAGGACAACAACGATTCATGTGTTACTTGCTGCGGTAGCTGAACCCCTTTATCCTTTGCATGACCTGTCATTCCAAAGTAATTAGATGAAACCCACTAGCATGAGTAGGAGTTGTTTGAGCCCTGTTGTGCCTACTCATTCATGCTTGTTTGTCATGCCTGCCATCGCTTAGAGTTGAGTCGGTCCGATTCATCGGGATGAATCGGAGATGTGTGAACATGTCCTACTGTGTGTGTGAGCTAAGTGTGTGAACACGATTTGGTAAAGGTAGCGGTGAGAGGCCATGTAGGAGTACATGGTGGGTTGTCTCATCGAAGCCGTCCTCATGAACTGAGTTCTGTGTTTGTGATCCATGAAACAGTTACTACCACACATTGGGATCCTTAATTGACTCTCTTGGCTTCTTAACCACCCTTGTCCTCAGTCCGGGAGTTGCAAGTAGTTTCTGGTGTTTGTAGCATGCTGGGGGTCGCACGCAGCGCTGACCTTAGGGGTGGGCTGTGTTGCGGTAGGCATGTGGCCCGGTGTACCGAATGCCTGTTTGGTATCTCGGGAACCCTACACACATCGTTCGGGGCTGTATGGGAAACCTCGGCCGGACTCCCTGCGGATGGAACCCGAATAGGCGATAAACCTGGACTAGGGACTTGAGTGTTTAGGTAGGCCGTGGCCGACACCCTCGCTGGGCTTCCGCTTGAAGGCTGCCGAGTACATGTCGTGTAAACGGCGATAAGTGGTGAGAGCGTATGTGAAGAAGTACACCCCTGCAAGGTTAATATGATCTATTTGAATAGCCGTGTCCGCGGAAAAGGACTTATGGGTTGCCTATATCAGTTCATAGACAAGTGAAAGTGGATACTCTAAAATGCGCAAGATAAGCGTGAGTGCTATGGATGGTGTTCTCGTGGGGAGACGGGAGCGGGTCCATAGTGGTGTATTGATATGGTGAATATGTGGACTCGTGTGCGCCACCTCAAAAGAGTTACTTGTAGTCGTAGTTCAGGATAGCCACCGAGTCAAAGCTGGCTTGCTGCAGTCAAACTCCACCACCCCCTTTGTTGATAATGATGCATATGTAGTTAGTTCTGATGTAAGTCTTGCTGAGTACACTTGTACTCACGTTTGCTTATTTTATGTTTTGCAGAGAGACGTCAGTCTCGCTAGTAGTTCCACGTGGACTTCTACTTTTAGCTTGTTACCTCAGCTACGATCTTGTGCCCTCGGCAGGATCTGGTAGATAGTCAGGCTTCTCAGCCTTTTTCATTTGTAGATGTCGTACTCGGACATGTTAAGCTTCCGCTTGTGCTTTGACTTGTATGTTTCGAGTGTTGGGTCATGAGACCCATGTTTGTAATATCTCGCTCCTTGGAGCCTAATGAATAAATATTTGAGTCGAGAGTTATGTTGTGATGCCATGTTGTATTTACACATATTGAGCATATTGTGTGTATGTTTGAAATGCTTGGTATGTGTGGGATCCGACAATCTAGTTGTTTATCCTTGGCAGCCTCTCATATGGGGAAATGTAGTCTAGTGCTTCTGAGCGATAGTAGTCCGCTACAGCCCGGTTCACGGAGTCCTGCTAGCCCAAAGACTACTACTTTGGACACTTGGTGGCGGCATGTGTTTCACTTCGTTCCTATGTCTGTCCTTTCGGGGAAATGTCACGCGGTGATATTCGGAGTCCTGCCTAGCCTGCTACAGCCCGGGATACCGGAGTCCTGATAGCCCAGTGCTACAGCCCGAATTCATACGTTGATGACCAACATGCTCGATGTGATTCGTTTATGCCTGTCCCCATGGGTTAGTGCCACTTTGGGTTCACGACTAGCCATGTCGGCCCGGGTTCTTTGTCATATGGATGCTAGCGACACTATCATATACGTGAGACAAAAGGCGCAAACGGTCCCGGGCCATGGTAAGGCGACACCCGTGGGAATACCGTGCGTGAGGCCGCAAAGTGATATGATGTGTTACCGGCTAGATCGATGTGACTGGAATCGGGGTCCTGACATATGTAGATCTCCTACCATTGTAACCGACTCTGTGTAACCCTAACCCTCTTCGGTGCCTATATAAATCGGAGGGTTTTAGTCTGTAGGATGAACTACAATCATACTATAGGCTAGCTTCTAGGGTTTAGCCTCTCTGATCTCGTGGTAGATCTACTCTTGTACTACCCATATCATCAATATTAATCAACCAGGAGTAGGGTTTTACCTCCATCGAGAGGGCCCGAACCTGGGTAAAAACATCGTGTCCCTTGTCTCCTGTTACCATCCGCCTAGACACACAGTTCGGGACCCCCTACCCGAGATCCGCCGGTTTTGACACCGACACTCCCCGTTCCCACATATGTCACACACACTATCCTGAACAATATATAGTACGCTTGCATAACATGTATATTTGCCTCATAATCAGAATGGGTGGTAGAATTACATAAGAGCAGTTTGTCCATTTCAGTGATACAACATTCTGAAGGAACTGTGTCAATGATTCCCACAGAAAATATACCGTCCGATACTGGGAAATGTAATAGCACACTAAGTCATAATTCTGAATGCTAGGAATTTGGAGAGTATTATTTCTACGAAAAAATGGACAAAGCAAATGAGCATGGTCCAATGCAGGTTCTGCAACTTCTATTTTACGTGTGTTTTTGTAAATAATTTATCGGAAACACAAAGGAAGACAATATGTTTGAGTAGGTAACAATATGTTTTAGAAGATGATGGCTTCCTTAAATTTAAGCACAAAACTGAAATTTACTGAACAGTGGGAGATGGATCGGTGGTACAGTAGAAGAATGAACAAATAGATTTTATTTCTATTTTCCACAACCGACATGTACAACAATGAGAAGTTCCTTGAGAACCAAGCTTACAACAGTGAATAAGAGGGGAAAGCAATATGGCAATTTAATGTCTCATCGACCCTGCAAGTTGGCAGCATCCCAAGTGATGATCAATTATAAACATAATCTTTAACTGCAAGAATGACTACACTACAATTCGTCATTTGTTTGTTCCGGGCATTTCTACCCTGAATAAGAGATAATACAAGGACAAACTTAAAGTATGCTAATGCGGTGTAGTGCCATCAGGCATGGATAAGTATACATGGAAAAACTCATGTTCTAGGAATTTTTTACCCCGAACGATGCATGGAACGACCAATAATAAACAAATTAGGAAAATTATGCATCTCTCTTTGTCCGTAATAAGGTTTGTCTCTTCTACCAAATCAGTTAATTGTTTAACTATATCATTCGGCCGCCACTCTGTCCATGTGGGGAGTGCGCTAGCATTAGTAGCATGTATCTAAACTCTGATTACCGGCTCGTACATTGATTAACAATAATGCTGGTGCAGAGAGAACTCACTTGTGGTGAGAAACTGAAAAGTTTTGGCGAAGGGTTGAGGGAGCTCGAAGGGATTGTTATCACTGAACAATTTGTGCTTCATTACAATCCCTAGAAAACTTCAGAAAGGGTGTTTTTTTCCACCCACATAAATCAAAATGTAAATCTATGATTGCGCGGCAGGCCTGATAATCCACTCCAAACTAATAAAAAATAGATTAATCTGTGACTTGTTGAGTAATTAACAAACCCGGGGTTGTTGTCCACTCCTAGCTGGCTGGAGGCCCCCACTCGTTTGGCTCCGCCTACTCGTTGCCAGCAGATTAGCACATGGATGCATCCGCCGGCGGTACCAACTGCACATCAAAGAACAACAGATTAGTATCTTGACAGGGATAGAAAAATATGAAACTCGGGCACACAAAATTTGCAGTTATCAACAAACACTAATTTGAATATCTTCTAAATCTCACATAGTGCAGGGGTGCTGTGAATATCATTGTGTTCCATACATAATGTTCCTTTCTTAGTCTACTACCAGGTGCAGAATACATCAACCACCACAATCCTCTGTCACATTAAAGCTGTTCTACATCGTCAGATTAGAGTCTTTGCTCTTGTTGATAAATTGTGTAACACTCTGAAACACAGTGATAATTTTTTTACTCGTTAGATTCAGATTAGAGTCTGTTTTTTTAATCTAAAGCACAAAAAGATCATTGTCCCTTTGTCAATGGGGTAAAGAAAGAATAGATTATCTTCATACCCCCATATTTATGAAAAATATTTAGTCAACAAAAACATGTATACTGGCTCACTTCATTGCAAACCAACTCATGTGTGCAGCAATGTTATTTATTAGTTAATGTAAAATAGTCCACCACTCGACAAATTTTAGAACCAATTGGACAACTATGAAGAAGCATAAGTATTTTGTAATCTTGTTTTGTTTCCCTTATATGTGGCAGGCAGCATACGATACTTATCTGAAATACCTAAAGGCACAAGAATAGGTAGTGAAGAATGAAGAAACTTTAATCCAACCTCGCTCAATATGGTGTATTTCCTTGAGCACCCATGCGAGTGTCTTAGCTCTTCTTCGTACGCATGGGGCACCAGCATGTTCTCCAAGGAGGACAGTAGCTCTCACCCACGACCTCCTCGATGTCGTTGGCGAAGTAGCAGGGTGACAACATGGAATTGCTTGGTCGCTTGTGTGGGTGGCCTCAAGGCGCTGCTGGTGGGAGGTCACAGACGAGCGCGTGATGTCGGTGAAGGTGGATCTAGAGAACAAGAATTCAATCTACAATTAAAGATTGCACATACATACTACGTAAGCTCTCCATATGTCTCAATTCAGATTACACATGTCTTACCTGCATCTCAATACTCCACATAATGTTGTCATTCAAACTGTCCTCCTCACCTTCTACAATTTTGTTGTTCGTGTACGCTACCCTATCCCCTGGTCGAAAAGCAATTACCGACTAGTGCAAAGGGATAACATAGAGAGGGCGGAAAAATGACTGGTGCAACTCCCAGCCATGTCTCTCCCATATTCATCTTCGCCGCCGACCAAATATGAGTGCAAAATTGCGTGCTCCCTAGCCTCTCAACCATGTCAGGTGTAAATAGAATAGCCGCTAGTCGTCGCCTCCGCATCTCCATCAGGCCATCAACCACATGTCATGCAGAGAACAACACGAGACCACACATCATGCAGAGGACAACACGAGAGAACAACGCGTACAATACTGAGAGAACTATGCATGATTCAGAGAAAAACCATCATGTTCTCCGCGCAGCGTCAGCACATACCAAGCATGATCCAAAAGTGGTAGATCCAAAATTTGCAAACTTACTAGGAGAAGTGCTAATGAAAGGTACTGTGCAGGCTAGCTAGGGTGAGTCCTCTGGAAGGTGATACGTCCCATTCAGGCTGACCCCCTTTGCTTTGGTCTAGTGTTGTTAATTCTCTGCTGAATAAATACCAACGTCAGCAATGGATGTACAAATTTTGTGGAGTCACCATGGCGACGCAAGATCTTAAGAAAATATAGAGTGGGGGCTGACCTTGCTGCTACTGACCAACGTAGATTGAGGAGGCAATGGCTACGGGCTTTGAGTATGACGTCAGGGAGGATGATTCCTAGGTCGTTGAAAGTATCCCCAACCATGGATCTCCTCTTCCTCCTTTTGATCGCCTCCCGGTCTCACAAGCACCCTTGCCCGGGATACACGGACGCGGTATGCGTAGGAAGATGGATAGAGCCACACTCCCTACCTTGACCGATCACTGATGTGGAGGGGGTCAACGATGGCCGGATCTGGAACGTCGGCGGGTGGGGAGGCCATGGGGTCGTGGCGCCGATTGAGATCCATGGCGAGGCGTCTTCGCAAGGGAGGCGCGTTAGCGTGTGGAGAAGGATCGACAAGGCATCTGGGGGCGGCCGCCATGGCTTGCAGGCGGGATTGGGGCGATCATGAGGAGGATTCCCGGAGGGTGAGTTTGAGAGCTGTGTTTTTATCCAACAACCGGTGGTGTGCGTATGTGTGTGCATGGGTTTCGTCGGGAGGGAGGAGTGATTTTTTTCATTGTTTAGCAGGAGGGGTGGTGGGACAGGATGAAAAAAACGATGAAAAAAGATCAAAAGAAAATAAACCTTGAAGGCTATTGACCAACTCAGACATTAGGAGTAGAGATTATACAATGGTTTCGAGTAAAGTCGCATAAAAAGAAAGTTTTGAATAACCTTCTTCTTCCTTTTATATTTTTACTAGAAAAAAGGCCCGTGCGTTGCAACGGGAGAAAAAAAATCTCGCATATCTCTAGCTGGGTCAGTTGGACAAACTATGTGTGGCCGATTGGCGGATTATGAGATCGAACCCTGCCAACTGCTATTTTATTTTTTGTCACCTATCTAGACGTGGGCCACAATGCGCCGTTAGGTGAGCTTCCTCCGTTGGGCCAAAACAGGTGGCAAGTAACGAAACCAAATAGTATACGCAAAAATTACTTGAAGCGGACCAAACCAAGTGGGACGAAACCAAGATAATCACCTTCCTTTAATAGTAGGTATAGATTAGAAAGTTGCAACGGAGGCATGTAGTAATGACCGTGATTTACATATCTTTTCATTGTTATGATTACATGTAGAAAATTAATTTTAGCTGCAAATTAAATTAGGTACAAGATCTTTCTTTTTTGAGAATAATTAAGCTACAAGATCCGTATCAGCCTGCTGATACGACACACACTTCGGCCGCCCTATACGGACACTAGCGGCCCGTGGGCCCACCACTCGTTTCTACCTTATCTTTTTTTATCTTTGTAACTCTCCGTCCACCCGTTCTTAGTCAGCTCAATATTTTCCCTCCCTGTCCTACTTCGGCAGCACACACCGCCCCCTTCGCCACGTCGACACTTCTCTTCCTAAATGATTGATCAAATGCAGAGCCCAGCTCTTCTCTTCTCCCATCTCATTGGACATCCTTCATCAGGAAGGCCAATGGCTACAACAATGGCGAAGGTGGACTGCGACAAGGCGACAGTGGATGTGTTGCCACCGCTGCAAACCTGTGTTGCAGGCAGCTAGTGGCGATGAGCCTTGATGTAGGGTAGGGACCCTAAGTTGCCTAATCTTTCACACTTGGAGGGGGTCTAGCCGTCCACTCAAGAACAAGAAGGAAATTCACTCAAGAGAAGATCCAAATCACACATCCACTAATTTTGCAAACACACAAGATCCACAAGACTACAAGGTCAACAAGAGAAAAAGAGTGGCAAGGTAGTACTTCCCAAATCTTAAGGAGATGGGAGCTATATGATCTCAAGGGATCCTTCTCCCATGGGAGGTCTTGCTGATCCTATGATGTGGATCCTTCTCCCTTAAGAGGGTTGTGATAATCTTGAGAGATTCTTCTCCCTTAGGAGGTCTTGATCCTCTAGGATTCAAGGAGCATTGTTTTCTCATTTAGTTCAACATACTTTACTAATCATAGAATGGAGGTAGGGGCGACTATGTATAGTACAAGTGCATTTGGGGCGAGAGAGGGGGATTACATGATCTCGAAGGGCCAAGATGCGCACATGCATTGCCAGACTGTCTGGGTAGCTATCCGGATTGTCTGGGCTATGGCCGGATGATCCGGGTAGGTACTTGGATGGCCCAACTCGATTGTTTCATGCTACTATATTATCACTTTTATATACTTTTTATACCAATTTATATTATTTTTCTGGACTAACATATTAATTCAGTGCCCAGTGCCAGTTATTGTTTTGTGCATGTTTTTAACTTTATAGAAAATCAAAATCTATGGAGGTAAAAAAATGAGGATTCAATACAATTTTTTCGAGTCATGAAGGTTTGAGAAAAGCACCGAAAGGGAACGAAATGAGCTACAGGGTGCCCCACACGTCCAGCTGGCATGGCCAGGGCCTTGGCTGCGCCCCTAGATCGTGTCGGGCCCTGCCCACCACCTTATGTCCATTCTTCCACCTATAAATTCCTTATTTTGTGAAACACTTTGCTAGATTTTTCACTGAATTTTCCGCCGTCGCAAGCTTCTATCTCAAGGAGATCCAATCTGGAGGCCTATTCAGGTACTCTGCAGGAGGGGGGATCCATTACCGGTGTCGGTGTCTAAAAACCTGAAAATGCACTATTGCAGGAATGCCTAGCAATGGCGGGTGCAAAAAGGCCATCAGTTGCGGGCCATGCTCCCAGGGCTGCCTGACACCGACATCTCTCCACTGCTAACATGTCATCAGTGGCGGGCGCCCGCCCGCTAGTGGTAGCCCGTTAGCAGTGGTGGGCGGCTTAGGCCGCCCGCCAAAGAAGTTTTGTGTAGCAATGGTGGGCTCTCTCTACTGCCCGCCACTATTATTAATCGATGCAGAATTGATGCTATTACAACATACTGAGCCTGGATCAGATCATCAGATTGCATGGGATACATAAATTCTAGTTTTAACATTGATTCACATACACGCACCACATTACAATGATGGCTGATTAATGAAAAGTAGTTATAAGAAAATATCAGAAGTGAATTATTAATGATAAGCATATATTTGTCGCTCGTTACACATAATTAATGGTTCCACGAGTTGTTTAGGAGTGAAAAGATTGTCGGATGATGTTCAACACATAGAGCGTTCGTAGAAGCCGGACAACTCCATGAATAACTATTGGACGGAACAAAATAGGGACCAACGGGCCGCTTGCACAAGAACCAAAGATTTGGCCTCTTGAAAAGCCAATTGAACTACCACACCTGGCGTGGGTATGGTGGCTGGACTCAGACCCGGCCAGATCCTCAACCTCTCATCTAAGGTCGCCTCCTTCACGATGCACACCTCGAGGTGACTGAACCGCCTCTCCGCTATCTTCTCTACCGCTAGGAGAGAACACTGGGCCATTGGAATACTTCTGACTCAAGCTAACATCACCTCGCTGAGCTACTCTGCCCGATACTTGTCCTGTATCCATAGATAGTGCTTCTCAATGTCCGCCGCAGATACGCCGTCCCACAGTTCTTCTACCGGACTCATCTATTATTTTTAGCACACAATAACATTCAAAATATATACATGTAGAAAAGATCACAAGGTAAATGCATAAACATATGACACACGTACATATAAAGTAGAGACCAGAAGGTAACAAGCATTGTGTCATGACATAATTTAATGTTTGACATTTTTCTAGAAAGCATGCATATTCATCCTTTCGCCATAATATCCATCGGCATTTTTGATGTTTAATTCTCAACTCTCGTTCTTCTTCACTCTCTGTGTCATAGTAGAACATCACAACATCCCTTACTACATGGCGATTGATGATATTCGTGAGCACCCTTTGAAGGCGCTCATGCTCTATCCAAAAGTGAGCTAGCTTAACTTCCTTCTCATTCTCTTCGGACCATTGCTTCAACATTGAATCCCGTCTCAAAAGTGGCCCCGCGCGCACATAGTCATCCATGAGGACCATGGCATAGTAGCTAGACATGTGCATGGTTTCATCTTTTGGTTGTTGCTGGCAATAGAAGCTAGTGTGAAATTTGAAATGCGAATGCAGCATGTTCTTACGGTCGGACTTATGACACATCGAAAGAGAAACATTTAGAACTATTTTCAGAGCTGTCCAGGGCTTCTTTGGATCTCTCCTGGAATTAAAGAAATAAGCGCAGTTCCAGGGGCATTAGTGAGAGGACGATCTGGTGTTCATTGATGCAAAAAAGTTCAACAATGTAATATGAGAATGAGATTGACATCGCAGTACGCAAGTGTATATGTGCAAGCATAGAGGAATTAACTTTTGTTTCAAAGTAAGGCACGATAAAGTTGTGCTTGTGCCGAGGACTTTGACGAATTGTCTTGTGCAGGTAATTCGCCACAACGCACTGACCTTTATCAGAATCAACATTGCCAAAATGCATGATATACGGATCAAGGAAGGCAACTTCTTCATTCCGGAGTAATGGATTTGTAGCATGCCAGGAGTAATGGATTTGTAGCTGATGGAAATATGCCCTAGAGGCAATAATAAAATGGTTATTATTATATTTACTTAATCATGATAAAAGTTATTATTCATGCTAGAATTGTATTGACCGGAAATTTAAATACATGTGTGGATACATAAACAAATACCGTGTCCCTAGTAAGCCTCTACTAGATTAGCTCGTTGATCAAGAGATGGTTAAGGTTTCGTAACCATAGACATGCGTTGTCACTTGATAATGCGATCACATCATTAGGTGATGTGATGGACAAGACCCATCCGTTAGCTTATCATATGATCGTTCAATTTATTTTTATTACTTTCTTGAATGTCAAATACATATTCCTTCGACTATGAGATTATGCAGCTCCCGGATACCGCAGGAGTACCCTGTGAGCTATCAAACGTCACAACGTAACTGCGTGATCATAAAGATGCTCTGCAGGTATCTCCAAAGGTGTTTGTTGAGTTGGCATAGATCGAGATTAGGATTTGTCACTCTGTGTATCGGAGAGATATCTCTGGGCCCTCTCGGTAATACACATCATAAGAAGCCTTGCAAGCAAAATGACTAAGGAGGTAGTTAGAAGATGATGTATTACGGAACGAGTAAAGAGACTTGCCGGAACGATATTGAACTAGGTATGAAGATACCGACGATCAAATCTCGGGCAAGTAACATACTGATGGACAAAGGGAATTATGTATGTTGTCATAAGGTTCGAGCGATAAAGATCTTCGTAGAATATGTAGGAACCAATATGGGCATCCAGGTTCGGCTATTGGTTATTGACTAGAGAGGTGTCTCAGTCATGTCTACATAGTTCTCAAACCCATAGGGTCCGAACGCTTAACGTTCGTTGATGATATAGTATTATATGAATTATGTATGTTGATGACCGACTGTTGTTC
Organism: Aegilops longissima; assembly: GCA_021605205.1. NCBI lineage: Eukaryota > Viridiplantae > Streptophyta > Magnoliopsida > Poales > Poaceae > Aegilops > Aegilops longissima. The sequence continues at coordinate 178,592,987 of CM038676.1, forward strand.
GGAGTCCCTCATGAGATCACATACATGACGAGGATCTCCGGAATGGTCAGGAGGTAAAGATTGATATATAGGACGATACCATTCGGACACTGGAAGAGTTTTGGAGTGCACCGGATCGCCGAAAAGAGTTCCGGACACCCCCAGGAGGCATACACAAGCCCACAAGGGGCTGGTGCGCCCCTTTCCTTAGCCGGCCAGACCTAGGGGAAGGAAAGGGGGAGGGTTGGCCCCTCCTGCCTTCCCTCCTCATGAGAGAAAAGAATGTGGGGGTACCACCTCCCTGTGCCTTCCTCCCTCACACATACATGGGAGGGGGAGGCGCGGCTATGGGCAGGAGCCCAAGTGGGATTTGGCTCCACTTGGGGCGCCTCCCCTGTCCCCCACCTATATATATGCACTACTGGAATCAGGATCTTTGCCGTCAGCCAGCTCTTTGCCGTCAGCCTGCTCTTTGCCGTCCGCTAGATGAAGGCTTAGAAGCTTTGCCTTCATCTAGCCAACGGCAAAGAGGGTAGGTGGCCCACTAACAAGGAGAACTTAACCACCACTTTATTTGCCGTCCGGTAGCTGACGACAAAGCTTTTTTGCCGTTCGCTAACAGACGACCAAGAAACTGGCCCACCTAACGGCCGTTCCCCCCGGCCCCAACCCACTACCTAGGCTCTTTAACGTCTGCTAGCAGACGACAAAGAGATTTGACCTATCAAAAAAGGTCAGCACCCGCGCCCGCGCCCTCCTCTTTCTCTCCCCTCACCGTTGTCCCCGTGCCCGAACAGCCCCCGCCGCCGACCCCCACCGCCATCGCCGCTGCCGACCCCCACCGCCCCCTCCACCGCCGACTCCAACCGCACCCAACCCCCGAGGCCGCCCGCTTTCCCGCTGCCCGGCGCTCAAGCCATCCACCGCGACGGGCGCCCGCCGCCCAGCGCCTCCGCCCCACCGCTGGCGCCTCTCCGTCCCACCGCCCGCCGCCGCCTGCCGCCGCCCATCACCGCTCCGCCCCCTAGTGAGGTTCTGCCTTTTCTTTTTTTCTTTTTTTCTTGCTGTTTTAGTTGATTTAGTTGATTTAGTTGCTTTAGGTTAGTTGATTTAGGTTAGTTGATTTAGTTGCTTTAGGTTAGTACATTTAGTTGCTTTAGGTTAGTTGATTTAGGTTAGTTTATTTAGTTGCTTTAGGTAAGTAGATTTAGTTGCTTTAGGTTAGTTGATTTAGGTTAGTTGATTTAGTTGCTTTAGGTTAGTACATTTAGTTGCTTTAGGTTAGTTGATTTAGCTGCTTTAGGTTAGTAGATTTAGTTGCTTTAGGTTAGTTGATTTACGTGAGTTGATTTAGTTGCTTTAGGTTAGTAGATTTAGTTGCTTTAATTAGGTTAGTAGATTTAGTTACTTTAATTAGGTTAGTAGATTGTAGATTGTAGGTTAGCTTTTTTAGGTTAGTAGATTGTAGGTTAGATTTTAGGTTATTTTTTATATTAAGAAGAAAATAAGAAAAATTAGAAGTGAAGAAGAAAAAGGAAAATAAGGAAAATGAAGAAGAAAAAGAAGACAAGAGGAAGAAGGAAAAGAAGGAAGAAGAAGAAAAAGAAAGATCGAGGGGGGAAAGGAGTTTATTTTAGGTTAATTTATTTTAGTTTAGTTAGCTAGGTTAGTTTCTAGGTTAGTTAGGTTAGGTTAGTTATCTTTAGACTAGGTTAGGTTAGTTTCTAGGTTAGTTCCTAGGTTAGTTAGGTTAGGTTATTATCTTTAGAATAAGTAGAAGATGTTAGTTAGGTTAGTTTGATTTTCTAGGTTAGTTAGGTTAGTTATCTTTAGACCAGGTTAGTTAGGTTAGTTTCTAGATTAGTTTCTAGGTTAGTTTCTAGGTTAGTTAGGTTAATTAGTTTGAGTGGTTTTGGTGATGTCATTTTGTTCTTGAAGAGATGATACTTGGCAAGATAACCAAATATGGCATTTTTTACATGCTAGAATTTTCTTGGAATTTATAGAGAATATTTCTATGTAAATATTCCAAAAGCTTGAAATATCAGAAAGGGGTTTTGGTGTTGTTTTCACCCACCAATTATTTTATTATGTTTATATTGTACTAATTTCATTTACTCTTTGTCATTGCAGGTGTTGATAGTGGTGGGCGCGGGTCGACAGCGCTCTGAGCCTCCTTCTTCCTCGGCGTGTGCTGGGAGGGGTGGCTATATTCCACCCCAGCAGCTTCGGAGAGCGCTCGTAGACAGTATGGTGACACCGGCGGGCCCTTCTTCTTCGGCCGGGAGAGGTGACGAAGAGGGGATCTAGAGGTGGACGTGGTGGCGGGAGAGGTAGGAAGGCTGTTGTGCCTTCCTTGCCGCCACCCGCAGCTGATTCTCTGGACCACCAGAGCGCTCCGTCTCATGTGGAGCCGTCAGACTTGGACCCGTCTCGGACTTCGGTCCAAGGGCCTCGGGCTGACGAGCCTCGTGTCGCCGAGCCTTCGTCCCAGGAGACTCGGGCCCCAGAGTCTTCGTCCCACGAGACTCCGGTCTCAGAGTCTTCGTCCCAGGTGACTCCGGAGACTAGTGGCCATGCTGATGGCGAGGAGACGTGTTCTGACGATAGTTTTAGAGATGGCGAGCTGGTTGATCTGGGCAAGAAGGTCTACCAGCATGGTGGTACGAAGCTCCCGGCCGTGCCGGCGACCCGCGATCAGAGGTTGTTGATTCAGCCTAATGGGGATAAGTAAGTGCATTTACTCTGTTTTAAACTTTGTCCTTCATGTTTCTTCAAATTAATATCTAATGTGTTGGCCTTGTCATACTGCAGGGGTTGGATACACCCCGATGGTGTCCGTAGGCCCAACCAGGTCCTTGATGTGATTTGCCAGCAGCACTTCCCGGGGTGGGTCACGTTGCCCGGCGAGGGTCAGGCTCCATAGCTAGCAATGAGCTGGGAGATGTACGTGGCTGCCCCGGCCTCGCCAGAGGTGATGGTCGATGGTGTTGTGTGCGAGACGGTGGCCGACATTGTGAGCGTCGGTTTTGGGTAATTTCTACTTTACAGAATTAAAAATTAACATTACCTAGTGATTGTACTAATCAGTGTAGTCTTGTTCGATTGCAGACCTTCTATAGGGTTGCTGAGGAACACGAGGCGGAGGCGGCTAGGGTTCTCGAAGTCGAGTGCAAGCGCCTACTTCAGAACTTACGACACGAGGGTAGGGTGCAGGCTATTCGAGACTACAACGCCTCGACTAACAATAGGAGGGCCAAGAAGAAGTGCCGCCGCAAGTATTTGAGTAAGGAGAAGTACATGAGGGTAATTACCTATTCGTAAGGCCTTGTACTTAGTTTCCTTGATTTCATTCATAGGCGTATGATACGTCTCCAACGTATCTATAATTTTTGATTGCTCCATGCTATATTATCTTCTGTTTTAGAAAATATTGGGCTTTATTATCCACTTTTATATTATTTTTGGGACTAACCAATTAACCGGAGGCCCAGCCCAGAATTGTTGTTTTTTTGCCTATTTCAGTGCTCCGAAGAAAAGGAATATCAAACGGAGTCGAAACGGAACGAAATCAACTGGTGAAGTTATTTTTGGAAGGAAAGCTACCGGATGGACTTGGACCCCGCGTCAAGAGAGAAGGGAGGTGCCCACGAGGGTGGGGGGCGCGCCCCCCTAGGGTGCGCCCCCTGCATCGTGGGCCCCCCAAAGCTCCACCGACGTACTTCCTGCACCCATATATACCTACGTACCCTAAAACTTCCAGAACGGAGAATAGATTGGGAGTTCCGCCGCCGCAAGCCTCTGTAGCCACCAAAAACCAATCGGGACCCTATTCTGGCACCCTGCCGGAGGGGGATCCCTCAACGGTGGCCATCTTCGTCATCCCGGTGCTCTCCATGACGAGGAGGGAGTAGTTTACCCTCGGGGCTGAGGGTATGTACCAGTAGCTATGTGTTTGATCTCTCTCTCTCTCTCTCTCTCTCGTTTTCTTGATTTGGCACGATCTTGATGTATCACGAGCTTTGCTATTATAGTTGGATCTTATGTTTCTTATCCCCCTCTACTCTTTTGTAATGGATTGAGTTTTCCCCTTTGAAGTTATCTTATCGGATTGAGTCTATAAAGATTTGAGAACACTTGATGTATGTCTTGCGTGGGATACCCGGTGACAATGGGGTATTCTATTGATCCACTTGATGTATGTTTTGGTGATCAACATAATTGTACGTGCATTGCAACATGTTATCGGATGAGGACAATCAACAATAGTACACTATTTGTACTAGCTTCACATGCCGCACTATCTCTACGTCTACGTACGTCATACAACAAGTTTTAAACTTGAGACCAGCCACCCATCCTCACGAAGAACACTTTTTAACCTAGCACATACTCCAGGAAATTTGGCCATAGTGTGAGGTGGGCCATATGTTAATGTGTTTGCTGTACGTAAACAGCACCTCGAATCCTCGATAATACTACTATAAGTAGTACTAGGAGTATTAGGGTGGCATGGGCCAGAACAAGCATTCACGTCTAGGAGTACGGCACACGCCACCAGCACGACTTCATCTGACACCATATTTCTTGGAGTATGTGCTACAACAATCTCTTCAACCTAGTCGGTTCTCTAACTCAGGCATCGCGCGGCGGGCGAGGTGGGGGTTTGCCGATAGTCGGTTTCCTCAACTGCGGTCCCACTTGTAAGGCCAACTCCAATGCAGGACCCCAAACAGACCTCCGTTTTGCCTGGATTCTGTCTGATTGGGTAGGGCAATGGGGTCGTGTCGGGCCATTTCTCGGATGCGGTGGTCGTGCACCAAATGCGCGACCGCATCTCGGCCGCGTACATTTTTCTTTGCAAACACAAATCTTTTTTCATCATTGATTTTTTGGTAGATGGAAATACATCACTAACATTTTGACTAGAAAAGCAAGACCAAAGAAAACAAGAAACACAAGAATACATTTTAGAAGATATCCAACTTCCATAACTGCTCCTGTAAGTTGGATTAGTGCTTCTGGATGCATTCATTGTTGATCTGCGGAGGCTCGATCTTGCGTGCTTCTTTCTTCTTCGAGTGTAAAGAAGTAGACGTGTCTAGCCTCTATTCTATCAACAAGTGCACTAGTCTCATCTCTAGCCTCTATGCTAGCTAAAAGTGCTAGAACATCTACTAAATTGCACTCTATCAATATATTGTTGTACTCTTCTTCCCAATACCAAAACTTACATCCATTCTACACAATAAAATTTTAAGTTAGCCCAACTAGTCTAATCCGAGAGCATAACTGAAGATTTGGTCGAGTTCTTCCTCCTTTTGCCGATCGCGGGACATCCAAGATCCGTGTCGTGTCATGCAAGAAAATAGAGTGGTAGGTGAAGGCACGTGATGTGCATCTTGGGTTAAACTGTAAATAGAATCTTACTACTCTTGAGTAACTCCAAAAGCAGCCACCGAAGATCTTTATTGGATTTGTTTTTCATCACCAGCACGTCGAGGTGAAAGATGTGCAGGTTCGGTGGGTCCTCTTGCATTTTCACTGACATGTGGGGCCGCATATGAGCAAACAGACGATGGGCTTCGCCCGTCTGCTGGCTGGCTGAGAAGAGAGATAGAGGAGAGCTGAGCACGGACTCCAGGAAATTTGTTCTACGTACTAGATATAGTGGAGTAACCAGCACCTCGATATAGTGGGGTGGCTTGGGCCATAACTAGCATTCATGTCTAGTAGTACGGCACACGCCACCCACACGAGTCCCATCCAACACCAATTTTCTTGGAGTCCGTGCTAGCTACAACCATCTCGTCTCCCTCCTGTTTTCTTAGCCATCGCGCGGTGGGTGGGGTGGAGGTTTTCCGATAGTTGGTTTGCTCAACTACGGTCCCACTTGTAAGTGAAAATGCAACACGGCACGCATTCCCCCTTGAGCAGCGTGCCGGACAAACCGTGTGGGGGTGCGACGTGAACACAGCAGGCTTTTTTTAAACTTGTAACTTGTAAAATTTGGTTCTGCTCCATGGGGCGACCGATAGATAGAAGTAATGATTTTCCCTAGAGTAATGAGAAGTTTGGTTCTGGCGCGGTTCATGCATGGAGTATGTAGGAAAATTATGAAGTTGATGCAAAAGGTAAGATAATTACTAGTAGTACCATATACTACTACATGGATTTGACGGACAGATAAAGATAAATACGGATCCATCAACGACATCCTCACGCCCTAGTGCACCGGGTCACTAACTGACGTGTGAGGAGCAGCGGCATTGGCGGCAAGATCAACGTGCTTCTGAACAATGCCGTCCAAGGTTGCCCTGTGGTCCAAGAAGGCCAGCGTCCTATCATCCTCCTCTTGCATGTAGTAGTCCTTGTGGACGATTTGCTCGTAGACGTGGGTGATTATGTCGATGGTGTCTTGCTGCGCCAGGCATCGCGCGGCGAGCGCAACCTCGAGGTGGACATTCTCCGGCGCGATGGCGGGCAGTCGCAGGGCCACCAGTGCGTCACAGAGGTTATCACCACAGAGGCCGTTGATGGTGGCAGACATCGCAGAGCCTGGGCGCGTGGGCTGGAGGCGTACGTCAAGGTCGTCTGCGAGCTTCTTGAGGACGGTGAACTTGTCGAGCAAGCCAACGAGGACCTCGTCGGACAAGGAGACGAAGCTGTCGTCCAAGCGGCCCATCGCCCTGGTGGCCTCAAGCACTACTTGGAGACGTTCCTCGGTGCTGGGCCGCATGCCGGCGTCGTGGACCATCTGGCACAGCCGGCTGATGCTCGCGCTCATCACCTCCATGGGTCTAGCTTCTAGTCAACTAATCTTGCGATTGGAGTGAACACTCTTGCCCTTGGGTGCGTAGGTGCGTTGGATTTCGTAGATTGGACTGGAGGGAGCCTTTATATGAGAAGTGCAGACTGCGTTGAATTCACGTGCGTGTTGGCCATCTACTCCTCGCCCCTCTACTGCACCTTCCTTTGGCTGTATGACAGGTTGGCCAGCCACCCGTTGGACCCACGTGTCATACACCCAAAGGGAGGTGCAGTAAGTCAATGAAGCTGCGTCCCCCTCTATGCCCGTGCATGCATTCAATGACTTGAGACTACCAAACATCACATGCGGTGGTTAGTTCATTACATGTAATTCTGTTAAGTAGCAAAAAGACATTAAGTTACCTTGCCGATAGGAATAAAACAATACACCATGTATTTATTTACCGAGGGAGTAGTACATTTTTGGTGACATGCATTACTAGATATTGCTAGTCAAATACTAAATCCAGATGGACGTGGTAGTACTACTAAATCCAGATGGTGGTGTTAGTACTAGTAGTAGTAGTACTACCAATGTAGTAGCACTGTACTACCCGTTGGTTAAATTATTACGTGCTGCTCCTCACAGTGAAGTGACAAGACCCTACGCCAAAGATGACACCTGAGTATAGGCGCTGTGTTCGGCATACCATAGTCAGCCTCACCGTCTGCAGTCACTATCATCATGGCTGTAGACCTAGCCTGCTTACAACTAGCCGTGTTCGACATAATTTCCCATGCGTAGATGCCCGTGTATTGCACGGAAAACCAAGATTGGGGGGTGGACGGTGCCGGCAGCGGCCAGCACGCCAGATTTTTCCATGGCCTTCTAGATGTGGTTGGGAGGAGATAAGGTTGATTGTGAGAGACAAGGAGTTGTTTGTAAATAGGGAACAAGTGCGGGCATCTTTTTGCAAAACTGGAGTAGTTTGGTTTGTATGCGCCAGATCTAGATCCGACGGCTATTGGTCAAAGATGGCAGGGCACAACATCATCACCAACTCAGGACCTGTTTGATTCACAGGATTTTGAAAACGCAGGAATAGGACACGACAATATTACAAGTTTCAAACTGATATTACAAATGTTAGGAGTAATGTTGCACCTACGAAGAGGGAATTACTAGGAAATTTACGTAAGAACTTTCGTTACTTTAGGTGGATGCAGCATTATCGTACAAACTAAAATCCACCGCCATGACAAGTCACTAATGGGAAAATAAGTTTTAGAGTCTCTGGCCACTTGATGTTTCAAAAACAAATTCAGCTTCTGTGGAGACTTTGTCATTTAGGCTTAGACGCTTGCGGTTATCAGCACGCCATTCATTGTTGCGCCAGAGAATGCCAAACTTCATTACCTTGAGCACACTTGCCTCCGTAACAAAGAACCCGCCAATTTAATCTCGATGTGCTGCCTCGGTAGTCGATCAAGTCAATTTCGTAAGATGGAGATCAAGGCATTCGATGAGATTGTTATAGTGCAACACATTTTTCACTTTCGGTCTTTTTTTATCTCGCAAAGAAGAGAACATATTAGAGAAGCTGGCTGTATAAGATTGCCGTGTCATCAAGAGGTACCAATATCATTTGCTCATACGATAGGGTTGGCTGGCTAGTGATATTTTTCACTCTCTCTCTCTCTCTCTCTCTCTCTTTCTTTCCTCTCATTTACCTAGGAGTACGTAAAGAGCTTGGGCATTTGTTGCCTTCCACTATGTGGCCGATGCCATATTTCGCAAAAGTATGCCACATAATACGCATCGATGTCAAATCAAAAGATTTTGGCAGCGCTCTCGCGATGTGAGAGAGTTGGCACCACTGTGCACACAGACCCACATGTATAAACAAATCAATCAAACCAACAACACCAGCCTCTCACTCTCCCAAACAAAGTGTTTTTTATTGCCTCAGTCCTCTCTCTCTCTCCCACGCAAGTGTTTTTTCATTGCGTGAGTTAATTTGGCACCGGAGCAAAGTAGGTGATCCAGATTGGGGCACCAGGTGAGCAATGGAGGGGCATCGATGCCAAATGCATCACACGTGAATTTGGCATGTGTTTTGGCCTACATAGTGGAGGGCCGTTGCCGGTGTCAAAACCGGCGGATCTCGGGTAGGGGGTCCCAAACTGTGCGTCTAGGCAGATGGTAACAGGAGACAAGGGACACGATGTTTTTACCCAGGTTCGGGCCATTTCGATGGAGTTAAAACCCTACTCCTGCTTGATTAATATTGATGATATGGGTATTACAAGAGCTGATCTACAACGAGATCAGAGAGGCTAAACCCTAGAAGCTAGCCTATGGTATGATTGTTGTTTTTGGTCCTACGGACTAAACCCTCCGGTTTATATAGACACCGGAGGGGGCTAGGGTTACACAGAGTCGGTTACAAGGAAAGAGATCTACATATCCGTATTTCCAAGCTTGCCTTCCACGCCAAGGAGAGGCCCATCCGAACACGGGACAAAGTCTTCAATCTTGTATCTTCATAGTCCAACAGTCCAGCCAAAGGTTATAGTCCGGCTGTCCGGATACCCCCTAATCCAGGACTCCCTCAGTAGCCCCTAAACCAGGATTCAATGACGACGAGTACGGCGCGCAGATTGTATTCGGCATTGCAAGGCGGGTTCCTCCTCCGAATACTTCATAAAAGATTTTGAACACGAGGATCGTGTCCGGCTCTGCAAAACAAGTTCCACATACCACCGTAGAGAGAATAATATTTTCACAAATCTAATCTGCTGACCTATTCCGTAGCGTGACATCACATCACAACCAAGCCTTTTTCGAATCGTTTTTCACACCCTACCTCACCATGTTTCGCGAGGCGGTTTCCTTGGCACGTCTTGTCGAAGCAGAGAACGTGTCCCCTTATCACGGGATTCTCATGAATACGGACGTGGGTAACCCAACCGTGCCATTGATTACGGTGCTTGGGGGATAAGCGAGTTTTACCAGGCTGGTCGAGGCACATAGTTTTATCCGCCCATATAAAGGGATAAGGATTCACCTTTTCCTACCCACACCTTCTTCCTCCTTGCTCATCCATTCTCGCGCACTCGAGCTCCAGCGCCCAAGTCCACATTCCCATCCTCAACCTTCTCCAACAATGTCCGGAGCGGGAGGCAAGTGGACGGTCTCCTCCTTCACAGAGGGGCACATCAAGAAGCTGAGGGGAGCCGGATACCTGTCCGAAGATATCACACACCAGCTCCCAGACGAGAGGCAGCTCATCCCCATCCCCAGGCCCCATGAGAGGGTAGTGTTTCTTACCCATTTCCTCCACGGATTTGGATTTCCTCTTCACCCATTCGTCTGGGGGCTCATGTTCTACTACGGCCTGGACTTCCACGATCTGGCCCCGAACTTCATCCTCAACATATCGGCGTTCATCGTCGTGTGTGAGGCCTTCCTCTGCATCAAACCCCACTTCGTCTTATGGCTGAAGACCTTCAATGTCAAACCGAAGGTGGTGAGCGGCCAGCAGGCGGAGTGCGGAGGTGCCATGGTGGGCAAAATGCCCAATGTCACATGGCTCGAGGGCTCCTACGTGGAGACCATAAAGGGGTGGCAATCGGGGTGGTTCTACATCACCGAGCAGCGTGACCCCAAATGGGTGGCGGCCCCCGAGTTCCGATCCGGAATCCCCACGCGGCTCACCTCCTGGAAAGAGAAGGGCCTGTCCTGGGGTAGTCGGGGAGAGCTGACCAGACTCCAAACCTGTATCCAAAACATGGTGAACAAGAAGCTCAAGCTTGTCAACGTAGTCCAGGTCATGCTCATCCGCCGGATCCTCCCGTGTCAACAACGGGCGTTCAACTTGTGGGAGTTTGACCCGGCCCAGCACCAAGCTCTGAGCGAGCTCTTCGACACAACACACGAGGATGGCGCCGAGGTTTCCCCTCCCCTTACCGAGGATCGCGGATTCAGCGCGAAGCGCCAAGCCAACGCGGTAAGTCATTTTATCCCTTATAGGGTATTCATTTTTCACAGTCTGACTATGTGCGGGATCTGAGCTTCCATGCCTTTGACAGGAATGGGTGGAGACATCGGGGTAGATTGATTGTCCATAACCCCTGCCCGAAGACCCCGCCAACGCTCTCCTGACGGAGATGCTGACTCCGGCGCCTTACGAGGTGCCGGAGAAGAAGATCAAGAAGAAGGCCACGGGAACCCGAAAGAGTTCCCGGCGCCAGGTGTTATCGGACTCATCGCCCGATAACTCCGAGATGCACTCCTCCCATGGAAACGAGGAGGAGGCAGATAAAGGTTCTTCCCCTCTAGCCGGGGAAGATAAGAAGAGGAAGGCCGCCCCAACTGGGGAGGCCGGAGGGTCCAAGAAGGGAAGGACTCTCCCTCCGGACTACTCCGCCACCGCCGCCGACAGCGAAGACGAGTGGCCGCCCAGGGCTAAGCCCCTGGCGAGATCGTAAGTATTCGGACACCAGAGTAACTCGTGGCACCGTTTAATTGCACAACTTCTTCTAACGCCGGACACGGTTATGCAATCTGTCCCGAGCCCGTATCGACGTATCCTCGTCGAGCGGTTCTTTGGACCTGTCGGCCATGAGCGGCGGAGGATCACTCCCGACCGCCTCCACCCCTCGCCCTACGGGCAACGCCGAGGTGTTGTCTCAAAGGGGACCAAGCCGAGGGGAGGTAGTCCTGGAGGCACCACAAGGCGACCTTCTAGACTACAGGCACAAAGGGAGCAAGGCTCCCAAGGGCTCCATGTTCGGCCCTAGGCCGGATACCGCACCGGAACCTCCAGTGGTTTCGGACTCCGGCAGGCAGCCCCCCACTAAGAGGGTCAAGCCTACCTTGCTGGTGACCTCCGTCCGACCGGAGGCACCGGATAATTTGCTGGAGGTGCTTAACGGCGCCTCCATCGACGAGGAGCACCGCACTATTATGTGTGCGGTGATCCAGAAGGTTCAGTCCGCCAAGCGCAGACTAACTGAAGCCTGTGCCAGCCTTCTAATAGGCTTTGAGGTACGTATTTAAAAATTTATGAAAATATTACCGCATAGACAGTAGCCCCTGATGCTCTGTTCGGTGTTCACAAAGAAAAGCCGAAGAGAGGATCTATGAATATTCGCAGGAGTCTAACATAAGTACGTCGATATGCGTATGCAGGCTTCGCTGCTGACCTCTACCGCACTGACTGCAGAGGTCGATGCGCTGAAGCAGAACCTCGAGCGGTCCGAGAAAGAGCTCAGCCTTGCCAAGAAGCAGCTCGAGGAGAACAAAGGCAAGTAATACCTTGTGTACGGATATAAAAAAGATGTAGTTGCAAAAAAATGACAGGATCATTGTGGATATACCAGGGGCCACGACCGAGGTGGCGACCCTAAAGCAAGCGCTGTCCGAGGCCGAAAACAAAGCAGCCACGGAGTGCACCGAGCGGGGGAAACATGAGGCGCGGGTTGCAGAGGTGCAGCAAGAGCTCCAGGCTCTCATGAAAAAACACGAGAGTTTGGAGCTTGACTCGAAGATGCGAGAGTCTGAGCTTGCCTCGGCCCTCAAGAGCGCCAAGCATGCCAAGGCCGAAGCCCAAAAGGCCCTCCAGGAAATTGAGGCGATGAAGAAGATAGCGGCGGGTAAGGCATTCATTATGCAAAGGAAGCATGTGAAAGTAAATTACTTGTTACTTACCCGAGTCCGGAGCTCTCCAGGAGCATTCGCAGATTTGCCCCGCGGTGTGTCGGATGCCGCAAAGCACTACCAAGCCGAGGAGGGGAGCTCGACGGAGAAGGTGTTCTTGTCTCAGTATACTGAGGCCGAACACCCTGTGCCCTTAAGCGACCAGCTGAAGCAATTGGTCGAGCTCCATAAGGCGGCCGAACAAGCCATGAGGGGTCTTATAGTCCGCCTGTGGCCTGGAGAGGCCATGCTAGGGAGCTACTTCAGGCTGGTGAGGCGGCTTGTGGATGCCTGTCCTTGGCTTGAGGTCATTAAGCGCTCCGTCTGCATCGAGGGCACCCGCAGGGCGCTTGCCCGTGTTAAAGTACACTGGGGCAAGATGGACGCTGAGAAGCTAGTGAAGGATGGGCCACCGTAGGGCAAGGAGCATCGCCACCCTGAAATGTACTATGAGAGCGTCCTGAAGGGTGCTCGCCTTGCGGCGGATGAATGTTCCAAAGATGTAATATTTGAGTAAACTCGCTCGTGTGATCCTGTATGCTGAAAACTTGTTCATATGCGCTATGCAACGTTTGTTTGAATTTAAAATATTACCTTCTGTGCAGCCGTTTATTAAATCTGAGAGATGGCGAGTCGTCGGCTTCTTCCCCCATGCCATGAGTGCTGGGGTGTTCGGGATAAACCTGAGCCCTCTTTTTCCCATTCTTGGGTCCTTCGAGGGAGGTGCTCAGCATAACGAACAAGGCAATCAGACTATAATGCTTTATCACTCTCACTTTGCCAGAGAATTCTATAATTTTAAATTTTGGCGAAGCCCCTAGTATTCGAAGACTGAGTTCGGAGCGCTATACACGCCTAAGCTGGACAAAGCCGACTCCTCGCCCTAAGCGGCATAAGTCTTTAGGGACTCGAAACCTCTCGAACAGCGACCAGCTCTCGCCTTATCATGACAGACAGTTTTAGTTTTCATCGAGGTGCTTAGCCCAGCTGAACCGGGGCACAATCGCAGTAGTTCTTCCAGTGCTACCTTAGCCGATATAGGGGAACGTAAGTTACCAAAACATGGGAGCCGGGCAAACCCAACTATTGACCCAAGACATGATTCGAAGCCGATGCATATAATGCTATAAGTTCGGGGTGCCGCACTTGTGAAAGTGTCCGGACTTCTCACGCCAGATTATGGGGTACTAAAGCCCCTGGCGTATTGGCAGTACCAAAGTGTACGGGTGCAAAATATCATGAATGAACATATATACGTAAAAGGGAAGGAATAAAGAATGCGGAAATAGACTAGTGCTATGCATTGTTTATTCAAAGAGGGGTGCATTAACGCGGGACAATACAAGTAGTGCGATAAGCAAAAAATGGGACTATTTGACATGTCTCTTCCAAGGGTAAGCCGCGGAATGTTATTTAAAACAGGTATTTCGCTCGTTATAGCGACCACCTGGGAGTTTCATGATGCGACGTAGCTTTCGGCCCCCCTGGTCCTTGTATCGTGTGTTCGGCAATTATGCTGCCGGACAGGGCTTTCAGAGAATAAAGTCCTGAAAGAGAGAAAAAATAACAAAGTAGGTAGCCCCTAGTGCGCGTTGAGCCGCTCGGGCTTCGGGCAGCCGAGTCGTGCCCCTCCCCCGTGCCCATGGTATTTTCAATGCGTAATTATGTACGCTGCGGCACGATGTCGCCGCTATCGGGCTGGGGGCCGCATTGCGCGAGCTCGGAATGTGCCAGCGGTCCTGTTGCAGATTACTCCGGCGCGCTTGAAGGCGTTTCGGGCGCTTGGTCGCTGGATCGAGGATTGCCTTGAGAGGTTGCTTTGTACTTCTGCCGCGAGGGTTGCAGTGCTTTCCATTCGGAGAGCGCCTGCGGTTTCCATTGACTCGTGATGACCCCGAGGTCCCGCATCTTGAGCTTGAGGTATGCATAGTGTGGCATCGCATTGAATTTTGCAAATGCGGTCCGCCCGAGCAGTGCATGATAGCCAGTGCGGAACGGGGATCCGAAGATTAACTCCTCGCTTCAGAAATTATCCGGGGATCCAAAGACCACTTCCAGTGTGATTGAGCCTGTGCAATGGGCCTCTACACCTGGTATTACGCCTTTAAAGGTTGCTTTTGTGGGTTTAATCCTTGAGGGATCTATACCCATTTTTCGCACTGTGTCCTGGTAAAGCAGGTTCAGGCTGCTGCCGCCATCCATAAGGACTCGAGTGAGGTGAAATCCGTCAATGATTGGGTCTAGGACCAATGCGGTGAATCGGCTATGGCGGATACTAGTGGGGTGGTCCCTGCGATGAAAGTGATCGGGCAGGAGGACCATGGGTTGAACTTTGGGGCGACCGGCTCCAACGCGTATACATCCCTTAACGCATGCTTCCACTCCCTCTTGGGGATGTGGGTTGCGTATATCATGTTCACCGTCCGCACTTGTGGGCGAAACCCCTTCTGTCCTCCGGTGTTTGGCGGTTGGGGCTCCTCCTCCTCGTCGCTATGTAGCCCCTTGTCTTTGTTTTCGGCATTTAACTTGCCGGCCTGCTTGAACACCCAACAATCCCTGTTGGTGTGGTTGGCAGGCTTGTCGGGGGTGCCATGTATCTAACACGAGCGATCGAGTATACGGTCCAAACTGGACGGGCCCGGAGTACTTCGTTTGAATGTCTTTTTCCGCTGACCGGGTTTGGAGCCTCTGAACCCGACATTGATTACCGTCTCCTATGTATTGTTGCTGTTGATGCGGCGCTTGTGTTTGTTGCGACGTGACCTACCGTTGCCGTCGTTGGTATCCGAAGTACCAGGGTTGTTTGATATGTTATTGCTGCGAGCCAGCCAGCTGTCCTCTCCCGCACAAAAGCGGGTCATGAGCCTCGTGAGGGCTGCCATAGATTTCGGCTTTTCCTGGCCAAGGTGCCGGGCAAGCCACTCGTTGCGGATGTTATGCTTGATAGCTGTTAGGGCCTCTGCATCCGGACAGTCGGTGATTTGATTTTTCTTGGTCAGGAACCGTGTCCAGAATTGCCTGGCCGATTCTTGTGGCTGTTGAATTATGTGGCTCAAGTCATCGGCATCTGGTGGTCGCACATAAGTGCCCTGGAAGTTGTCGAGGAATGTCGCTTCCAGATCTTCCCAACAGCCAATGGATTCTGCTGGCAGGCTGTTGAGCCTATGCCGAGCTGGTCCTTTAAGCTTGAGTGGGAGGTATTTGATGGCGTGTAGATCGTCACCACGGGCCATGTGGATATGCAGGAGGTAGTCCTCAATCCATACCGCAGGATCTGTTGTACCATCGTATGATTCAATATTTACGGGTTAAAAACCTTCTAGGATTTGATGATCCATTACTCCGTCTGTGAAGCATAGAGGGTGTGCGGCGCCTCTGTACTGGGCTATATCACGACGTAGCTCGAATGAGTCTTGTATGCTGTGTTCGGCCCGACCGGATTTACTTTTACTGTATCCGGCGTGACGGTTATCGTCTCATGTGGTGGGGCGCCCTCGTGATCCGTAGATCGATCTTGCTTGCTTTGCTTTGTCCTCCAATATGTCTCGCAGGTCCAGCGCATTTCCCCGTGCCTTGGTATTTTTTGAGTGATGCCGGGGTGCGGCTAGAGCTGTGGGCCGAGAAGCATCTCTGTAGCGGCTACGAGGTGGCCGATCAGCCGCGTCATACACTGGAGATGTGGGTTTTAATGCTTCCTCCTCTAATCGGGGTAGCAACCTGCGCTTTGGGTAGCTCTTGGAGGGGCGTTCGAGTTCATATTCCTCGGCTGCAAGGACTCCAGTCCATCTGTCAGCTAGCAGGTCTTGATCAGCTCTAAGTTGCTGCTGCTTTTTCTTAAGGCTATTCGCCGTGGCCATAAGCCGGCGCTTGAAGCACTCTTGCTCGACGGGATCCTCGGGCACGACAAATTCATCATCGTCGAGGCTTGCCTCGTCTTCAGAGGGAGGCATGTAATTATCATCCTCTACCTCTCTATCTGCCGGTCTCTTGGGAGGGCTGGCTTCTCCATCCTCCTGCGCTGAATCTTGCTGGAGGGAGCTGTCTTCGGCACTGTCCGGGGTGTTATTATCTCCTGTGCCGGTATGACCGTTTTTGCTTTGGCGGGACTTAGAGCGGCGCCGCTGACGCCGACGCTTGGGTTGCTTCTTGGAGGGGTCATCCCCCGTTGTCCCGTCGCCATTGCCTTCTTTGGGTGTATCCACCATATATATATATCATATGATGAGGTGGCAGTCCAAGGCCCTATGGGGGTGGTTCCTGTTCGTCTCCTGCATCGTCGTCCATACCGTCGATGTCTTCGAAGTCGAAGTCGAGCATCTCGGTCAAATCATCCACAGTGGCTACGAAGTGGGTGGTGGGTGGGTGTCGAATTTCTTCGTCATCCACATAATCTGGCGAGGTCTCTCCTGAAAAGGAAAGAGATCTCAGTGAGTTCAGTATGTCGCCGAAGGGCGAGTGCTGAAAGATATTCGCGGCAGTGAACTCCATGATCGGCGCCCAATCGGATTTGATTAGTAGGGGCACGGGTGGCTCGGAGTCCGGAAGGGAGTCCGGCAGTTTGGAGTTACGGGTCTCGCGAAGGGTAAGGCTGGTATTCGGCTCGATCGTCGTTGAGGCTGCGGCCTCCATGGCGGGGTCTAACCACCCGTCCACGGATGGCGCAATTGGCTCCGAATGGAAGGTCGAAGTGGTTGCAGGTGCAATCTCCTGAACATTGTCCAGCGGCAGAGCTAAATCATGCCCATCGTGACAGTGCGGCGCACTTGGCAGGGGCTCGAATCCGGTGAAGATCAAGTCTCCACGTATGTCGGCCGTGTAGTTTAGGCTTGCAAACCTGACCTGATGGCCAGGAGCATAACTTTCAATCTGCTCCAGATGGCTAAGCGAATTGGCCCGAAGTACAAAGCCGCCGAATACAAAAATTTGTCCGGGGAGAAAAGTCTCACCCTGGACTGCATCGCCAATGATGATCGAAGGAGCCATCAAGCCTAATGATTACGACATAGAGGAACTCTCAATGAAAGCACCAATGTCGGTGTCAAAACCGGCGGATCTCGGGTAGGGGGTCCCGAACTGTGCGTCTAGGCAGATGGTAACATGAGACAAGGGACACGATGTTTTTACCCAAGTTCGGGCCCTCTCGATGGAGGTAAAACCCTACTCTTGCTTGATTAATATTGATGATATGGGTATTACAAGAGTTGATCTACCACGAGATCAGAGAGGCTAAACCCTAGAAGCTAGCCTATGGTATGATTGTTGTTCTTGGTCCTACAGACTAAACCCTCCAGTTTATATAGACACCGGAGGGGGCTAGGGTTACACAGAGTCGGTTACAAGGAAGGAGATCTACATATCCGTATTTCCAAGCTTGCCTTCCACGCCAAGGAGAGTCCCATTGTGACGACCGGTTTTCCGGGTATTAATTTCCAAAAAATGGCCCTTGTGCTCACCAGCCCCAGGATTACTGTTAGCTGATGAGGCACCAACTTGATACAGAAATTCCAAACAAAAGTACAAAATATGAAGTACAAGACCTTTCTGGCCTGTGTGTACAACAAATGGTTTCTAGTGGTTGATGGCGGAAGCGATTTGTGAATCATCAGTGTCTATGGGACTCCATTTCCCACAGGAACAGCTGACCAGGATAACACCTATCTTCACGAGACTGCTATCACCAACGCTTAGGTTCCGAGACTGTCATCACGGTCGCTCCTCTCCGCGCAAGAAATCTGGCCAGGACAATAGCCAGGGACATGCCAGTGAGTACTTTTGAATGTACTCGCAAACATTATGAACACGGGTATAATATAACAACGATAATTATTTGCTGGAAATATTTTAAGATCATGACGTCAGTCACAAAAATAAAATCTCTGATGCATGCAAGCAGGTTATTTATGGATATGCAATAACATAGTAGTAATAAAATGCATCGATCGGTTGTCTGGAGCGACACCTCGAAAGGTTAGTGAACAAAGAGAAATGCCTCAGTCGGGCGTCTGAGCGACACCACAGAAAGGGCTTATAAAATAAATAGATAACAAGCATGCCACAGTCGGGCGTCTCAGCGACACCACATAAAGGGCTTATAAAGAAAATAAATAACAAGCATGTTACGTCAAGGCCTCAAATGACACCACATAAAGGGCTTATAAGAATAAATAAATAACAAGCATGCCGCAGTCGGGCGTCTCAGCGACACCACATAAATGGCTTATAAATAATCACAGTGAATATCCAGGAGGTAGGATATTTGATAATTCCAATAATATAGCGGGTTAGTCCACAACAAAATAATAATCATAATCATCACAAGTCTCAAGTCGTGATCCCAGTTCTGGTTTAACAGTTTCTCCTCCGAAGACCGACACTTGACTCAACCCAGACTGTAATCCTTAACCACGGACACGGCTATTCGAATAGACTTAATCTCTGCAGAGGGTGTACTCTTTACCCACGAGTAACGGATTCCTTTAGTCCATTGGGGCTAATTCCGTCTACGGCCTTTTAATCGAAAACACACCTATCCGCACACACCAGCCCAACTTACCGGTGACTGGAATCACCCACGACACCCGTTAAGCGAAACTCTAAGTGGGGAGGCTACAACCTCGACGTAACATGGGATCAAAAATTTATATCACAAGCAAACTAGGGGAGCTACCCTTCGACTACAACCAAACACCCATGCTCCCGGACCAGGTGGCATGCCACCGGATGCCTCCCAGATCTTCCACCAAGTCCTCTGCATGCGATGTGTGCTAGGAAAGGGATTGACAACTTATTTAACCGCACCCTACCTATGGCAGGGGCAAGTGGCAAGTAAACAAGTATGGGGTTATGGGACAAGACTCGATCTACGGTCGACTCGGGAGGTTTAAATAATCCCTGCATGATTAGCATAACAATATATATACATCAACCAATGTACAGAATCGCCCCATGACGCACCCCTCATGCCATACCGGACACGACCGTCTCGACGGAGGGCTAGGGACAAGACCATGTCTACTCAAGACAGAGGCTTTCCAGGATTCCC
This sequence comes from Aegilops longissima, assembly GCA_021605205.1. NCBI lineage: Eukaryota > Viridiplantae > Streptophyta > Magnoliopsida > Poales > Poaceae > Aegilops > Aegilops longissima. Next base: position 178,612,459 of record CM038676.1, read on the forward strand.
TTCCGATATGCATGAAAAGCATATGACAGTGATTACCATCACAACCATATCAACTCCAATAGCATGAAAACATTAATATGCACTCATGAGTAGGAACACATAATCACATAAAATGACGTATGCCCCATGTCGAGGTGGTGTTGTCGTCGTGTCTATATCACACACAATATTATGCCAGGGTTCAGAATGCTTTCCTTCAAGTCGTGGGGAGGCAGGGTGCATTCCAAAACTCTTGAAGGTTTTCTCCTGTCTCCACAAATCCTATTAATTTTTTTTGAATCAATATATAGTTTAAAACAGTACCAAAAATTTGTCTGAATTTTTTTGAAATAAATCTTAAAATAAGCTAGACAATATTTGAAAGAGGTAGGAAAAAGAATCAACTCATTTGGAGTTATATTTAAAAAGTTATAGCTAGTCAAAGTTTTGGTAAGAATCTGTTTTTAATAAAAACAGAAAAAGAAAATGTTTCAAACGAGATTATGTTTTCGGTCAGAGGAGGCATACTTGGGGTTTTACGCCTCCAATTATCCAGCGTGGACCGCGCAGGGAGTCGCTGATAATGGGTCCAGGGGGCCCACTAGTCATGTTTGACTCGTCTCCCCTCCCTCTTCTTCTTCTGCCCGAGTAGAGGCGGGATTCCGGCGATCGTCGCCAGCGAACGGCGGTTCCTCGCGGGGAGCTGAGGGCGGGGATGGATCCGCGGATCAGGGGCGGTCCTTCCGGTGGTTGTAGGGTCGTCGGAGGTGGAGGGAATCGCCGGCGACGAACTCTGCGGCGGAGGAAAGCTTCGGTGGATTTGGGAGCTCGGGCTAGGGTGATGCTCCGCCATCGTTTGGGGTCTGGGCGGCTCCGCAAGACGATGTGGAGCAGCGTGGTGGTGATGGGATGGTGGGGGAGGTTCTGGTGGCGCCGGGGTGAACCGGAACGAGGCGGCGGCCGAGCTGGCCGGAGAGGTTGAAGACGGCCTTCTCCTCTTCAATTGGTGGCAACGGGGTACTAGGAGGACGGCGTGAGGCTTCCTGAGTGATCGGGGGAGCTCGGGGGCTTCCTTTTATAGCACAACCAAGTCGGTCCGCGGCGGCCGTGTATCAGCTCGTCGGCGGACCGCCCTACTGTGCTGCAGGGCGACGTGGCGGTGGCTGGCTAGCTCCAGGGGCTAACGACGACCACTCCACTGTCGAGGGAGGCGAGCTGGCGCGCTGTGGTGGTTTGGGCAGTGCTGCCCATGGCGGTGGCGAATGCAGCCGCGGGCGTGCCGCCAAGAGGCTGGCTGGCAACGCTGCAGGGGGCGAGGAGGCGGTCGGGGCTTCTAGCGTGACGTGGCGAGAGTGAGAGGATTTGGATGAACTTGGGGAAACTTATCCGGGGGGGGGGTGCTGGCTCGGGACGCGAAAGCACGCAAAACGCTGCTCTCGCCAAGGCCTGGCGTGCACGGCACTCGTTCGACGAAATGCCAGGGCGACCAAAGTTTCTAGTGAGCCACTGCAAATCCACAGACCTAGGTTAGAGGCATATAGAAGGCTACTAGACAACTTGGTTTGGGACAAGGAGATAGTTCACAACACAAAACCTTCAACCATGCCAAATATGTTTATGCACACAGGGTGTTTGACAAAATGCCAGAGGCATCTAGGCAGTACTTGGGGTGGTCAAATCTTCTTGAGTGGGGTCTCTTTAGATGAATGAGGGGGTGGTGAGGTTAGTTTGCCAAATGAAGAAACTTGTTAGTGCAAGTTTTGCAAAACTTCAATTCTGGACAGGGGGTAAATGGCATCATTACATGAACCAAAAATGTCCCAATGGGTGCATGCTCCTGGACTTTGGGGTTTTGCAGGGTTGACTACAAGCAGGAGAAAGCACAAGGTCACTAGAGCAAAGATAAATAGGGTTGCAGTGGAAATCACAAGGCTGGACCAGAATGAAAAAGAGGTTAATTCACTCAATTTTTCCAAAGAACAAAACTAGGTTTTTGCATAAAGTTGGATGGCATGCTACCACTGACATCCCATAAGTTTGGTGGAGGTTTTAAAGAAATATTTAAATAGGCTGTAGTGCAAAACTGCCCACTGGACCAGATTTGAAAATTAGGTGTAGATCTCAAATTAATCAATGAATGAAATATATTTTTGCATAAAAGTGATATAGAAACATCAAATGACATCTCCAAATTTTGGTTGGAATTTTAGTTAAATTAATCAAATGGGTGTAGTTCAAAAAGAGCTCCAAAACTAAATGGAAGTCATTTTAAGGAATAAAGCTCAGAGAGAAAATAATTAAATAAATAAATCTACTGATTAAGAATTGTTATATTGAGAGAGCATAGAAGTCCAATACATTTTGGAAAGTTTCCACTTGGGTAAAACTCCTCAATATTAAAAGGAAGGGTTCTGAAATCAACAGAAAATTCCAGAAAGCAAAAAATTTTAAACTCCTGGAATTTTTTTAATAATTAAAACCTGGTTAAATCTTTGGGGTGTTACAATACTACCCCCCTTAAAAAAATCTCGTCCTCGAGATTTGCTAAGGACTGTTTTTTTAAATAAAACTATTACCAAATCAAAACAATTACTTTACTTAAACGGTAAAATGTGGCTACAGTGAGAGGGCAATAAGTGGTGTGAAACCATAGTGTGGGACACTGGTGTTGAGTGGAGAAATCCACGTTTTAGGGAAAAACGAGTGATTTCTACGTTAGAATAAATTCTAAATTCTAAAATACGCTGGTCGTACCCGAGAGCACAGTGCTCCCTCTGGCTGACAGGTGGACCCAGGGCCCACTATCGGTCTCTCCTTCTTCCTATGGCTCTCTCTTCTTCCTCTCTCCCGCGCGCTTTCCTGCGCTTTCTCAACCGGCGACGTCTAGCTCATAGGGCATCTAGGCCGTACTGCGGTAGTGCGCGGCGTGCTTGCTGCCGGCGCAGCGTGCACTCACCTCGCGGGCCAGTGTGCTGTCGGCACTGCTCGCGGATTCGCCTCCGAACACCGGCGATCGGACGTCGAGCGGCGCTGGTGGACTTCGCCCACCGTACACCGATCTCGAGCTATAAATCGACCGCGGTGCTCCTTCTTTCTTCCTCACACCTGGCCTCGCTCCTCCTCCTCCTTCTCCTCCATTGCAGCTTATCAGAGCTCTAGACGAGGCTCTAATGGCGGACGCGGTGCCAGACTGGTACGTGATCCTGGTGTGCGGAGGGCTGGCGGCAGTGCTGGGGCTCTCCGTGCTCCTGTGCGCGATGATCCTCGATGGTCGCCATGATGCTGCCTTCAGGTGCTGGCTCTCCGCGGTGGCGGTGATCACGAGGACTAGGTGTGATGCCGGGTGTTAACTGTTGTCAGTGTGCCGGAGGTGATTAGTATCCGGATGATTATCCGCTAATCTCTCCTTTGGAGGCTGTGGTGTGCTTAGGGAGGTGTCGGTGAGACGCAACATGGTTACGTGTCTTTGCAAGCAGTGTGTGAGCCCGAGTGGTTGGGGGTCTGCTGACGTGGTGTTGCGTGAATAAAAAATAATCCATGTCGTGAGAAAATACATGATGCAGCAACTCAGAGAAAAGAAATCTCACTCCAGGATTTTGTTGCGGGGACAAAGGTTAACTTGAAGAAAATAAATCACAAAGAAAACTACTCATATTAGTAGAAACCAAATAATTGACTCGTCGCACAAACTTAGGGTACCATGCATAAATTACAACGAAATAACAAATGTTGCAAATAATAAACACATCAGTGACGTCTAAAATGATGACGGTAACTGGACGGGGTCTCGCGAAAATGTCTCTGGTACTGGTACACACTCCTCTTCTATCGGAGGGAGTGGATTGACTAGTTGATGTATGTGTCTCTCCTGGTCGGGCCTCAGTGGTCTGCCGATGGCAATCTGAGGATTCAAATCAGCGAGACTCTGGAGATAACCCATTACTCGCTGGTTCAAACGTTCTTGAGCGATAACGTACTGGACAAGGTTGGCCAGTACTGGGTCTCTCTCAAATCGTCCACCCGGAAAAGATATTACTTCTCCGGGTGCTGCACGGCTCGGAAAGTAATAATACCCTCGTTCGCTGGCATAGGGTACTGTGAATCGAAGACGAGCAATCGCTTTGTACGCAGCGGCTTCTATGGCCATATGTGGGGTTGGCATAGATTTTCCCACGAAGGAGACCTCCGTTGGGTCTTGGTTGGAGTCTACGGGAGGGATGTGTACTGCTGCCTAATATTTCGAGGTGGAAGGGGTGATTCTCGATTTGAACAGCTCGTACTGGGGTGGTTGGGTAGAACCCATGGTACTGCAGGTAAAGTCCCACAATATTTTGACAAAGCTACCCGGGGTTGCATCTGGGGTTTTCAGATAAATACTAGGGCTCGTCATGGCAAGAAATGGTTGTGAGGGTGGTGCACGAGGTAGGGGGTGCTTGGCAAGGTCACGAGGTGGCCTTCTTATATAGCAACCGGGCTGGTTATTTACCGTGGTGAAAGGTAATAAATTTGCCAGATCAGCTCCAAGGGTCGGGGTCAAAGCCACAGATACACATATCTCACAAAAGTGACGTGTTACTGTGGGTGTCATCGGGGTTGGTTTTTGTAGCTGTGCCTAAAAAAAATGCAACTGCAGGCTGACACATTTATGCAAGGTTACTATTAAAACAGAGGCACAACAACAGGCTGCGTTTATTTACAAGGTCACATGATTACAAAGCGAGGATACACTGAGACTTGGCGCTACTCGGGTGACTTAGTCTACCTCGTTTATGTCCAAACGGGCGTGCCTTGTGGATGTCGAGGCTTCTCCACGGGTCTCACCGTCGGGATTAGCTGGAGGTGGTTGAGGGGCTTCAGGGTCGGGGTGGTGATGATGACCATCGCGGGGATTGTTGGCCACAATCCCATTGGAGTGTGCTCCCAAAAGGCGACGAAGCACTTCTGGGGTCATCAAAGTACCTTGGCTGATGGCTGGGGCTGACCTCAGGGTCTCGATCGGGTGTCCGAACAGCATGACTGGGTTGTCGGCCTCGGGCTCGGCTTCCCTGCTTGCCGGGGCTCGGCGAACCAGCTCTCCACGAGCTGCGATCAGATCAATGGTCATTTGATCGAACAGTGCCTCTAGTGCACCTACATAGCGCACTAGGTGCAACAATGCAGGTTCCGTCTCGTGATCTCCGTTGGCAACTTGGGGTGGTCTACCATACCCTTCACGCCTGGGGTAGTAGTAGAACGAGCGACAGTTAACTCTGGGTGACAACTGCCGGAGTTGAACTATAGCCTCTCGAGCAGCTAGCTAGATGGCTTGTGGCTCGAAGGAAGTGGTCCTTCCGGTGAACCTGGAGAGGCGTTCTGGCGACAGACCCCTAACGTAGATGTGCACAGTGGCCTAGAATTGACGGCTCTCACCGCTCATGGCTCCTTGGTACACAACATATTCTGGGGGCTCTTCTAACGCATGGGCACGACGGGTGAGGTTTGCCAGTATGGTCACAAAACCTCCAAGGTTGGTTGCTGTGGTCTCATTGTGCACTACGGGGCCAGGCATTATGGCTCGGTTCGGGGAAGAGGCTATGCTGTGCTGGGTTGAGGCTAGCGTGCCCTTTTTATAGAAAAGGGGACGGAGTCTTCCTTCGCACGCTTGCGGATGGGACATAATGGGCGTCGGTCACTGGCGCGTGATCGACATGCTAAGATGATAGATTGGGCACCGACTGTCAAAAGGTGTCGGGGTCGCTGTGTGGCTATCTTGCACGAGAAGCTTCGCCGGGGTTTGGTTAAGGTCTGAAAGGTTGGTTTACCTAGGTTTATCGACCTGGCTAATATAGGATTAGCCAATGGTCAGCCTGGCTCTGATACCAAGTTTGTGACGACCGGTTTTCCGGGTATTAATTTCCAGAAAATGGCCCTTGTGCTCACTAGCCCCAGGATTACTGTTAGCTGATGAGGCACCAACTTGATACAGAAATTCCAAACAAAAGTACAAAATATGAAGTATAAGACCATTCTGGCCTATGAGTACAACAAATCGTTTCTAGTGGTTGATGGCGGAAGCGATTTGTGAATCATCAGTGTCTATGGGACTCCATTTCCCACAGGTACAGCTGACCAGGATAACTCCTATCTTCGCGAGACTGCTATCACCAACGCTTAGGTTCCAGGACTGTCATCACGGTCGCTCCTCTCCGCGCAAGAAATCTGGCCAAGACAATAGCCAGGGACAAGCCAGTGAGTACTTTTGAATGTACTCGCAAACATTATGAACACGGGTATAATATAACAATGATAATTATGTGCTGAAAATATTTTAAGATCATGACGCTACCACAAAATAAAATCTCGATGCATGCAAGCAGGTTATTTATGGATATGCAATAACATAGTAGTAATAAAATGCATCGATCGGGTGTCTGGAGCGACACCTCGAAAGGTTAGTGAACAAAGAGAAATGCCTCAGTCGGGCGTCTGAGCGACACCACATAAAGGGCTTACAAAATAAATAGATAACAAGCATGCCACGATCAGGCCTCAATGACACCACATAAAGGGCTTATAAAGAAAATAAATAACAAGCATGCCACAGTCGGGCGTCTCAGCGACACCACATAAAGGGCTTATAAATAATCACAGTGAATATCCAGTAGGTAGGATATTTGATAATTCCAATAATATAGCGGGTTAGTCCACAACAAAATAATAATCATAATCATCACAAGTCTCAAGTCGTGATCCCAGTTCTGGTTTAACAGTTTCTCCTCCGAAGACCGACACTAAGACCGACACTTGACTCATCCCAGACTGTAATCCTTAACCACGGACACGGCTATCCGAATAGACCTAATCTCTGTAGAGGGTGTACTCTTTACCCACGAGTAACGGATTCCTTTAGTCCATTGGGGCTCATTCCGTCTACGGCCTTTTAATTGAAAACACACCTATCCGCGCACACCAGCCCAACTTACCGGTGACTGGAATCACCCATGACACCCGTTAAGCGAAACTCTAAGTGGGGAGGCTACAACCTCGACGTAACATGGGATAAAAAATTTATACTGCGCGCAAACTAGGGGAGCTACCCCTTCGGCTACAACCGAAACACCCATGCTCCCGGACCAGGTGGCATGCCTACCGGATGCCTCCGGTATCTTCCACCAAGGCCTCTCTGTATGGTGTGTGCTAGGAAAGGGACTGACAACTTACTGAACTGTACCCTACCTATGGCAGGGGCAAGTGGCAGCATGAAACAGGTATGGGGGTTACCGGGACAAGACTTGATCTACGGTCGACTCAGGAGGTTTAAATATTCCCTGCATGATTAGCATAACAATATATATACATCAACCAACAGACAGAATCATCCCGCGATGTACCCCATCATGCCATACCGGACACGACCGTCTCGACGGAGGGCTAGGGACAAGACCGTGTCTACCCAAGACAGAGGCTTACCCGGATTCCCTTCCGGTATGCATGAAAATCATATGACAATGATTACCATCACAACCATATCAACTCCAATAGCATGAAAACATTAATATGCACTCATGAGTAGGAACACATAATCACATAAAATGACGTATGCCCCGTGTCGAGGTGGTGTTGTCGTCGTGTCTAATATCACACACAATATAATGCCAGGGTTCAGAATGCTTGCCTTCAAGTTGTGGGGAGGCAGGGTGCATTCCAAAAATCTTGAAGGTTTTCTCCTCTCTCCACAAACCCTATTAAATTTTTTTGAATCAATATATAGTTTAAAAACAGTACCAAAAAGTTGTCTGATTTTTTTTAAATAAATCTTAAAATAAACTAGACAATATTTGAAAGAGGTAGGAAAAAGAATCAACTCATTTGGAGTTATATTTAAAAAGTTATAGCTAGTCAAAGTTTTGGTAAGAATCTGTTTTTAATAAAAACAGAAAAAGAAAACGTTTCAAACGAGATTACATTTTCGGTCAGAGGAGGTGTACTTGGGGTTTTACGCCTCCACTTATCCAGCGTGGACCACGCGGGGAGTCGCCGACAGTGGGTCCAGGGGGCCCACTAGTCATGTTTGACTGGTCTCCCCTCCCTGTTCTTCTTCTGCCCGAGTAGAGGCGGGATTCCGGCGATCGTCGCCGGCGAACGGCGGTTCCTCGCGGGGAGCTGAGGGCGGGGATGGATCTGCGGATCAGGGGCGGTCCTTCCGGTGGTTGTAGGGTCGTCGGAGGTGGTGGGAATCGCCGGCGGCGAACTCTGCGGCGGAGGAAAGCTTCGGTGGATTTGGGAGCTCGGGCTAGGGTGATGCTCCGCCGTCGTTTGGGGTCTGGGCGGCTCCGCCAGATGATGTGGAGCAGCATGGTGGTGATGGAATGGTGGGGGAGGTTCTGGTGGCGCCGGGGTGAACCGGAACGAGGCGGCGGCCGAGCTGGCCGGAGAGGTTGAAGACGGCCTTCTCCTCTTCAATTGGTGGCAACTGGGCACTAGGAGGATTGCGTGAGGCTGCCTGAGTGATCGGGGGAGCTCGGGGGCTTCCTTTTATAGCACAACCAAGTCGGTTCGCGGCGGCCGTGGATCAGCTCGTCGGCGGACCGCCCTACTGTGCTGCAGGGCGACGTGGCGGTGGCTGGCTAGCTCCAGGGGCTAACGACGACCACTCCACTATCGAGGGAGGCGAGCTGGCGCGCTGTGGTGGTTTGGGCGGTGCTGCCCATGGCGGTGGCGGATGCGGCCGCGGGCGTGCCGCCAAGAGGCTGGCTGGCGACGCTATAGGGGGCGACGAGGCGGTCAGGGCTTCTAGCGTGACGTGGCAAGAGTGAGAGGATTTGGATGAACTTGGGGAAACTTATCCAGGGGGGGTGCTGGCTCAGACGCGAGCACGTGCAAAACGCTGCTGCTCGCCAAGGCCTGGGTGTGCACGGCACTCGTTCGACGAAATGCCAGGGCGACCAAAGTTGCTAGAGAGCCACTGCAAATCCACAGACCTAGGTTAGAGGCATATAGAAGGCTACTAGACAACTTGGTTTGGGACAAGGAGATAGTTCACAACACAAAACCTTCAACCATGCCAAATCTCTTTATGCACACAGGGTGTTTGACAAAATGCCAGAGGCATCTAGGCAGTACTTGGGGTGGTCAAATCTTCCAAAGTGGGGTCTCTTTAGATGAATGAGAGGGTGGTGAGGTTAGTTTGCCAAATGAAGAAACTTGTTAGTGCAAGTTTTGCAAAACTTCAATTCTGGACAGGGGGTAAATGGCATCATTACATGAACCAAAAATGTCCCAATGGGTGCATGCTCCTGGACTTTGGGGTTTTGCAGGGTTGACTACAAGCAGGAGAAAGCACAAGGTCACTAGAGCAAAGATAAATAGGGTTGCAGTGGAAATCACAAGGCTGGACCAGAATGAAAAAGAGGTTAATTCACTCAATTTTTCCAAAGAACAACACTAGGTTTTTGCATAAATTTGGATGGCATGCTACCACTGACATCCCATAAATTTGGTGGAGGTTTTAAAGAAATATTTAAATAGGTTGTAGTGCAAAACTGCCCACTGGATCAGATTTGAAAATTAGGTGTAGAGCTCAAATTAATCAATGAATGAAATATATTTTTTCATAAAAGTGATTTAGAAACATCACATGACATCTCGAAATTTTGGTTGGAATTTTAGTTAAATTAATAAAATGGGTGTAGTTCAAAAAGAGCTCCAAAACTAAATGGAAGTCATTTTAAGGAATAAAGCTCAGAGAGAAAATAATTAAATAAATAAATCTACTAATTAAGAATTGTTATATTGAGAGAGCATAGAAGTCCAATACATTTTGGAAAGTTTCGACTTGGGTAAAACTCCTCAATATTAAAAGGAAGGGTTCTGAAATCAACAGAAAATTCCAGAAAGCAAAAAAATTTAAACTCCTGGAAATTTTTTAATAATTAAAACCTGGTTAAATCTTTGGGGTGTTACACCCATCCGGACACGGGACAAAGTCTTCAATCTTGTATCTTCATAGTCCAACAGTCCGGCCAAAGGTTATAGTCCGGCTGTCCGGATACCCCCTAATCCAGGACTCCCTCAGCCGTTATAGCCCACTTTTGTACTACCTCTTATTTACTATAAAATTTTGACCATATATTTATGTAAGAAAATGCCAATGCATGTCACTAAAAATTACACCATTTTAAATTATGTTCAAATACAAATCCAACGATATAGTTCTTAGTGACATGCATTAACATTTTGTCAGTTAAATCTATGGTCAAATTTTCATACTACAAAATAGGAAGAGTAAACCAGGACGGAGGTAGTACTTGCTCTTAGGGTAACCATAGAGTTACTGGAGTAGTCTAAGTTACTTTCCACTATGACTAGCCTAGGCTACTATAGTAGTACAACAAAAAGACGATGCAGATGATCACGTGAGAAAAAATACTAAAAACATTTCTTTCGGTGTAGTGCGTAGATGCCGTTTTGAACACAACACTTGTCATCGTAATTTGAGAAAATTACGAAAAATTTGAGCTACGTTGTGATTACCGTTTACTAATAGGAAAGAAGTTTCACCTCCATGAATAGCTTCCCCGTGCACGATAATCATGTAAGAATTCCAACAACTTGATCTAGATTGGGGCCGATAGATTTTATTGCCAAGATCTTCACTGTGCACATAGACTGAGTCAAGCTTGTGGGAATCATTTTCTGGAAGATGGTCGTAAATACATCAAGAAGAAATTTAAAAATGTTAATTTCAAGAAGACGTAGAAGAAGATGAGTGTTGTACCTGAACGATTACGGATCCAATAAAGAGTTCGGAGAATTTGGCAGACGAGTGCACCAACGCTGTCAATTTCGGCGCGTCAATGACCCTTATTTTTGTTGGACCTTCTAGATCCGATACAAGCAATCTCTCAAGGAAAGGCACATTCTCAATGACCATAACGTGGAACAGCTGGAGTGATCTCTTCCCAATTTATGTCTTGTTGCGGGGCCAGCAAGACACATAAATGAACCCGTGGATCTGTTCAAGACGAAGGTACTCGAGCATAGTACAACTGCGGAGCAAGTGCTCCATAGCCTTCTTCGAGATGACAAGGTCGAAGAGGTCGAGTTGCTTGAGTTGAGGGAGAAGAAGGGCGGGTGCGATATTAATCTGGGGAAGATAGCAGGAGCTGAAGCTGGCGCGGCGCAGCGTTGGCGCGAGGCGGAGCGCGGACAGCGACAAAGAGCGACATCGTCCAGCTTCAAAGCTGAGCTCCTCGAGCTGATCTAGAGTGGGGGATAAGAACCACTCGTCGAACTTGGGTTGGACCTTGCAGTTGGTACTGAACATGCGGATGTCAAGGCGTCTGGCTGCCCCAGGGTGCGATGAAAGGATCTTGGAGACTGCGGCCATGCGTTTGCAATCCCCGTCGTAGAGGCAGCTGTCGACAGTGAGGTTGAGAGGGACGCGCCGCCACAGGGGGCGCCACTGCCGGGAGAGCAGGGCGGTCCGCACGACAGATTTGGTGGGGAGGAGGCCGATGATGACGAGCAGCATGTCGTCGGGGAGGCTGCTGATGAAGTCCAGGCTCGCCGGATGCGGTTTTGGCTCGAGCCGCCTCCGCTTGTGGGCTGCCTCACCGTCCATCTCAACCGGCAGCGACGCCGGTAGTGTACACGTGTGTTGTTGTGTGTTGTGTGCTGGGTGTGTGCGAGTGCGTCCTCCACCCGAAAGAAGTGTGTCCTCAATGCACCCTCAATTTACTAGCGTGCTGGGTGCTACCCCGAGTTGTTTCAACTTTGTTTACTTCACTGCGTGTCAGATGGGCCTCTAGTTTACTTATTTTCACCCACTGCCACATGGGCCAGCACATGAAGATACAGAACATGAGCTGACAAGGCAGCATGTGGACTGGTTGACCAGTCAACTAAACAATATACGGAGCTATACGCTGACACAGTGAGCGTATAATCCGTCGGTATAGAGTGTTCGTGTGGGAGGGGAGGCCCATGAGAGATAGCAGAGAGAGAGAGAGAGCTACTCCCTCCGTTCGATAATGTAGTTCCAACATTTATTTAAAAGTCAAACTTTTGAAACTTTGACCAAGTTTATAAAGAAATTACTTATATCTACAATACCAAAGATAAATGATAGTATGAAGTAAGTACATGTGTGATGAATCTAATGATCTTTCCAGATGTAAATGTTTTCCTCCACATATACCTGGTCAAACTTTTCTGAGGTTTCACTTTTCAAAACATCCATATGCTTATGGACGTGAGAGAGTCCCTAACTAGAGAGAGAGAGAGAGAGAGAGAGAGAGAGAGAGAGAAAGAGAGAGAGAGAGAAATAGAAAGAGTGAGTTAAAAAAGTGTGTGTGCGTGTGTGAAAGAGACATGGACAACACTCGATAAAAGTCGAGAAAAAACGTGTGTGTCTTATGCAAACATAACACGGATGCATCTTCGACAACGAAAGCAAGGTGAGGAGATAGTGTGTGGTTGTTTACAACCGAGAGAGCAAGACCCCTATCATGTGGCCAAGAGGGGTCTCACAAACAAGGGAGAGAGGTCGAGAGAGATGTACGGAGAAAATGCAGACATGGGGAAGAGAGAGTGTATGTTTGTCATAGAGAGATCCCCTGGAGATCGTGATCGGACTACATGGGTAGGAGATCGAGTGACAAGGTGTGTGCACGATAGAAGATACCCCGAGAGATATTGAGATAGACGTATGGATGGAAGGAGACAATACGTGTGTTCCTGATGGCTAGTGAGAGATAATCATACTTAGGGGGGGAGTGCTTGCGCCTATGATGGAGTGAGGGATTATGGTACTTTTTAGGGGGGTGCGTGTCACATAGAGGGAGAACAAGGGCGGAGAGTGTTGGATGGGTCTATATGTATAGCGCGAGCGAGACATGTGTATGTGTGAATCAGGGAGATATAAAGTTTGAGAGAGATTGAGGAGCCCCGATAAGGCTGAGTGGTGCGTTAGATAGCTGAGAGGGGGAAAGAGATATTCCATCCGCTCGATAATGCAGTGCATGTAACTTTTTTATAAGTCAAACTTTGGAAACTTAGATCAGGTTCACACAAATGTTATTTATATATTCAATACCAAAGATACATCATACGAAACTACATCTGATGGTGAATCTAATGTTATATGTTTGCCGTTCCAGATGTAATTGTTTTTCTCCACGTACATGGTCAAACTTTGTGATGTTTGACTTCTCAATAAATCAATATGCTATGGACCGAGGAGAGTGCCTAAGTCAAGAGGGATCAAGTGCGTGTGAAGGAGAATGAGTAAGTGTGCAAAAAGAGTATGTGTGTGAAAGAGAAAGTGATAATAAACGATAAATTAGAGAGAGAGAGAGAGAGAGTATTTTTTCGTTTCTTAGGCGAACATATCACGCATGCATCTCCGAGATAGAAAAGCGAGGCGAGGAGATACACGAAGATAGCTAGTGTGTGATTGTTTGCAACGGAGAGAGACACCCCTATAGCACATGTCCAATAGAGGTTTGGCCAATAGGGAACAAAGGTCGAGAGGGACACATGGAGAACATGGAAGCATGGGGAGGGCGAGAGGGTGTGTTTGTGATAGAGAGACCCCCTTGAGATCATGAGGGGACTATATGGGTGGGAGATGGAGGGAGGTGCGTGCGCGATAGAAAGATGCCCCGAGAGAAATCGAGATAGACCATGCACATGTTTGTGATGTAGACTAAGATTAGCTAGTCATATACATATAGGGGGGACTGCGTGTGCCTACAATTAGTGAGAGACCATCATACTTGGCTAGCTAGGCATGAGATTGTGTGTGTGTGCGTGTGAGATGGAGAGAGAAGGAGGGAGAGAGATAGAGTTTTAGATGGGCCTATCGAGTGTGAGTGAGATATGCATGTGTATGTGTGACCCAGGTAGATGGAGAGTTTAAGAGAGAGGGGGAAGAGCTCCGAGACGATAGAGTGGTGCGTGAGAGAGTTACGGAAACGAGCCAAGGAATTTGTGTGCGTACGATGAGTGCACCTAAGATATCTAGCTTGGACTAGAGAATCATACATAGTGTGCGACAGAGGCCTATAGATGGAGTATATATGCATGCGAACTAGAAAGACCCCCCCACCCACGCACACACACAAAGAGAGAGAGAGAGAGATGGAGAGAAAGAGAGAGGACCAACAAGGTTTGTGTGGTGGATGCGTGCGATAGAATTGAAGATTGTCTGCGAGAGAGAGAGAGAGAGAGAGAGAGAGAGAGAGAGAGAGAGAGAGAGAGAGAGAGAGAGAGAGAGAGAGAGAGAGAGAGAGAGAGAGAGAGAGCAGGAGTCCGGGAGAGGGGGAGGTCGCGTTTTACGCATTAAAGACTGATATAAACCATGTTTCGATATAAGCTTGTATTCAAATATTTAAATTGGAGAACATGTTGTCTGCAATCCACACATGAACGAATATATGTGTATATCAAACAAGTTCATTAATTTGACTTTCAACATGTTCATGGAGTACTATAATACTGTACAACATGCTATTCGATTGAGGTGTTCAATTTTGGATTAAGTTCACTATTTTGACCTGGTGAACGAGCTATTTCATTGAATCAAGATATTTCATTCTGGGTTTGATTCCCGTTTTTTAGTGGGTCAACTATTTGTCATATAGTAAATCGCTAGCAACAAGCATGTAAAAACACATCACTCCCGAGCATCATCTCTCCATCTAAAAAAGAAGTGGCAAGCTAATATTTCAAAATTTGATTCGAATCAACTTTTTTTAGCATGATTCGAATCGACTTGGTAAGGTAGACGTGGATGCTCGTTCTCCCAAATTTTGAACGAACCATTAAACATCGTCTGCTCGGTGGAATTCGCCCGAGAAAATAAATGGGAGACGCAAAATTACTGTCCTATGTGGGAGACGGATTAATTGGCCCGTTGTGCATCAAGGGTAGGTTCGTAACTTCATCCAAGCGCGCCTTCTTCTCGGCCGAAATGACATGTGCCAAATAATTCATAAACCATGGTCGGCAAAACACGCTCTCCTCGCCCGAAATAGCACACGCCCACTATTTCAAAACACGCTCTCCTCGCCCGAAATCGCTCGCGCCCACTATATTTCAAAACACGCCCCCCTCGCCCGAAATCTCTCCGGCCCAGTATTTGGGTAGAAGCAAAGTTACTCTACTATCCCCGACCCTCAGTACAAAGACCCAAGCCGAGAAACCTAAAGGCAGGGGTAGAACTGTAACTCCCCCTCACATTTCAGACAAATGCGTCCGTAAAACATGGTTCCACTCCCTCCAAATTCCCCCCATTCATACCTCGTGGGCGCCAAATCACCTTCTCCTCGGAAGCTCCCTTCTCCTGAGCCGCGAAACCTCAGCCCCTCCTCCATGGCGCCCCCTGCCGCACCAATTTCACAGCCGCCCTCCTCCCTAATGCTGGAGACGCTGTCCATTTGCCGTCGTGCACTGGGCTGTGTGCCTCTTACTCCGTGCTGCCGGAGCTGCCTCGACGACGGCCGCGTGAACCGTACCGGAGCCGATTCACCCCCGCCGTTGTTCACGGCGTCGGAGTGGCTCCAACTTCGGATCCGTCCGGAGTCCCGGCGTTGCTTCCCCATAGCCGTCGACCGTCACGACTTCGTTGTTTCGCTGCCGCCGGTGGCCACCGCAACCGCGCCGGCCTCACCGACTCGGCAGCTGGACCTGCCTACTTTACCATGCCGCCAGATAGGTCGCACCCTCATCTCAAATCACTTTATTTAGGACTCAGTTGTCTAAATTTTCATTCTGGGCCAATCGATTCCCAATGGGAAGCAGCACCCCTCGAGGCGGCAGAGCTCCTAGGATGCCGGTTGGCTGGTGTATAACGTAAGGGTGCAGGGCCGCAAGTTCACCGCGGAAGCAGCACTTAGATGGCTATCTTAGAGTTGTGTGGGTTCAAGGTACTGCCGCCGGCGGATCTGGGTGACGGGGAGTCTTTATGGATTGGCCCGGGGGCGGCGCAACCACGGCAGTGCAGTGGGCGGGGAGCGGGGTTTTGGCCGGGGCCACGAACGGCGAAGGCAAGCTGCTCTGCCATTGGTCGCTGGCTCTTCGGGGAAGATTCCTAACAGTTTCAGCCGGGAGGCACAAGACGGCCATCAAGCAATCTGGCATAGATCGGACAGTACCAAAATAAAATAAAATCGTGTGACCCCAATTTAGTCTCAGTCAACACACGTGTGACCACTCTCGTACCTTGCTATTGATCTCTTAGTGTATTTCTTCAGATCAAAGAAATGTGTCGTTCTTAACATTATGTGTTATCTGCATCTTCAGCCACACCGTCTTTCGACTCACCAGAACTGCTCCAACAAGGGAAGCATACACCAGAAGGGAGCTATAGTCCCCACTCAACAGATCCCTGCATCGAATGTGCATGCCCGACATGGACAGCCACAACAACTGCAGGGCCATCGACAAGTCAGCACATGATGCTCACTCCTATGGATGGCGGCCAGATAGGTTGTACCCTCATCTTACTTGTGTGCAACATTTATGGCTTTGTTATTAATCTAAGCATGGAAAATAGATTATCACATTTCACTGTATATTCATGCTGATCTCTTACAGGTATTGTTCAGGAGTTAACGCTGTTCCATAGTTCAGCTAAGATACTTGTTCTTTAGGTAACGTTGTTCCATAGTTATCATCCATCAGCCAATGCTATCCCACAGGCTGGTGATTATAGTATTATACCAATTCTAGTATTACCTATGTTGTTCTTTAATACTTTTGTGTGCCATCTTGTTCATCTCGAGTACAAATGATACATATTCTATAGATTTCATCTATGTTCTCCCTTTAGTTTTTGAGACCTGTTGCTACTTGTTAACCCCAGTCCTACTATTTATGTCGTCTCCTACAGGCATTCATTAGATAAATCTAACTACTAGTTGTCTTCCATGCATGTCAGATATAATTGCACACACTAATATATCCACAAGAACCTCACGGAGCAATGTAAAGGCTAATAAACTTGATGTCAATGATACCCAATATGATGGAACATGTAAAGGAAGTTCTTCAGAAGACTTGCAGAAAGATGTTGAATCCTGTTCACCCCACAAGGTCCTTGCTGTATCGCAATGCCATCTGCTTAATTTGGACATCATGCTTCTGAATATCTTATGCATCGTTATTCATCAGTATGTACTTCATCTATCTACCATACCATGTTTTTTACATTGAAGTGTTGATCTAGTGCTCTGTTGCAATGCCATCTTAGTTTCCCAACCATACACGTGTATGTTGCCTTAGTTTTTTCTGTATGTATTCCGCTAGCATATAGTTTTCATTCAACTAGTGCTTTTTTACCGTGTTTTCCTGTCGTATCCCTAGCTCTCACACCATACTCCCTCCATCCGAATTATATGTTACCGAAATGGATAAAAAGGATGTATCTAGAACTGAAATATGCCTAGAACCATCCATTTTTCCGGATGGAAATACATGTCAATATGTCATGCCTTTCTATTCTTCAGTACCTATTCCATCTCTCTGCTGTAGCATGTTTTATAATTGAAGCACCCTTCTTCTATACAAGGCATGCAAGGGGAAGATGACTATGTTAGAATCTGAAGGGTTACAAACCAGGTCTTTGCAAAAGATCCAAACGCCAGGAGATAATAAACCAACTCTAGTTTTTATGGATCTCGCTCCAAAGACGGAGAAACCCAACTCCCTCGATAATAAGCAGATTCCGGTGGCCAAAGAACTAGTCCGCTCCAATCCAGCAAAAATATGTCAACTCCATTCTAAGAAGCGTGTGCGTATCCTTGCATCATGAAATTTTATAGCATGCTGATCATATTTTCCACATATTTCTTACCCATCTCTCTTTTAGAAAATAAGCTTATGAGATAGAAGAATTTCTGCCTTTGGTATAAATCAGTGAGGAAAGATTCTTGCAGGAATTCTCTGTACTCCAATGCAGACGTAAGTACCTGTTGTATATCACTATATTTTTACATCAGCATTTATTTTGTTAATTGGCGTGAATCCAACCTTTATCTGATCTAAATTTAGTTGTAGCAAAATGTATGATTAAAGGCCACAATGTTGATTTTTGTAAGGAAAACTGCCTGGTAGTTTTGCATCCTGTGCTGCATGAGTGTACTATCTCATATCAGTGGGTTTGATTACTTTGGTTCTGAATTGGGTTTTCAGTGTTTTTTTACTGTGTTGTCCTGTCGTATCCCTAGCTCTTACATCATACTCCCTCCGTCCAGATTACATGTCTCAAAAATGGATAAAACTGGATGTATCTAGAACTGAAATAAGCCTAGACCCATCCATTTATTTCCGGATGGAGGGAATACATGTCAATATGTCACGCCTTTCTATTCTTCATTACCTATTCCATCTCTGCTGTAGCATATTTTATAATTGAAGCACCATTATTCTATATAAGGCATGCAAGGGGAAGACAACTATGTTAGAATCTGAAGGGTTACAAACCAGGTCTTTGCAAAAGATCCAAACGCCAGGAGATAATAAACCACTCCATTTTTCATAGATACTGCTCCAGCACAGAGAAACCCAACTCCCACTAATAATAAGAAGATTCCAGTGGCCAAAGAACTAGTCCGCTCCAGTCCAGCAAAAGAATGTCAACTCCATTCTAAGAAGCGTGTGCGTATCCTCGCATCATGAAATTTTATAGCATTCTGATTATATTTTCTACATGTTTCTTACCCATCTCTCTTTTAGAAAATAAGGTTAAATGATAGAAGATTTCCTGCATTGGCATTGTATTCGAGGAAAATATCTTGCGGGAATTCTCTGTGCTCCAATGCTGATGTAAGTACCTGTTGTATATCACTATATTTTTACATCAGCATGTATTTTGTTAATCGGTGTGAATCCAACCTTTGTCTGATCTAAAATTTGTTGTAGCAAAATGTTAAAGGCGCCAATGTTGGTTTTCGTAAAGAAAACTGCCTGGTAGTTTTGCATACTGTGCTGCATGAGTGTACTATCTCATATCATGCGCATTACTGAATTGTAGTGCTGCTCTGGTTGCCCATTCATTCATTGTGTCAATGTTGCTTTCGTATTACCTTACCTGGCTGATGATAGTTGTGCCATATTGTGTTAATTTGGTGTTGGCTAGTTGCCCAAACATTCGTTGTGCCAATGTTGCTTTCCTATTATCTGACTTGGCCAATGATAGCAATGCTAGTGTCTTAATTTGGTGCAGGCTGCTGAAGATAAGAAGACAAACTCTGAAAACAGCAACGCAACCCCATTTTTTCTGTCCTATAAATCGAGGCCATGTAATATGCCAATAACTCATGATTAATCTGTTTGGTTCCCCTCCTAATTTATGTTATGATGCAGTGGTCGAGACACTCTCCACTATCAATAATAGAAGCCCGCCAAAATCGCCATCTGAATCATTCAAGTATCCTCTGTCTCGAATGCAACAGAAAAAAATGAATGTTTGTGAACCAATTAATGGCTGAAGGAATGATGGAAATGGTGGAGGAATCAGAGGTGCAGAGTCGTGCGACACAACAACTGATCAATGTTTTCAGAGAGAGTGTAGCAAACAGCAAGAACTTGCCCACATGCTTATGGGCGTCATCCGTGCTGAGGTTGCAGATTGTGACGTTGTAGATCGTTAGGTTCTGTTCATTTATTTGCACTGGCATCAATCTTTGATTGCCGAGTGGATGTAATTTCCTATAATATATGCTGGATGTGCAACGTTTTTCCCTGTATGCCGTACCTTTGCTTGATCGGTTTTTGTCCTGTGCATTATTGCTCATCATAATGGGCTAAATTATCTAATTTGGCCTAAAGACATGTACAAACTTTAGTGGGCGCATTAAGTTAATGGGCCGTTACCAGGCCGAAAGTTAATGGTCGGGCCTCTTAACTCCCGCGTTGTTAACAGGCTGACATCAAAGCGGGCAACAGGTGGGCCCAATTGATTTCATGGGTCGTTAACAGGCCGTTACTAAGTTTGGGCTACATATGGCCCAACTATACCGTGGGCCTTTAGCAGGCCGAAAGAGACAGCGGGCTTGTACTGGACCATGTAGAGCATGGGCTGCTAAGAGGCCGAAAGTCAGGTCGTATTGTAAATGGCCCAACTGTGTTGTGGGCCTTTAGCAGGCCGAAAGAGAAATCGCGCTGGTATTGGACCATGAAGGGCATGGGCCGTTAAAAGGCCAAAACTCAGGTCCGACTACAAATGGCCCAACTCATTTATGGTCCGTTAACAGGCTGAAAGGCACACAGGGACGGGAATTGGCCCAACACTTAAATGGGTTGCTAAAAGGCATAAACTCAGGTCCGACTACAAATGGCCCAACAGATATATGGGCCGCCACCAGGCTGAAAGACACACCGGGCCGGAAATTGGCCCAACACTTACATGGGTCGCTAAAAGGCCGAAACTCAGGTCAAACTACAAATGGCCCAACTGCTTTATGGGCCGTCAACAGGCTGAAAGACACACCGGGCCAGAAATTAGCCCAATATTTAAATGGGTCGCTAAAAGGCCAAAGATGTACATCGTGAAAATTGGCCCATCCACTTAATGGGCCATTAACAGGCCGAAATCTCACCGGGCCGATATTGAGCCCAAATATATAGCGGGCTGCTAACGGGCTCGAACTGACGATGGGCTGCAATGGTATCAAATCTTTAACGGGTCATTGACGGGCCGAATTAGCACATCTTGTATGGGCCGTGGGCTTAAATGGACCTGACACAAGTAGGCCTTATATGGGCCGGTCTGCTATTTTTTACTGGGCCGGCCTTTTTCACTGCAATGGGCCACTGTTGGGTCGTGCCAAGTGTCGACCTATCATAGGCGCCTCCTGTCCAATGAGTGGATGACATCTGTTCCAACGGTGAGGCAACACGTCTTTCCTCCGGCCAATGATGATTTTACACATGGAAAATCCCCATTGGTCCGGGTTGTTAACGGGTTATCGGATCCAAAACCGGACCCGATAGCTAACGACATTCCGTTACGGTGGATGCCATGTGTCGGTCACCCTTGACGAAAGCACTTCTGTGACGCGCGATTGATCGTCCTAGAAGTGGACACTTCCGTGATGATCATTTTGGTAATGTCATGATACACTTCTACGACAGCACATGTATGACTATCTTGATTCTGTCATAAATTTGTCATGGATGTACATGCATGAAAGAAAATGTGACCTACTGTGACAAACACGTACCATCACGGAAGTGTCTTTTTTTGTAGTGAAAAGGGACAACTAGTACAACTTATCCTGACAAAAGTAGTCTTCGCCTGCCAAAGGCTCTGGTGGTGACGCCGTCTTGGGCTCCACGATGACCTCCATCATTCTGTTCTGCTGGTCTTGGTCTCGTTGCACTGATATGGAAAACCTTTGCCTGATGCCTCAGAACTCCTCGCCTGCGCTTGCCCCCTTAGCACCAAAGAGGAAGCAAGGACACTGTACGCGTTGGCGCCTGCCTGGTCTCTTTCGTCAAGGCTCACATCACTAGAACCTCGCGAGGTTTGCCTTGCCTTGATCACTCCACCCCTCGCGAGCCAGCCTGGTGAGGCCGCTCCCGAGGAGGTCCTGTGTCATCCCCCTCACGAGGCTTGGCCCCTCGCGAGGGTCTGCAAAGCTTGTTGGTGAAGATGGGTCGTACGGGCCCGCTCGCAGAGCCACACCGTGGGCTGCAAGCAGGCATGTCTGGGGACCCCCGTTCCCAGAACGTCGACAGTAGCCCCCGGGCCCTAGGTGCGCTCGGACATGGCTTCGAGGCAAAGCCAAAGGGAAAGTGCGGAGCGCCGCGGGCCCCAACAGCCTATGGCCTTGGTCGACGGGTGGCAGATGATTGGACGTGGGTGTCTCCGCTTCCCCATGCTGCCTCGGCAACTACCCGATTTGACGAGTCCCTGCTGCATGCAAGGAAAAACCATAATTACCTGTGATCATGGGGGTCGCTGGTTGGCCTTCCCCTGCTATAAATGGAGAAGGGGGTAGAGCCCCCGTCGCCCATCTCTTCCCATTCCATTCGCTTCTCTCCCTTTGCTCCATTGCCAGCAGCGATTCCAATGGCACCGTCGAAAAGGTTCTCCACCGCGGAGAAGGGGAAAGCCCCTCGCGAGGGGCTCGGCTCTCCGGCGCCCAAGCGTGGACGCAGCCGTCCTCGCAAGCGCATCACGACCCCGCCAAGGCCCTCCGCGGCCGCGGCGGTGCCACTTCGCATGGCAGCGGTCGCTCTAGTCGTGGCAGCCCTGTAGATGAAGGGAGACGTGCCGTGGTCGCTCGACCTCCCCGGTCGTGCTTCCACTCAGCGGAAGTGCTGCCGGAGTTCATCGTCTGGTCGGAGAATCCGGCCGGCAACTGGCTTCAGATTCTGCACTTCTTCGTCGACGAGCTGCCGGCCGCAGGTCCAGGTGGGCTCTAGCTGCAGGCGGACGGCTGCTGCAGCATGGCTTCCTGGGTCGCAGTTGAGGTCTCCGTCGCGGGCAACATAGCCCTGGCCCGCGGCTGGAAGACGTTTTCCCGCACGCGCGGCCTGGGCAAGCGGTGCACCCTCCATTTCAAGTACGACGGCGATGCGACCCTCTATGTGAGGGTGTTTGGGGAAGATGGTCACCGCGCCGGGTGCTGCCCCGAGGTCAACGACGGCGATGAGGTGCTCGGCCTTGGCGATGGTCGTGATGAGGGGGAGGGCGAACCCGCCCTTGGCGTCGACCGCGTCTCGTCCAGCTATGGTTGCTCTTCCCACGGCGAGAGCTCCAGCAGTGGTGGTTACGACCAGCCGCCGCGCCGCCGCGCCCGCTTCAAAGGTGGCAGCGGGTCATCTCGTCGCCACGCCTCCGTGAAGCGCGAGGAGGGGTCTGGCTGAGCTCAGGATGGCGCCAAGAGCCCGCCCTCATGGTCCCCTGTAGGGGCACGCGTCACTTTTATTTTGTTCTTCCTTTCCTTCCTGCATTTGAAGAAAACCAGTATGGGCCCCGTTGGGGCGTGCAACAAACTATGATTTCTCAATTATTATGCTATGTTCATCGTCCCTGTGCTGTGTAGCAACATCGTCATTTTATGTAGAGATAACTTAGCTTGGCCTGCTTGGGGTGGTCTCCTCTCCACGAGGTGCTCACTTCCTGGTGCTTGTCGAGGCCCCCTTGGCCTGGTAGGTGCTTAGAAACTGCAAAAAAAATTCGTTAGGAGGCTTAACGTTTTCCCGAGCCTTGGTCGCAGGCGCCGCTGGGCTTGACCCAGTGCTTTGTGTTGCGGTACCCGTGGGGCACGGATTAAGAGAGGTGCCCCAGCTTGCGGGCTTGAACGAGGGTGCCTCGCGAAAAGCAAACGAAAGGCAGAACAAGGAAAAACAGTCACGAGGGAAAGAAAAAATGCTCACGAGGGCACCTATCTAGCCCCCTTGTGAGGAATGCGAGAGAGAGTATAGGCCAAGCCGAAGACGGAAACAGAGGCAGAAGGCAACATAACCAAATCAGCCGAGAACACCAGAAGCTAACTTCAATTAAAGAGGGGCGAGCCAACTGCGGAAAGCAAATGAAAAGCCGCGTCCGGCACCTAGTCTAGTCTTCAAGTCTTCTCACCGGCGTGGAGCTAAGTGCTGCCACTAGGACATGGGAGGGAGCCCCCGAGGCCCGAGGGTGGCTCTCCTGAGACTCCGGGGCGTGTACAGCCCCACTCATTTTTATGTGACAGTGTCACGAGTGGAGACCTTCACAGGCACTGGGCCTTCTTCACAGGCGCTTGTCCTTTCTTCATGGGTAGAACTTCCGGAGGTGCTGGATGTTCCAGGCGTTCTGGATGGGTACCCCGTCCTATGTCTCCAGGCGCGCGGCGCCAGGCCTGGAGACATGGATGACCTTGAACGGGCCATCCCACATGGGCGAGAGCTTATGCAGCCCTTCCCTGGAGAGCATCCGCCTCAGGACGAGGTCACCCACCACGAGCGTCCTGGAGCGGATGTTGCGGCAATGGTACCACCGCAGCGCCTGCTGATACCTTGCCGCTCGAAGCGCGACTTCACGGTGGCGTTCCTCCCCCAGCACGAGGTCCATCCCCAGCATGGCGTCCTACTGCGCCTTATCGAATGCCAGGACCCGCGTGGAGTGATGTTTGACCTCATGAGGGAGGTCCGCTTCTGCTCCGTAGACGAGGAAGAATGGGGTCTCACCCATCGGCTTGGTGGCGGTGGTGCGGATGGACCACAGCACGGACTGGAGCTCGTCGTGCCAGCCCCTGCCACAGGCCTCGAGCTTATTCTTGAAGGTCCTGATCTTGAGGCCCCTCAGGACTTGTGCGTTGGCGCGTTCGGCCTGACCATTACTCCTGGGGTGAGCCACCGAAGCATAGCAGATCTGCGTTCCAAGGTGTCGGTGTCAAAACCGGCGGATCTCGGGTAGGGGGTCCCGAACTGTGCGTCTAAGGTCGATGGTTGCAGGAGACAGGGGACACGATGTTTACCCATGTTCGGCCCTCTCTATGGAGGTAATACCCTACTTCCTGCTTGATTGATCTTGATGAATATGAGTGTTACAAGAGTTGATCTACCACGAGATCATAATGGCTAAACCCTAGAAGCCTAGCCGGTATGACTATGGTAATGACTCTATCCTTTCCGGACTACGCCCTCCAGTTTATATAGACACCGAAGGGATCTAGGGTTACATAAAGTTAGTTACATAGGAAGGAATCCTCATAGTTGATCGCCAAGCTTGCCTTCCATGCCAAGAAGAGTCCTATCCGGACACGGGTACAGTCTTCGGCCTTCATGTCTTCACAGCCCATCAGTCCGGCCCATGGATATGGGCGGGCCTTTGAACCTTAGTCCGGGACTCCCTCGGTAGCCCCTGAACCTGGCCGATGGCGGCGAGTCCGGTAGCATGATTGTCTTGACATTGCAAAGCGGGTTCCCTTTTCCCGAACTCAAGATAGTCTTGGATGTAATAATTGTGGCGGGCTGTGTCATAAGTCTGAGGAGGATATATAATATTTCACGAGTCCAATCCGCTGAAAACTTTTTGGTAACATGACATCACGCCTGCTCGGCCATTATTTTCTAATCGTTAGCTAGCCCGCCATCCCACGTCTCGAGACGTGGTTTTATTAGCATGTCTTATCCTAGCGGAGATCATGTCTCTCCCTTTTTAAGGGATTTTATCAGCCCAGACATGGGTAACCCAACCGTCACTTGGGTACAACTCCTAGGGAATAGGCAAGTTTTGAGGCCCAGGAGGAGAAGTTCGATATTCGCGACCTTTATATAGGGGTACAGACCCGTCTTTTTTTTGCACGCTTGCTTCTTCCTCAACCCCTGCTGTCGGATTTCGGGTTCCGGCAGACCCATGAGGTTCGAACACAGGGGTGCGCGCGGAGATCTTTCCCCTACCAGCGCATGCGTGAACGATTAGCGAGGGATCTAAACTACGAATGAAGAACACACAAGGGACACGAGGTTTATACTGGTTCGGGCCACCGATGTGGTGTAATACCCTACTCCAGTGTGTGGTGTGGTGGATTGACTCAGGGGCTGATGATGAACAATACAAAAGGGAGAATAGCCTCGCGAGGGGCTGTTCTTGAGCTGGTGCGATGAACTACTTGGGGGAGTTCAGTCGCCTCTCTCTCTCTCTCTGCTAGGGCTCTATCCGATCGATCGATCGATCGATGTGTCTGTGTGTGTGTCTGTCTTCGTTTGGTGGCTAGTCCTATTTACAAAGGGAGGACCTGGGCCTCTTCCTAAATAATGAGCGGGAAGGGCGCCAAAAATTGGCCATTTTGAAGGGGAACATCTAGTACACTTATCCTGACTAAAGTTGGTCTTCGGCTGCCAAAGGTTCTGATGGTGACGCCGTCCTGGGCTCCACCATGACCTCCATCCTGCCGCTCTGCTGGTCTTGGTCTTGTTGCACCGAAGCAGTAACCTTTGCCTGATGCCTTGGCCTGTGCTTCCCTCCTTTGCACCAAAGAGGAAAATAGGACCTTCTTGCGGGCGGCGCCCTTGCCTGGCCTCATCGTCATGGCTTGCGTCACAGGCGCCTCGTGAGTACCTGCCTTGATCTCTCGGCTCCTCATGAGCCTGCAGCGAGCTGCTCTGAGGAAGGTTCTGTCGTCCGCCCAGCAGTCTCAGCCCCTCAGCGAGGTCTTGAGCTTGAGCTGATGAAGCTGGGCCTTGGGCCCCACTTGAACCACGCCACAAGCCATAGCGAGCAAGTCTGAGGGACCCCGTTCCCAGGCAGTGATAGCCCAGGCCCAAAGCGCGCCCGGACTTGGCAAGCGAGAGAAGCGAAGGGCAAGTCTGAGCGTCGCGGGCCCCAACAACCTCTTGACCTTAGGCGCCGCATAGCAATTGATTGGTCGTGGGCGTCTCCGCCTCCCCGGCGCCTCGGCAACCGCATGACTTGACAAGTCCTGCATGCAGAAATGGGTCATGATTACTGTGATCATGGAGGCCCGCCAGTTGGCCTCCTCCGGCTATAAATGCAGACGGCGCGAGCCCTTCCAGTCCGTCTCTTCTTGCTGCTCCTTCCTCTCCATCCTTGCCCTTGCTCCACATTGCGACAACGGCTCCGATCCGCGGTTTTCTGAAGAAGAAGGAAAGGCCCCGAAGGTCGATCCGCTTCCGCGAAAAGCAGCTAGTCCTCGCCACCGAGATGAGGCGCCGGCGGAAATGTCGAGCCACATGCGGCGGCCACCACCAGGGTTCCCGCTGCCCTTATGCGCCGGATTGAGGCCACTGGAGGAAGTAGGCGTCGGCGCCCACGGATGGCGCCGCCCGTCGGTGTCGGCGGAGTCGCAGCGGTGCGCGTTGTTCCTCCTAGAGTCCATGCAGAGGCTCCTCCGAGCTTGTGCGTCATGTCGCCATGCCTCCTCAATCTTGGATTCGCCTTCCTCCCTCCTTCGCCTTGAGATCCCTTGAGGGGCTCTCTGGAGCTCTGGTTGCAGCATGCTGGCTGCAGCACCTGTGACCGGGCGGAGAGTGCGGTCGTCGCTCCGGGCAAGGTCTACATGACCCAAGGCTGGGGCGAGATCGCCCAGGTCTGCCGGACGAGGGGCACCCTCGTGATCCACGTGGAATACGATGGCGCCTCCTTAATGTTCTTCAAGGTCTTCGATGTGGAAGGACGCAGGCTGGAATGCTGCCCGAAGGCGGTCGGGCGCCATCGTCGCGAGACTAGGCCGCTTGATCGCCCCTCGGCAGCTCCTCGGCAGCGGCGAAGAGACGGAGGTCCAGCGCCTCCGTGAGCCACAGCGACTCGGGAGGCAGCTCGACAGCTCTGAGCCCCAGCTCGCGCCCGCTCGGGCCAGGCGGGCGCTTGCAGGCTACCGGCCCGGTGATCTGGATGGGGTTGGCGCCCGGCGCTGGTGCCTTGTTGATGATCCGTCTCCTGCGGAGGCTTGCGTAGTAAGCGTTCATTAGGATTAGCACCTTTTATTTCCTGCAAAGAATCAGTAGCACCCAGCGAAGTATGTGGCGCTAGCCATGTTTTGTGAATATTATGTCCCTATGATGAATGCATGCGAGATGCTTGTTACGCTGGCTCAGCTCCTCCTTTCTTTCCTCGCAAAGGGCTTGGTGCTCTATCTTTGACAGGTCCGGGTCCCAGGCGAGCCGGCCGTCGCTGGTATGATAGGTCAGCGATGCCGTGGGTCAAGGCCGGAGGTGGCGACACGAGTCGATAGAGCCCACAGTCGTGATGCTCGGAGGTCCCCTTTAGCGCTCAAGCAGCCTCCACAGGCAAGAAAGGTAGGCAGCTTTGCTGTGACAGAACATCAGTAGGCGAGGGTTTAGCGCTGAGTCGGATCAGTTTTTGCGCGACTTGTCTTGCGGGTTTGGAGCGGTGCTCGATGAGGTGCCTTGTCTGCGCGACGACAATTGAGGTGTTGCTGGGTCGGGACCTCGCGAGCTTCTTCCCTCTCCCCCGTGCTTTCCTTAATGCTCTACGTCGTCAGGTCCCGGCCCTCGAGCAAGCTCAGCCGCCGCTAGTATGACAGGTCGCGATGTCGTGGGTCAAGGCCGAGGGTGAGGCTGGAGAGAGCCAATGAAGAGCCCATGAGTCGCGATGCTCAGGTACCCCCCCTTTTAACGTGCAAGCGGATCGCGCCGGAGAGGAGGAGAGAAGCCTCGCGATGCCGCCAGCGTTACTCCTGGAGCAGATCCTATGTATGAGTCACGAGGGGAAACAAGGTTCGTTGTTACGGCTGCCAGCCAACCATTGGTCACTCCGAGGGAGTGATCGGGGGCACTGAGGGCTTGGTGAGGTGGCGCCTTGTGGGGCTGCCGCGGCCAGAGCTCAGCCACTCAGATTTGTCGGTGTTGCAGGGACAGACCCTTGCGCAAGTGTCGTGCCTGAGCGAGCGGGTCCAAAGGTAGGTGTCAATCAAGCAGGCGATTAGGTCAAGCATGTCATGTATGAATAAGCAAATCCATTTAGATAGGCGTGGAGAAAGCATACGCTACTGGGTCTGGCCCGAGCAGCTTGGGGATAATGCAGCCCGAGGGGCGCCCCCAACAAGGTAAGTAAAGAACATAAGCAAAACAGATACATGCCGTAGGGACGGACCCATGCAGCACAGGAATGATGGAGCACGAGGCGCTCGGCTGAAAGCGAAACTTGGAAGGTGTCACTGATATGGTCGGGGGTGAAGGGATGTTGAGGTAGCGGATGACGCGCGATGAGGACGCCGGCACTCACAAGCCCTCCGGACCTGGAGCCTCGGGAGGCTCCGGGGGCACGGGGGGTTCGTCGGGAGCCATCTCCAGCTCTGCCAGGACCGCGCGTTGCTTGACCTCCTGAGCCTCTAGAGCGCTCCTCAGCAGGCGCTGATGGGCGGCGACCGTGTTCAGCAGACCGAAAGGCATCACGAACATAGGCTGTGAGTGGACCCTGTAGCGTCCCAGCGTGAGGGCAGGCGCTCTGAGGCGTGGTGCAGGCTGAGCCTGGTATGTCGATGCAGATTCGCAGCCTAGCATCCTCACTGGATCACGGGGCCGCAGCGAGCAACCCGGCGACAACCGCGCGCAGACTCTTGAATCCTGTAGCTCACAGGTGCTCCTCGCGATGAACTCCACGAGGTTTGGCCCTCCTTGCCTCATACCTTCTGAGGAAAGCGTGCCTTGAAGCCACGCCTCCAGAAGTGGTGCCCGGCGCCTCCCTCGTGACCCGGCTAGGTGGTGGCTTGCCAAGGAAGAGCCCCGAGGCCCTTTGAGGCGCCCAGGCGTGCCTTCTATGCGTCGGAGGGTGTCGCCCCTTGAACAAGCACGGGTCCTGTTGCCATGCCTCTGGAGGTGCCTACCCCACGAGGTCTTGGACCAGGTGAAGCCTTCTTCTTCTTGGGGATCGCCTCAGGAAGTGTCCCGCTCCTGTGATCTGGGTCTTCGATTGATGTGGCTTGGAAGGCACGCTCAAGAGATCACACTACATCCCTTTCCTCACAAGGCACTGTGATGACTCCTCCGCTTCCTGGCATCTTGAGGACATTGTAGCCATGGTGAGTCACCGCCATGAACTTGGCCAAAGCTGGGTACCCAAGGATGGCATTGTATGGCAGGAGGATGTGGGCGATGTCGAAGTCGATGAGCTCGGTGCGGTAGTTGTTGCGCTGTTCGAAGCTGACGGGAAGGCAAACTTGCCCTATCGGGACGGTGGAGCCATCGGTAACTCCAGAGAAGGGCTTGAGTGGCTGAAGCGATCGTATAACGCAGAATCGTTGAATGTCTCGGCAGATGGGGCGTTGAGTCCTGCTCCGCCCGTCGATGAGGTCTGGTGACTGCGTTCGCGATGGTGGCGAGCAAAGCATGGGAGGACTCCTGCCGTTGCAGCGCGCAGAGCTGATCCGCTGAACTGAATGTGATAGCAGCGACCACGAGAGGCGTGTGGCCTGCAGCAGGGAGGACTGCATTCACCTCACGGGCAAACTGGCGAAGATGCGCTAAGAGGCTGGGGCTGAGTGCCACCAGGATGCAAGCAATCGGCAGCTCACAGAAGCCCCAGCCCCTCGTCTGATGATTGTCTTTGTACCTCCTTGGCGGCTGCGGTAGAGGTGGGAGCCCCGCGTTGCCTTGAGGGCGATCCTCGCGAGGTTGGTCCCTGCGTCCTGCCAACGGTCTTCGCGAGGTCTGTCACGCCATCCTTGGCGAGGGCCACGGTCTTCCCAGCGTCCTGCGCCTCTTCCTCCTCCTCGGCCGTAGCCCGATCATTCTTTCGAGGCGTCGGCGAACATACTCGCCTGGCCCTTAGCTCCTGGCATTCGTTGGTGTTGTGGGTGTGAAGATCGTGGTACCGCAGCAGTGCAGGCTGCCCTTGGAAGACTCGGGCTGATCCTACCTCGCGCAGTGTGCAGTTGGCGCGAGCACTGCAGCCCCTTGCGCTTCCGTCCTTGGCCTTGGGCTTCTTCTCTTGGATCGGCAGTGGAAGCTCGAGGAGGGAGGCGCCCTTCCTCAGCCTGGCACATTTGGTCGCCAAGTTGAATAGCTCTAGTGATGTGCACAGGTCTTCATGCATCGCCAGCTCCTCCTTCATCTTCACGTCACGCACACCATCGGAGAAGGCTGAGATGATGGCTTCCTCAGTCACCTTGGGGATTCTGAGGCGGGCGTAGTTGAAGCGCTGGATGTTCTTCTGCAAGGGTCTCTCCTGGCTGCTGCTTGATGTGGTGCATGTCGCTCACGGCCGGAGGCCGTTCGCGAGTACCTTGTAAGTTGGCGATGAAGCGGGTGCGCAGCTCGTCCCAGGAGGAGATCGTGCCGGGAGCCAGGTTCAGGAGCCAAGTTCGGGATCCGTCCTTCAGCCCCATGGGGAACCAATTCGGCATGACCTTTTCATCCTCGTTGGCGGCTCCTATGCCCAGCTCGTAGAGCTGAAGGAACTCCATAGGATCGGCGGTGCCGTCGTAGCGAGGAGGCAGGTCTGGCTTGAACTTGTCAGGCCATGCGACACTGCGTAGCTCGGCGATGAAGGCGCAGCAGCCTGCAGTGGCCATCGCGCCTCTCTGTTGATGCGGAGCTTGCTCTTGTGGGTTCCAGCACCGCTGCAGGAGCAGCGTGGGGTCTTAATGATGGCGCTGGGCGTGGTCGCGGTGCTCCGGTCTTTGAGAACAGCGAGCAACTTCTTGAGGGAAGAGGATCTCTGGCAGCTCCTTTCTTGGTGCGCGGGCACCTGTGCAGAGGGTCTCGACGCAGGGCCTGCGCCTTGGAGCAGGCGCCTTCTTGGGAAAGGAGGTGGCGGGGCACCTCGGCTCCTTGCCACCCGCAGCGTGTCGCGGGCGAGAATAGTGAGAGGGGCGGCGGGGCAGCCCCTGCAGCGGATGAGCTCTGCTGCGCGGTCGAGCGATCCTCGTGAAGCGTTGTCGGCAGGCGGTAGCGCGAGGCTTCGTTTGCAGCGATGGCGCGGCTCGAGCCTCCATGGGGCAGCGATGCAGCGCTGGCGATGAAGAACCAGCGAGAGGCGGCGAAGGAGTGGCGGTGCAGCCTTCTCACCTCACCGATGGATGCAGGGACGAGGCCTACTGCTCGTTCCCCATCGGGCCGGTGGCGGCGTTGGCGGCGAAGCGGCGAGGAGCGATGGGGGTGTCCGCCCGGCAGGGAGCCGTCAGGCGACTCGAGCAGCAGCGAACGAACCGGCCTTCGGCGGCGAGCTCAGCAGCGTCGACCATGAACCTGACGGAAGATCACACACGACCAGCAGAATAAAGATTCGGCGCGCCCCTACAGCGCGC
Source organism: Aegilops longissima (assembly GCA_021605205.1). Taxonomy (NCBI): domain Eukaryota; kingdom Viridiplantae; phylum Streptophyta; class Magnoliopsida; order Poales; family Poaceae; genus Aegilops; species Aegilops longissima. Next base: position 178,644,141 of record CM038676.1, read on the forward strand.
CAAATGCCGGTTCGGGTTCAGCCAGACCCTTGAGGATTCGAACCTTTGGGCGCGCGGAGATCTTTCCCCTACCAGCTCATGCGTGAACGGTTAGCAAGGGATCTAAACTACGAATGAAGAACACACAAGGGACACGAGGTTTATACTGGTTCAGGCCAATGATGTGGTGTAATACCCTACTCCAGTGTGTGGTGTGGTGGATTGCCTCAGGGGCTGATGATGAACAATACAAAAGGGAGAACAGCCTAGCGAGGGGCTGTTCTTGAGCTGGTGCGATGAACTGCTTGGGGAGTTCAGTCGCCTCTCTCTCTCTGCTAGGGCTCTATCCGATTGATCGATCGGTCAATGTGTCTGTGTGTATACATCTTCGTTGGGGTGGCTACTCCTATTTATAGAGGAGGCCACAGGCCTCTCCCAAATAATAATGGCGGGAAAGGCGTAACAATTGGCCATTTGAAGGGGACATCTAGTACACTTATCGACTAAAGTTGGTCTTGACGCTAAGGATCTGCGGTGGCGCCGTCCAGGGCTCCACGATGACCTCCATCCTGCCGCTCTGCTGGTCTTGGTCTTGTTGCACGAAGCGGTAACCTTTGCACGATGCCTTGGTGCATGCTTGCCTCCTTTGCACCAAAGGGAAAAGAGGACACTCTGGCGGGCGGCGCCCGCTGGCCTCGTCGTCATGGCTTGCGTCTGGGGCACCCTCGTGAGGTATCCTGCCTTGATCTCTCCGCCTCCTCATGAGCCTACAGTGAGGCTGCTCTGAGGAAGGTTCACTGTCCGCCCAGCAATCTCAGCGCTTCATGAGGTCTTGAGCTTGGCTGATGAAGGCTGGGCCATCTTTGGGCCCCTACTTGAGCCATGCCGCATAAGCGCATGCTGACAAGTCTGAGGACCCCGTTCTCGAGCAGCCGACACACTGCTACCCGAGTTCCAATCACCTAGCTCAATCATGTCGGATCCAGCCGTCAAAGGCGGTGGGTGGCTTCTTTTGTCCACGGAGGAGATATTGCAAAGCTTGAGCGGCGAGTGTCGACCCGCGAAATCCTTCATCAGCTTCCTGCCAAGGGTAGGTTATTCCACCCCGGATCCGGTGAGAGGTCGTGTTCGTGTCCCACTTCCTCCGCGGGTTAGGGTTTGTGCTTAACCCCTTCATCCGAGGGCTCATGTTCTATTATGGGCTAGATTTTCACGATCTGGATCCGAACTCTATTCTTCTTATCTCGGCGTTTATCGTCACGTGCGAAGCCTTCCTCTGAACTCCTCCGCACTTCGGCTTATGGCTCCAGACCTTCAATGTGAAACCACAAGTGATAGAGGGGAAGCAGGCAGAGTGCGGTGGTGCCATAGTGAACGAGCTTTCTAGTGCTGTTTGGTTGAAAGGATCTTTTGCCAAATTTTCCGACTTATGGCAGCAGGGGTGGTTCCATATCACCGAGCCCCATGGCTCCAAGTGGGCAGCTGCGCCCGAATTTTGATCCAGCCCCCCAATTCAGCTGGCATCGTGGATTAATAAGGGGTTAGGCGAGGTGCGGACTTTGCAAAGTCGCATCCGAAGCCTTATTGAGAGGGACATCAATGTCATCAATGTTGTTCAAGTAATGCTGGTCCGCCGGACGCTGCCGTGCCAGCGACGACCTTTCCGCATGTGAGAGTTCAATCCATAAGGGCAGCAGACTCTTCAGCACTTCTTCGGCACTACGCACGAAGGAATGTGGAAATTATTTTTCGTGAAGCAAAAGCACTGGCCGGACATCACCGAAGATATCGGCCTCAACTGCAACCATCCGGACACCCCGATAAGTACCATTTCGTCAAGCACCTTATATTCGGATACATAGTAGCAAGACACTGAGCGAATCATCCTTTTTCAGGACTGGATAAAGAAAGTGGAATGGATTAGGTGTCCGGCTCCCCTTCCCGAACACTCAGCCAATCCTATGTTAACAAGGATGTTGGCCTCAGCACCATACCAGGCGCTGGCAAGGAAGAATAAAGAGGAGAGTGAGAAGACCCAAGATGACCTTGGTTCCGGAGGTAAGTGGACCGAGTCGGAGAATCAATCTTTCCTCGCTTTGAAGGCAGGCGGGAAGGACCCGATATCCCTTCCCGAGCAGGGAAAGGGCCACCTCGAGAAGGTTGGGAGGCGGTCTCCCAAGAGGGGCAAGATGCCACCGTCGAGCGGCTTGGGTTTGGAAAGCGACACCGTTGAACAGCTCCAACAAGGGGACAAGCCCTCGGCCAAACCGTAAGTGAATCCGGGGTACTTTGATGGCGTCCCGCTCCATTGCTGTTGCCGAAGATATACATAACGCGTTCGTGCACTTTTAAAGGTTGGCACAGAGTTTTTCTGGGCAATCCTCTTCTTCGAGAAGTCTCCTCCCTGAGATGATGGAAAGTGAGACGCCTCCCCCGACCTCATCGCCCAATAAGGTGGACGACTCCGAAGTGTCATCGCGGAGGGTTTTTCTTGCTAAACAAGCTATGCAAGGGATGAAAGATTCAGTACCCGAAGGTGGATCTCCAACTGTCCGGAATTCTAGGGCCAATAATAATGACCCCGGACTATCTGGCTTGCAGCCGACGATGATTCCGGAGACGGTTGAGCAAATTCCTTCAAAGGATGACTGTGCTCCTAGAGCGGCTTCCGGAGACCCAGCGGCTCCGGACATATTACGGGACATGTTACGAAATGCATCTGTCTCTGGGGAACAGCGTACCTTGATGGGTATAGTGGTTGAGAAAATTTTGTCCGTGACGAGCGGATTAAATGAAGTCTTCATGAGCCTGCTGAAGGGCTTCGAGGTTTGTGATATAATATTTTCAGCTATGTTTTATTTGCAAAGATGCGCCTGTGGATAGGTAGTAGCCCCTGAGACTATGGTTGGCTTCCACTGGGAAGCAAACGGAGGATCGAAAAGGATCATTTTGAGGACTAACCTGATGAATTTGAACACATGCTAGTTCCCCCTTGGCCACTTCCCGGCCTATGGGAATTGCCGAGCTGCAATGGAAGCTTGATGTGGCAGGGGATGATCTTGCATTAATCAATATGCGTCTTGGCGAGTGCATAAGGTATGTATTAGGGCAATCCCCATACATTTTTGTGGTATAAGCATGGCGCTGAAATTTAGATCTTTGGAATGTGCATGGCTGCGAGATGGTGCTGCTGCTGTTGAAGTTCTTGGCGGAGCTGGCCGGGCCAAGGGCAGGTCGGTGTGTAATCTCTTCTGCCCGAAAAGGCATCGGCTGAGCTAAAAAGCGAACAAGCTGCACGGCTGAGGCGAGGAGAAAGATATCCATGAGGCGCTCGAGCTGGAAAATGCCAGCGGCATTTGTGAATTTACGGAAAGGAGAATAAACCCTTAATGGCTGAACTGGACAAGGCCTTACAAAGGCGAGAGAAGCGGTCGAATCGAGCAGCCCGTGAGGGAAGTCGGTAGGCTAGGGAGATTGCGGCTGGAAAGCCCTTTACGCTGCAAACTAAGTTCGATGACCGAACTATGCTCGACAACCAAGTGTGGAGTTCTCCGGACGAGTTCTTGGACTTGCGAAGAGTTCTTCGATGCGGCGCGATATTACCAAGCGAGATGGGTATTGAGCGGAGGCTTTTTGGTCCCGATTTGGCGCGTAAGCCCTCTGTTGCTCAATGAACAGATGTCCCAATGGGCGAACTTCATAGGATATCCGGTGCTGCATGAAGGATGTCATGATCCGGTTGTAATGGCCAGCCTATTCAGATAGCTACTTCGGTTTGGTAGAAAGACTTGTTGGCGGTGCATGAATCGATCTTGTGAAGTGGTCAGCGTGCATTGAAGGTGCACAGATGGCCTTTGCCCGAGACAAGACATTCTGGGGAAAGATGAAGGCCATCGATGTCGCGGCTAAGAGTCCACCCAAGGCCACGGACCATCCTGAACCGGAGCATTATTTTGAAGACATCCTAGAGGCCGCCCGCTTAATAGAGGGTCAATGCTCGAAAGACATAATGTTCGAGTAAGGTGTATCATAAATTGTAAAAGACAATTTTATAGTTAATCTATTTTTATGTCTTTCTTGAAAGCTTGAATTCCTCCCGTGCGGCCGTTTTAATGTAATCTGAAAGTTTTCCAGTCGTCGGCTTCAGCCCCCTCGTAGGAAGTATGGGGGTGATAATCGGAAAAGCATTTTTTTATTACTGGAAAAGCATTTAATCACTCTTTATCCAACGTTTTGGTCCATAAAGGAGGTGATAATGCGGCGAACCAGGCAATCGGACTATAGGGCGTTAACACTTTCACTTAGCCATAGGAGTTCTATGGTGGGACTACGACATAGCCCCTGGTATGTATGTGGTGTATGGTGCCTTACATATTTGATCTGAAAAAGATCCTTCATGTGACACGGAGAATCGCTTAAGATTCCAATAAGTCGTCAAGTGGTTGACCAGCTCTCGCCGCATCATGATAGTCAGTTTTCGGCTTTCTCTATTGAGGTACTTGACCAGATGAACTAGAAGCACAATCGCAGTAGTTCTCCTTTTACTACACCATACGATTGAGCGGAACGTAGGGTAGCAAGCACAGGAGCCGGGCTACCCAACTATTGACCCGAGACAATGATTCGGAGCTGATGCATATAAGGCCAAACTTGCGACACCGAAGTACGCTATAGAGCTGTTCGGACTTTTGCTGGCAACTCATTTTTTCCCATACCGAGCCCCTGGCGGGTTATGTCAGGGAATGCCTGTAAAACAGCCATAGGAGCCATAGTCATTGGCGAAAGAACATGGATGACTAGTTCGGATACTGTTTACTGGGACCTGAGCAATATGCCAATGATTACTTATTATTGTCGGATTTCGGTTTCCGGCAGACCCTTGAGGTTCGAACTTTGGGGTGCGCGTGAAATCTCACCCTCTACCTACGTGCACCCCGCCGCCTCGCTAGGATCTACACTACGAAAGGAACATCACAAGAGACACAAGGTTTATACTAGTTCGGGCCACCGTTGTGGTGTAATACGCTACTCTAGTTTGTGGTGTGGTGGATTGCCTCTTGGGCTGATGGTGATGAACAATACAAGGAAGAACAGCCTCGCGATGGTCTGTTCTTGGCCGGGGCAATGAACTACTTAGGGGAGTTCAGCCGCCTTCTCTCTCTTTCTCTCTCTCTCTCTCTCTCTGTCCAAGGTGCATCCAGCTACCGATCAGATCGAGATGCCTCTACTATGGTGGCTAGCTCTACTTATATAGGCAGAGGCCCTGGGCCTCTTCCCAAATATTGAGCGGGAAGGGCGCTAACAATTGGCCATTTTGAAGGGAACATCTGGTACACTTATCCTGACTAAAGTTGGTCCTCGCACATCAAGCGCTCTGGTGGTGGGCTTGGCTTGGGCTCCTAATGACTTCCTTCTTGCCGTTGGACTGGTCTTGGTCTTGTTGCACGAAATGGATGCCTTTGCTTGATGCTCTACTGCGCTTGCTCCCTTTGCACTAAAGAGGAAAGGAGGACACTGCTTGGCCGGGCGCTCGCCTGGCGCCCTTGGTCGTCATGGCTCGCGTCATGGGCACCTCGTGAGTACCCACCTTGATCTCTCGCCTCCTCGCGATCCAGCGACGACGGTCGTGCACGAGGAAGCTCCTCATCATCCGCCCAGTCTTGGCCCCTCGAGGGTCTTGAGCTCGTGTTGATGAAGATGGGCCATGGCGGGCCCCTTTTGAGCCACGCCGCGGCCATTGAGCGAGCAAATCTGGGGACCCCCGTTCCGGCACGCCGACAGTAGCCCCTGGGCCCAAAGCGCGCCGGACTTGGCTGAGCGAGAGGCGAAGGGGCAAGTCTGCAGGCTGTGAGCCCCTAACAGCCCTGCGGCCTTGGGGCATGCGTGGCGGTTGATTGGGCGTGGGCGTCTCCACTTCCCCACGCCTCGGCAGCTGCGGAATTGACAAGTCCACGCAAGCAAAGTGGGTCATGATTACTGCGATCGTGGAGTTAGTGGTTGGCCTCCTCACGGCTTTAAATGCGGAGCGATGAGCAGCTCCCTACGGTCCGTTTACGCTTGCTTCTTCTTCCCGGTTCTTGCTCGTCTCGCTGCAATGGCTCCGATCCGCGGTTCTCCGCGGCGAGAGAAGGAAAGGCTCCTCGAGAGGTCTGACCGCTCCGCAGAAAAAGCAGCTAACCCTCTGCCATCGGAATGAGGTGCCCACCAGGTGGTATCGAGGCCACTGATGCGGCGGCCACCACCGGGTTCCCGCTTCCTTATCGCGCCCGGATCGAGGGCTCTGAAGGGGTTGTTGTCGAGCGCCCGGGCAAAGCCGCCCGTCGGCGCGGCGGAGTCGAAGGTCTTGTCGTTCCCCACGGAGTCCACGCCGAGGCTCCTCCGGGAGTTCGTACTCCATGCCGCTATGCCTCCTCGGCCTTGGATTCGCCTTCCTCCCTTCTTCGCCTCTGCGATTCTGCGGGGAGGACCCCTGGAGCTCTGGCTGCAGCATGCCGGCTGTAGCACCCTACGCAACCGGCCGTGAGAGGTTGAGTCGTTGCCCAGGCGAGTCATCATGACTCGAGGTGGGCGAGATCGCCCGGTCTGCGGGACAAGGGCGCCCTCGCGATCCACCGGAATCTGACGGCGCCAGTCATGCTCTTCAAGGTCTTCAATGCGGAAGGGCGCCCGGCTGGAGTGCTTCCCGGGAGAGGTGATGGAGGCCTGCTGGCGAGGCTAGGCTCGCCGGCCGCTCCTTCGGCAGCTCCTCGAGGCGGTGGAGGCGTCGGAGGATCAGGGACTCTGCCGAGGCTCTTGGCGACTCGAGACGCGGCGGCGACAGCCCTGAGCCCCGAGCCTGCGCCGCTCTCGGGCGAGGCGGGCTCGGCCGTCGCCGCCCCCGATCTGGATGGGGTTGGCGCGGTGCCCGGACGCCCTTGTTGATGATGGCGTCTTTTGCAGGAGCGCGTGTAGTTAGTGTTCTTTAGGATCTGCTCCCTGCGAGGAATCAAAAGCGCGCCCCTTGGGGGCTTGTAAGGTGCATGTGGTCCTGCTTGTAAACATGATCCTTGTTGTGAATCAGCGCGAGTTGCTCTTCCCGCCTTAGCTCAGTTCTCCCTTTCGTACCTTGCGAGGGCTTGCTGCTCTGCGCCGACAGGTCCCAGTCCCAAGGCAAGCTTCAGCCGTCGCTGGTATGCCAGGTTGCGATGCCGTGGTCAAGCCCAGGAGGTGAGCGGCCCGGGGTCCGGTAAGAGCCCCTGAGTCGCGATGCTCGGGAGGTCCCCCTTAGCGCTCAAGCAGCCATCGTTCAGCGAGAAAGGAGAGCGACATTGCTAACTCGGGATTGCGTTTGGTGAGGGGACGGTGCCGTGTTAGTTAATGCTTCCGGAGGGTGACTTATCTCGAGAATCAGGAGTCTCTTCCTGGTGCGTTGCCGGGTCCTTGCATCGGCAGGCGAGGGGTCGCTTGGCGAGGTCCTCACGTGTCCCTCCCCTCTCGTCTTTGCTCCCCTTTCTACTCTACGTCCTCGGGTCCCGGCCCTCGAGCGAGTCTCAGCCGTCGCTGGTATGCCAGGTCGCGATGCCGTGGACAAGGCCAGAGGGTGAGGGCTGGAGAGCCAGTAGGAGCCCTGAGTCGCGTTGCTCAGGTACCCCCCCTTTAACGTGCAAGCGGTTGGCGCGGGTGGTAGTGAAGGAGACACCGTGAGGGACTCGCCTGACGCTGCTCCTTGAAGAGATCCTGCGGGCTCATCACAGAAAGACTGAAAGTTCGCCGTCGCGACCGACAGTCAGCCATTGGCAGTTGCCCGGAGGTGGCGAAGGCATCAAGGCAGCGAGTGGCGCTAGGCGAGGGCTGCGCCGTGAGCCCAGCCATTCAGGTTTGTCGGCGTTGCAAGGACGGACCCATGCGCAAGCGTCGTGCCGTTAGGGAGCAGCTCCATAAGTTGGTGTCAGTTGAGTGAGCAACTAGGTCAAGCATGTTAATCACGAAGGAGCAAGTTCATTTAGATAAGCGCAAAGAAGACGAACATCGCCGGGCTGGACCCGAGCGACCTGGGGATGATGCAGCCCGAGGGGCGCCCCCAACAAGATAAGCTAGGAACAGGAAGTAAAAGGGATACACGCCGCAGGGACGGACCCACGCGGCCTGGGAATAATGTAGCCCTGGGGGCGCTCCCAGCTGGAAATGAAACTTGAAAGATGTCACCTGGTAGTGTTGAAGACGAAAGGGTGTTGGTGCAGCAGATTCGGTGGGCTGCGGGAGCCGATCCTCACGAGCCCCTGTGCTCAGGGCCTCGGGAGGCTCGGAGGCGCCGGTGGCCTCGTGGACCATCTTCATCTCTGCCGGGGCTGTGGAACGCTGGCCTCTTGAGCCTCAAGATGCTCCTCATGAGGCCACTGCGTGGCAGCCGCGCTCGGCAAGCCGTAAGGCATGCGAATGTAGGCGTGGGGTGGACCTTCGCAGCACCCACGCGAGAGGGCAGAGGCGCCTCTGAGAGGCGGCTCGGTTGAGCCTGGTATCTCGATCTGACGCGCAGCCCACCATCCTCGCTTTGGATGGGGAGCCACGGCAGGTAGGCGGCGGCTGCCACTCATGACTCTTGACTCGGCAGCCGAACGATCTTGGCGATGAACTCCCCGAGGGTTTGGCCCTCCTTGCTTTGCTCCTTCTTGAGGAAGCGTGCTTCGAAACACGCCTCCAAGTGGTGCCCAAGCGCCTCCCTCGTGACCTTAGCAAGGTTGGTGGCCCTCCAGGGCGGAGCCCCCGAGCCCTGCCTGAGGAGGGCACCGGGCGCGCTTTCCTATACATTAGAAGGAGGTTCCCCCTGAGCAGGCGCGGACCCTGAGGGGCCTGCCTCCTGAGGGGCCGGGCCAGACGATGTCTTCTTCTTCTTGGGGTCGGTCTCGGGAAGCCTCCTGCTTCCGCGATCTGGGTTTTCAGTGATGCGGCTTGAAAGGCTCGCTCCAGGGAGCACACTGCGTCTTTCTCTTCGCAAGGCACCGTGATGACTCCGCCACTTCCTGGCATCTTGAGGACGTTGTAGCCGTGGTGGGTTACAGCCATGAACTTGGCCAGCACAGGGTACCCGAGGATGGCATTGTATGGCAGGCGAATGTGGGCGACGTCGAAGTCGATGAGCTCGGTGCGATGGTTGTCAAAGGCGTCTTGAGAAGGTGGAGGCGAACCTGCCCGATCGGGACTGTGGAGCCGTCGGTGACCCCATAGAAAAGCTTGGTTGGCTGAAGCTGATTGTAAGGCACTTGGAGATTGTCGAACGTTTCCACGGACAGGACGTTGAGCCCTGCCCCACCATCGACGAGGGTCTTGGTGACTAGCATGTTGCTGATGATTGGGGAACAGAGCATCAGGAGGACTCCGGCTGTGGCCGCACACTTGAGCTGATCCGCTGAGCTGAATGTGATGGTGCACGCCGACCACCTGAGGGCGTGTGTGGCTTCGAGCTTGGGGAGGACTGCATTCACTTCGCAGGTGAACTGCTTGAAGAGGCGTTGAGAGGCTGCGGCTTGAGCTCCGCCCAGGATGCAGGCGATCACGCGCGGCTCCTGGAAGCCCCCAGCCTCCTCGTCCTGATGATGGTCTTCATTTGTCCTTGGCTACGGTGGCAGAGGAGGGAGGCCTGCGTTGCCTTGCGGGCGATCCTCGCGAGGCTGATCCCTCCAGCCTCCCTCGCGACGTGGGTCCCGCCAGCGATCCTCGCGAGGTTGGTCACGCCACCCTTGGCGTGGGCCGCGGTGTTCCCAGCGTCCTGCGTTCCTTCCTCCTCCTCGGCCGTAGCCCCGGTCGCTGCGATCGGGACGTCGGCCGATCCTCCCTTCTCGCACGGCTCTGAGCTCTTGACATTCGCTGGTGTTGTGGGTGTGGAGGTTGTGGTACACGCAGTACCGGCTGCCCTTGGAAGACTCGGGCTGATCTCTGCCCCGCTTGGTGTCCGGCTCTGCCGCGAGCACAACAGCCCCCTTGCGCTTCACATCCTTGGCCTTGGATTTCTTCTCTTCTGGGTCTGCGGCAGGCAGCTCGAGGAGGGAGAGACGCCCTTCCTCGGCCCTGGCGCACATGGCCGCCAAGTTGAACAGGTCCAAGGAAGTGCACAAGTCTTCATACATTGCCAGCTCCTCCTTCATCTTGATGTCGCACACACCGTCGGAGAAGGCGGAGATGATGGCCTCCTCGATCACCTTGGGAATCTTGAGGCGCATGTTGTTGAAGCCGGATGTACTTCTGCTGTGGTCTCCATCGTTGTGCTTGATGCGGCGATGTCGCCACGGCGGGTGGCCGGTCACGCAGTACCTTGAAGTTGGCGATGAAGCGGGTGCACATCTCGTCCCAGGAGGAGATCGTGCCTGGGGCCAGGTTCAGGAGCCAGGTGCGGGCCCCATCCTTGAGCGCCATGGGAAACCAGTTCGCAATGACCTTCTCATCTCCGTTGGCGGCTTCGATGCCCAGCTCGTAGATCTGGAGGAACTCAACGGGTCGGCCATACCGTCGTAGCGAGGAGGCAGGTCCGACTTGAACTTGCCGGGCCACGCGACGCTGCGGAGCTTGGGGGTGAAGGCACGGCAGCCAGCTGTAGCCACGGGAGGCCTTGGGTGACGAAGAGCTTGGTCTTGCGGGTCCCCATGCGCTGCAGCTGGGAGCCGCGCGGGGTCTTGACATGCCAGAGCGGGTGCGTGGTCACGACGAGCTGGAGCGGGGAGCACTCGGGCAGCTTCTTGCGCGTAGAGGACTTCGACAGCTCGCTTGCCGCTACTGGCACCGGACGGAGCGGGTTCCGCCAGGACCACGCGCCTTGGGGCCAGGGCGTCTTATTGAGGAGGAGGCAGCCGAGGCCCCCTCGGAGGTTCGTCGCTCGCGCAGGGCGGGTGCGGTGCAGGAGACGACGGCGCTGGGAGCCTCTCGCGCGCGGATAAGCTCGGCGCACGCGGTCGAGCCACTCTTCATAGACGCTCGCCGACGGGACGGTAGCGCAGGAGCTCGTTTGCCGCGATGAGTGTAGCTCGAGCCTCCATGGGCACGTGAATGCGCGAGATGCAGAACCAGCCGGGCGAGTGAGGAGGTAGCAGCGGCGGGCCGTCTTGCCTCACGGAGGATGTTGGGACGATAAGTTGCTGCTCGTTTCGCCGGGCCGGTGGCTTCGCTGACGACAAAGCGACGGAACGACGAGGGCGCCACGACGGGAGCCGTCCTGGCGACGCGGGAAGCGAGAGCGACTCGACGCTTCGGGCGCTGGGCCCTACGACGTCGGACATGGATGCGGTGGTCGACGGAGAACAGGGCGGCGGAAGATTTAATTCGCGCGCACCTACCGGGCGCGCCAAATGTCGATTTCGGGTTCCCTGCACTTTGAGGTTCAACACCGGGTGCGCGGAATCTCGCCCTCTACCTGCACCCCTTGCCACCGCTAGGATCTACACTAGGAAAGGAACAACACAAGAGACACAAGGTTTATACTAGTTCGGGCCACCGTTGTGGTGTAATACCTTACTCTAGTTTGTGGTGTGGTGGATTGCCTCTTGGGCTGATGGTGATGAACAATACAAGGAAGAACAGCCTCGCGATGGTCTGTTCTTGGCCGGGGCGATGAACTGCTTAGGGGAGTTCAGCCGCCTTCTCTCTCTCTCTCTCTCTCTCTCTCTCTCTCTCTCTCTCTCTCTCTCTCTCTATCTATGTCCAAGGTGCATCCAGCTACCGATCAGATCGAGATGCCTCTACTATGGTGGCTAGCTCTACTTACATAGGCAGAGGCCCTGGGCCTCTTCCCAAATATTGAGCGGGAAGGGCGCCAACAATTGGCCATTTCAAGGGGGAACATCCGTACACTTATCCCGACTAAAGTTGGTCCTCGCTTTGTCAAAGGCTCGTGGTGACGGCTTGGGCTCCACAATGACTTCCTTCCCGCCGTTGACTGGTCTTGGTCTTGTTGCAATCAAATGGACGCCTTTGCTTGATGCTCGCTGCGCTTGCTCTTTGCACCAAAGAGGAAAGGAGGACACTACTGGCTTGGCGCCCACCGGCACCCTTGGTCGTCATGGTTTGCGTCATGGGCACCTCGTGAGGTACCCCGCCTTGATCTCTCCGCCTCCTTGCGAGCCAGCCTGACGAGGCCGTGCCTGAGGAAGCTCCCTGTCGTCGGCCCCATGAGTCTTGGCCTCTCGCGAGGGTCTTGAGCTCCCTTTTGAGCCACGCCGCAGGCCGCAAGCAGGCAAGTCTGGGGACCCCCGTTCCCAGAACGCCGACATTTTCTCTACTCCTAATGGACGAATTGGTTGAATAGTCCCACCATTTTCAACCGGTTTATTTTCAACCGGTTTATTTTCAACCGGTTATTTTTCGTCTGGTTTTTTTGTCCCACCTCCCACCTGGTCAGCCTGTGCATTCGGTTTTTTCGGTTTGATTCGGTTCGGTTTATACGGTTTTTGGTTTATACGGTTTCTATACTTCGGTTTATACGGTTTTATACGAAGATACGATTCGGTTTCGGTTGTAACCATTTTCTTTCAGTTTGGTTTCGGTAATAACCAAATTAACCAAAGTTGACGCGAATTTTTGAATGAACAACAAATATTTTTGGTCACATGATACGATATGTGCATGTAGCCATGTACGTAAGATTTTCCCACCAAAAAAAATGTACGTAAAATTTTTCTTGTAAGAAATGCCTACGTGGATTAGATCATTATTAGATGGCAGTGGCAGACATGATTTGGTCCTAGGCATTACAGCAGATACGAGGATTAGGCAGGTTTTTTTATTACGTGAGGGAGCAAGAAAAAAGAAAGAGTTTGACCCAGGAGGCACGACCCACTCCAGCGGCCGGCCGGCCTTTCTTTTAGGCAAGCGAGAATTGGCTGTATGGGCTGGGATAATTGAGGCCCAAGAAAGCAAAACAAAGCGCCAGCTGCTAGTGCTCAGGTCGTTGGTCTCTGCAATGTTTAGTACCACCTCGCGTATGGAGCTGAAGCGCGGTGGGCACAAGGCTATAAAAGGAGGGGTGGTTCTAGCTTAAATGAATGTCTTCGTCTTCACATTGTGGAGCTAATTTCGGTTTAATTCGGTTTAACTGAAAACCGTCGGTTTCTAACCGAAAAAACCGAAGGCTATATGGTTTTCAAAATTGAAAACTGAAACTGAAACCAGAACCTGAAAAAACCGAAATTCGGTTCGGTTTTATTTTTTTCGGTTTGGTTTTTGGTTTTCGGTTCGGTTTTGCATGCAGTGACCATTCGGATTGATAGCCTTTATGGTAATCAATCACAATTAATCCAATGATGGAAAGGCTATAAACTCAGAAATCTCATCAATCCGTATGGTAAGGCCATAACTCGTAAAATTTCGAATATGGTAATCATATGGTAATAAATTTAAATTACCCTAAAGGCTATCAATCCGGTATGGTAAGGCCATAACTCAGAAAATTTCGAATACGGTAATTATATGGTAATAGATTTCAATTACCTCAAAGGCTATCTCTACTCTTAATGGAGGAGTCTGCACTACCAAATCACCTCGTAAATCACAATTATATCGTCGACACTAAAAGGAAACAGATCCTGCTTCCGATCCTCTCAAACCAAATCAATGATGGGGCACCCTCAAAAGAAAAGCAACGCCCACATCCTTTGGGACTTCCGAGCAAGAGGTCTAACCTCTGCTCGCGACGCAGCCCGCCGCCACTCCTGCTGCAGAATGCCGCCGCCCTTTCGATGGCTCGCTGTCGCCGCCACCATCCCTCGCTGCTGGCCACCTTGCTCGGCGCCCCCAATGCCACCTCCCCGCCTCCGTAATGGCGAAGGGTCCGATTCCATGGACACGGATCTGGTAGAGTGGTAGTGTTGAGAGGAGACCAAAGAAGGAGTAGGTGAATCAAGAAGCGGCAGTTGCATCAAGTCAACTCCAAGTCATAGGTACACTAATTATCCGGATTTTGTCAATCCTCCAACGTGCTTACGATCGGATGCAACTTTTGCCTGGCCAGTGAATTGAAACTGATTTGCACTGGAAGTAGTAAACCAATATAGCTTCATAGTTTTACGCATCAGATGAAGCGACGGGTTCAACAAACATGTAGTTGCGAAGTGTCTTGGCTGCTGGTCGTGTGGGGTTAATTAGCGATGCATTGGCACAGCCATCCAGTTGCAATGGCGTGCTTTTTGATTGGAAAATTTTCTTTGGTCAAATATGAGAATGCTCTTGGTGACCAAAATGCACTACTTCTCAATCTCTAGCTGGTTTACCTGTGTGATGTGTAAGTTTAGTCGACATGATGTTAAAATTGTAAGACAAGATCCTCAAAACCATGTTTACTATTTCAACAAAATTAGAGAAACTACCAGATAAGCAATGCCTTGCTTGGTGCTGATTTCCCAAAATTAGCAAAAAAGAAAAAAACCATGTACATAAAAATTTGATGTGCTTAATTAATTAGGCAGGCGCTTAATCGTGCGAATCAGTTTGAAAGTGTTTGTGGGCAAGGACGGCCAAGAGCTAGGCTATCGCTGCCATTGGTGACTGCCAACATGCTCTCAACGACATGGTTGGCCAGCGCTTACAACATAGATAACAACCACCACGCCGTGACATGAGCGCCAAGCATTCAGAAGATGGATGATGACCGTCGCCTAAACAATGATGGTTGCCAAATGTTTGCGGGCTAAGATAATAGATGCCATAGAACAAGGTCAACGGTCGCGTGCTTGAGGAAGACCAAGCACTAACGGTCGAGGGTGGACATAAACAATCAATGGGCTCTCAGTTACATTGCAAAGCACCGAGAACCGCTGCCAACATGGACAACGGCCACCATGCGCCAAGAACATGGGCGACCTAGCATTCACCAAGATGGATGAAGTCTATGTTCCAGGGATGTCCACTGATGATGGTGGCCAAAATGTTCGCTGGTGAGGACAACATGACACAACACTAGCTAGGTGGTTCATGCTATAGTAAAAAGGAAGAGTGTTCCAAAACAAGAAGGAAAAGAACTCAAGCCAAAGTGGTGCATGGTGTTGGAGAAAGTAAGAGTGTTCCAAATAATAAGAGAAAAAAAGAAAGAAAGAGTATTCTAGGAAATAAGTAGGAACGAGAACTAAAGTTGCCGAGGAATGAGAAAGAAGAAGTTGACGTGGTGCTGGTTGGTGCCAATTAAACGGATTGGCGAAGAGGCATGGAGTAGAAGACGTAGGGAAATATGAAGAAGAGAAGAACGACAATTATCCCTTCTAGCATATATGTGGGATGGAGGTGGAGCTTATTGGTGACTAGGAAAGATCTCTGTAGTTATTTGTTGTTTTGTGTCAATAGTATGTGTTAGTTTTTAACCCACTCTATTATATCGTAAACAAGAAAATTTCATCCTTATCTGCAATGCATGGCTAAGATGAGTTGGCTGTCATCTGCTTTAAAGGAGGTGGCGCCAGTGAGAGAAAAACGAGAAATGTCTGCCACGGGCGGTAAATCGTCAAGAATGAGAGGTTCCATGTAAAAGGGAAGGTGCGTCATTGAATAGGGTTTTTGTGTTGAACCCGGATGTTACAGATATTGTGGATAGATCATAGCAACGCACGGGCGTTCTGCTAGTATATATATAAAGGCCATACTCCCGGCTATTTGACATGCTCGGGGTCGCAGGAAGAGGAACATGCATAGTACAGGCTCAAAAAATAGAGAAAGCGGTCTACAAAAAGTTATTTTGGACCTCCTGTCTCACGTCTGCATCGCCAGTCCTCGGCGGGGGGAATCCTTGATGGAGATAGCCCCTTAGGTGAGTGTATGGATCCGAACTCCGATAGAGCCAGTTTCAGATGTTTGTCCTGTTCGTCACCTGTTTTAAGGGATAGTGAAGGAAGAAACAAAAAGGAAATGGATAAAAAATGTTACGGGGATGCTTGCAGGCTTGTCCATAGTGTGCCTCCGCCAATGCCCATGGTATCTTGAGTGCGTAGTGATGTATGCATGACACAAATTTTGCAGGTGTACGAGGTGGGTGGCGGAAGCTGGACTGCTATTTTCGCTCCGGGAGTAGTTGATCCTCGGGTGGAAATTGCTTCAGGCCCCCGGTATTTCGTTGGTGAACCTTTCCGTCGTCCCTGTCGCCTGGCAGCCTCTTCCCCTTGTGTTCGGCATTGTGCTTGCCAGCCTGTTTAAAGACCCAGCAGTTTCTGTTAGTATGATTAGCTGATTTGTCGGGGTGGCCGTGAATCTGGCAGTGTCGATCAAATATCATGTCTAGGTTGGATGGTTCGTCTCGTTTGGCCTTGAATGGCTTCTTCCATTGACCGCACTTAGGATTGCTGAATCCGGCGTTGACTGTTGTGTCGCGTGATCCTTGCGACTGTTGTATTTGCTTCTTCGTGGCTTGCCGTTGCCGTCTCGGATTTCGGAAGTGCCCGGGTCGCTGGCACTGTCGCTTCTACGAGCGAGCCAGCTGTCTTCTCCCACGCAAAAGCGGGTCATCTGAGCAGTGAGGGCTGTCATGGATTTAGGTCCTTCTTGACTGAGGTGGCGTGCAAGCCATTCATCCCTGACACTGTATCTGAAAGTCACAAGTGCTTCCGCGTCCGGATAGTCGACGATTTGGTTCTTTTTGACTAAGAACTGAGTCCAGAGCTCCTGGCCGACTCTCCGGGCTGCTGGACAATGTGATTTAGGTCATCGGCATCCGGTGGCTGGACATATGTTCCTCAGAAGTTGTCGAGGAAGGCCTCCTCCAAGTCCTCACAGCTACCTATGGAATTTTCAGGCAGGCCGTTTAACCAGTGCCGAGATGGCCCTTTTAGCTTTAGTGGGAGGTATTTAATTGCGTGGAGGTCGTCCCCATGGGCCATATGGATGTGGAGGATAAAATCTTCTATCCATACCGCGGGATCTGTTGTTCCATCGTATGATTCAATATTGATGTGTTTGAATCCTTCAGGGAATTCATGATCCATTAACTCATCGATGAAGCAAAGCAGTTGTGCGACGCCTCTATGTTGGGCCACACTGCGACTTAACTCTGAAGGAGTCCATTTGCGGTTTTCGGATCGGGCGTGGCTAGGTTTGTCACGTCCGAATAGGTAGATGTCGTCGCGTGTTGAGGTATGCTTTCGTGATCCGTAGATCGGTCTTGCGTGTCCTGCTCTACTGTCCAAGTCCCGCTGCAGGTTGTCTGGACCATCGTGAGCTGCGTTATTCTTGCCTTTACAACGAGGTGGGGTGGTCTGGTGTTCGGCTTGAGTTACCTCCTTATCCGGACAGAATTGTCGGCGACCTGCTGCATTGAATGATGATGGTACGAGCTCCAACACCTCGTCATCAAACTGATGTAGAAATCTATGCTTCGGGTAGCTTTTGGCCAGGCCACTAAGGCCGTATTCTTCGGCGACTTGGACTTTGGTCCATCTATCATTGAGTAGTTCTTGGTTAGCTTGAAGCTACTGCTACTTCTTTTTCAGGCTCCTTGCCGTAGCTATGATCCTACGCTTGAAGCGCTCCTGCTCGAGGGGCTCTTCGGGTACCATGAAGTCTTCGTGGCCGAGGCTTACCTCATCTTCGGAGAGTGGAAGGTAATTGTCGTCCTCCGAATGGTCGCTAGGCAGGGCCCGTTTTCCTGTTCCTCCTGTTCGGGTCTTGCTCCAACAGGGTCTTCATTGTTTTCAACATCGTCCGTAGTACTATTTTCTCTGCTGTCATCGTTGCTGCGATGTGACTTGGAGCAGTGTTTAGGGTGTCGGTACTTAGACTGTGTCTCAGGAGGTTTATTCTCAACTGGGTCTTCTTCGTCATCATCGCTAGCTTTTTTGGGTGTATCAACTATGTACATGTTGTAAGAAGAGGTGGCCGTTCCACGTCCCGTGAATGGCGGGTCTTGGCCTTGCTCCTTATCGACATCGTCGTCTATACCGTCGATGTCTTCGAAGCCATGATCAAGCACGTCGGTTAAGTCATTGACAGTGGCTATGAAGTGGTTGGAGGGTGGGAAGCAAAATTCCCCATCATCAGCCTTTAGCTCAAACTGAACATAGTTCGGCTGTGAGTCCTTATCCAAGGACAAATTCTTTAAAGAGTTTAGCACATCACCCAAAGTTGAGTGCTGGAAGATGTCTGCGGTGCTGAATTCGAAAATCGATAACCGATCCAGCTCGGTGTCCGCAGGCGTACATGGTCCGGAACTTATAACCGGAGACAAGGCCGGAGTTCCATTGACGCCAATATTGCAGGGTGTCGAGTCTGTGTGCGGCTCCAACGCCACAGACTTTGTAGCCTCAGATGGCACGATCTGCTCCAGCTCTAAGCCCGTTGCAGCAACAGGATCCATCTCATGGATGTAACCCGATGACAGATTGAAGTCATGTTCATCGGAGCGAGGGGGAGCGATCGTCGCGGCCTCGAATCTGTCGAAGATCAAGTCTCCGCGACGCCCGCGACGAAGTTCAAGCTTCAATCTGACTCGATGGCTGGGGCGAATTATCGATTCAGCTTCCAGATGGCTGCGAAGTTGGCCCACAGTACGAAGCCGCCGAACACGAAGATCTGTCCGGGAAGGAAGGTTTCTCCTTGGGTGGCGTCACTATCGACGATTGAAGGGGCCATCGGACCTTTCATCGACGGCATAGTGGAACTCTCAATGAAAGCACCAATGTCGGTGTCAAACCGCGGATCTCGGTAGGGGGTCCTGAATCGCAGCGCCTAAGGTCGATGGTTGCAGGATACGGGGACATGATGTTTACCCAGGTTCGGGCCCTCTCTATGGAGGTAATACCCTACTTCCTGCTTGATTGATCTTGATGAATATGAGTGTTACAAGAGTTGATCTACCACGAGATCGTAACGACTAAACCCTAGAAGCCTAGCCTGTATGAATATGGTAATGAGTCTACCCTTTCCGGACTACGCCCTCCGGTTTATATAGACACCAGAGGGATCTAGGGTTACATAGAGTCGGTTACATAGGAAGGAATCCTCATAGTTGATCGCCAAGCTTGCCTTCCACGCCAAGGATAGTCCTATCTGGACACGGGTACAGTCTTCGGCTTTCATATCTTCACAGCCCATCAGTCCGGCCCATGGATAACAGGCCGGATGCCCGAGGACCCCTTAGTCCAGGACTCCCTCACAAGGTTATGATACGTCTCCAACGTATCTATAATTTTTGATTGCTCCATGCTATATTATCTACTATTTTGGACATTATTGGGCTTTATTATCCACTTTTATATTATTTTTGGGACTAACCTATTAACCGGAGGCCCAGCCCAAAATTGTTGTTTTTTGCCTATTTCAGAGTTTCGAAGAAATGGAATATCAAACGGAGTCCAAACGGAATGAAACCTTCGGGAACGTGATTTCCTCACCGAATATGACCCAGGAGACTTGGACCCTACGCCAAGCAAGCTTCAAAGAGGGCACGAGGTAGGGGGGCGCGCCCTCCACCCTCGTGGGCCCCATGATGCTTCACCGACGTACTTCTTCCTCCTATATATACCTACGTACCCCCAAACGATAAGATACGGAGCCAAGAACCTAATTCCACCGCCGCAACCTTCTGTACCCACGAGATCCCATCTTGGGGCCTGTTCCGGAACTCCACCGGAGGGGGCATCCATCACGGAGGGCTTCTACATCATGACCATAGCCTCTCCGATGAAGTGTGAGTAGTTTACCTCAGACCTTCGGGTCCATAGTTACTAGCTAGATGGCTTCTTTCTCTTTGGATCTCAATACAATGTTCTCCCCCTCTCTCGTGGAGATCTATTCGATGTAATCTTCTTTTGCGTGAGTTTGTTGAGACCGATGAATTGTGGGTTTATGATCAAGATTATATATGAACAATATTTGAATCTTCTCTGAATTCTTTTATGTATGATTGGTTATCTTTGCAAGTCTCTTCAATTATCGCTTGGTTTGGCCAACTAGATTCGCTTTTCTTGCAATGGGAGAAGTGCTTAGCTTTGTGTTCAATCTTATGTGTCCTTTCCCAAAGGATGAGGGGCAGCAAGGCACGATTGTATTGTTGCCATCGAGGATAACAAGATGAGGTTTTTATCATATTGCATGAATTTATCCCTCTACATCATGTCATCTTTATTAAGGCGTTACTCTGTTTTTTTGAATTTAATACTCTAGATGCATGCTGGATAGCGGTCGATGAGTGGAGTAATAGTAGTAGATGCAGGCAGGAGTCGGTGAACTTGTCTCGGACGTGATGCCTATATACATGATCATACCTAGATATTCTCATAACTATGCTCAATTCTGTCAATTGCTCAACAGTATTTCGTTCACCCACCTTAAAATACATATGCTCTTGAGAGAAGCCACTAGTGAAACCTATGGCCCCCAGGTCTATCTTCATCATATTAATCTTCCATCACTTTATTATTGCCTTTGCTTTTATTTTACTTTGCATCTTTATCACAAAAATACCAAAAATATTATCTTTTCATCTCCATCAGATCTCACTCTCGTAAGTGACCATGAAGGGATTGACAACCCCTTGTCGCATTGGTTGCGAGGAGTTATTTGTTTTGTGTAGGTACGAGGGACTCGCGCGTAGCCTCCTACTGGATTGATACCTTGGTTCTCAAAAACCGAGGGAAATACTTACGCTACTTTGCTGCATCATCCTTTCCTCTTCAAGGAAATCCAACGCAGTGCTCAAGAGGTAGCAGGTTAGCACAATATATCTTGAAGAGATTACTAGTAACTGCGAGCCGTTATCAGTGATGATGCGGTTGGGGACCCTAAAACGGCTCATGAGACCCTTGATGAACTTGACCGCGGAGCTAGCTCGGATGGTGCGGACGGCCTCTACGTCCATCCACTTGGTGAACTTGTCGATGGCGACGTAGAGGTAGCGGTAGCCCCCAGGCGCTTGAGGGAACGGGCCCAAGATATCCAGCCCCCAGACCGCGAATGGCCATGGGAGTGGGATGGTCTGGAGGCCCTGAGCCGGCTGATGAATCTGCTTGGCGCGGAACTGGCAAGCCTCACATGACCTCACCAGCTCGGTCACGTCGTTGAGTGCTGTGGGCCAGTAGAATCCACTGTGAAACACCTTGCCAACGAGGGTCCGTGACGACGAGTGGTGCCCGCAGTCCCCGCCGTGTATGTGGGCCAGCAGCTCTCTTCCTTGCTCCCTGGAGATGCAACGTAGGGAAATGTCATTCGGCCGATTCCTGTATAACTCACCATCCCGGATGCAGTATGCCGTGGCTTGTCGGGCCACACGCTCCATGTCCTCCTCCTCTACTGGCAGCGTCTCTTGCGGAAGGTATTCCTTGATCCAGCACACCTCCTGAGGTTCGAGCGCCAAGAGCAACCGTGCTCCCGAGGTCGGGCCGCAGGTCGGGGCTCCTGAGGCAGGTGGTTGAGGGAGCTCCTCGCAAGGCAGCGCTGTTCTTGAGAACGGCGGCGTTGATGATGGCGTGGAGATCATCTCCACGGGCCATATGGATATGGAGAAGAAACTCCTCGATCCACACAGCGGGATCAGTTGTTCCATCATATGATTCGATATTCATGGGTTTAAACCCTTCTGGGAATTCATGCTCCATTACTTCGTCACTGAAGCAAAGAGGGTGTGCGACACCTCTATATCGGGCCACATCACGACGTAGCTCCGATGGAGTCCGTCTGCGTTTTTCGGCCTGGGCGTGACTAGGCTTGTCATGTCCGAATAGATAGGCGTCGTCACGTGTCGGGGCACGTCCTCGCGATCCGTAGATCGATCTGGTATGTCCTGCTCTATTGTCCAGGTCCTGCCGAAGGTCATATGTCTAACCACGAGGTGCTTTATCTCTACCTTTACAGTGAGGCGGGGCGGGTTGGTGTTCGGCTTGAGTTGCCGCTTTATCCCGACCACGTGGTGGTCGGTCAGCCGCATTGCACGACGATGGTATGGGCTCCGGCGCCTCATCATCGAACCGAGGTAGCAATTTGCGCTTCGGGTAGCTTTTGGCTAGGCGCTTGAGGCCATATTCTTCGGCAGCTAGGACATCAGTCCGTCTATCGTTGAGGAGATCTTGGTCAGCTTTGAAGCTGCCGCCGCTTTTTCGTGCTCCTTGCAGTGGCTATTAGCCGGCGCTTAAAGCGCTCCTGCTCGAGAGGTTCCTCAGGCACGATAAAATCCTCGTTGCCAAGGCTCACATCGTCCTCGGAGAGCGGAAAATAATTACTGTCCTCCAAGTCATCATTTATGGCCTGTTCATCAGGGCTAACTTGCCCATTTTCCCGTTCCTCCTGTTCGGAAGTTATCTCAACGGGGCCTTCATTGTCTTCGGCATAGTCCGGAGTATTGTATTCCTCGATGCCGGTATTGCTATCTTTTGCACAACATGACTTAGAGCGGCGCCGCTTCCTGTATAACTCACCATCCCGAATGCAGTACGCTGTGGCTTGTCGGGCCACACGCTCCATATCCTCCTCCTCTTCTGGCAGTGTCTCTTGTGTGAGGTATTCCTTGAATTCCTTGATCCAACACCCCTCCTGAGGTTCGAGCACCAAGAGCAACCGTGCTCCCGAGGTCAGGCCGCAGGCCGGGGATCCTGAGGCAGGTGGTTCAGGGAGCTCCTCGCGAGGCAGCGCAGTTCTTGAGAATGGCGGCGTTGCTGATGGCTTGAAGAGCCGCTCCTCAAAGATGCCAGGCTCTTGGGGTAGCTGCTTGGAAGCTCTTCTAGCGATGTCTTCGGCTTCCTTGTTGGTGCCATGGGGCACATGCTGTAGCTCCAGACCCGAGAACTGCTTCTCCATCTTGCGCACCTCCGTGAGGTACGCCTCCATGTGCTCGTCCTTTGGCTCGTATACCTTGTTGATGAGAAGATGCGAGTCGCCCTTGATGGTGAGACGCCTCACCCCCAGGGCCACCGCAGCCCTGAAGCCAGCTATGAGGCCCTCATAATCTGCTATGTTGTTGGAGACCTTCTCGCCCTGCCGGAAGCAGAGCTGCATGGCGTAGTAGAGCTTGTCCTGGGTGGGTGAAATGAGCACCGCTCCAGCCCCCGCGCCTTGGTGTGAGAATGCGCCGTCGAAGTACATGACCCAGCCGTCCGGCGCTTCGCTTCCTGGAGATAAGGATTGATCCTCGCCTGCTTCGAGCTCTGGGGCGTCGGTCCATTCCGTCACAATGTTCACGAGCGCAGCCCACTTGATGACCCTAGTCGTGCTGAACTCCAAGTCAAATGCTTGCATCTCGATGTTCCATTCAGAGACTTGCCCGGCAACATTGGGGCTCCTGAGCACTCTTTCAAGTGGGTAAGACGAGACGACCTTGATGGGATGACCTTGGAAGTAGTGGTGCAACTTGCACGAGGCCACCAGGAGCGCGAGTAGGATCTTCTGAGGCATGGGGTATCGTGCCCTCGCATCCCGCAGCACCGTGCTGACGATATACACCGGGTGCTCGACGAGGGCGGGAGATCTGATGGAGCCCTCGGCTTCCGGGGGTTGAGGTGTCCCTTTGGGGTCTTCGGCTTCAGGGGCTTGGTGGTTTGCCGAAGCAGTCCCTGCTTCTGGATCTTCGCCTTGGTGCCCCGCCGCTCCGTTCGGCCCGGTGGTTCCACTTGATGGGCCCTTGACCTAGCGTTCTTCTCTGAGGGCTACCAGCACTGCGTTGGAAGAGTGGGGTGCGGCAGGCAGGTAGAGCACCAAGGGCTCGAGAGGTTGAGATGCTACCATCACCGGAGGGTTGGTTAGGTATCTCTTGAGGTCTTGAAACGCTCGGTCGGCCTCCAGAGTCCACTCGAAAGGGCCCTTCTTCTTCTTTAGCTTGAAGAACGGTAGGGCACACTCTCCTAGCTTGGAGATAAAGCGCCCCAATGCAGTCACACGACCGGCAAGCTTCTGCATCTCTTTGAGGGTCTGCGGTGGACTCATGTCTTTGATTGCCTTGACTTTTTCTGGGTTCGCATCGATCCCTCTGTGGGATACGAGAAAACCCAACAGCTTGCCGGAAGGGACACCGAACACGCACTTCTCCGGGTTGAGTCGCAAGTTCACCTGGCGCAGGCTTGCAAAGGTCTCCTCTAGGTCTTGGATCAAGGTTCTGGCCTCCCGAGACTTCACAATAATGTCATCGACATAGGCCTCCGCATTTCTCCCGAGTTGCCGCCCTAAGGCGATGTCCATTAGCCGCTAAAAGGTCGCTCCCGCGTTGCACAGTCTGAAAGGCATGCAAGGTAGCAGTACACCCCACACGGGGTTAGGAAGGCAGTCTTTTCCACATCCTCTACCACCATCTTGATCTGGTGGTAGCCCGGAAATGCATCTAGGAAGCACAGCAAATCGCACTCGGCGGTGGAGTCGATGATCTGGTCGATGCGTGGAAGCGGGAACAGATCTTGGGGGCAGGCCTTGTTGAGGTTGGTGAAGTCGACACACATGCGCTCCTTTCCACATTTCTTCGGCACAACAACGGGGTTTGCCAGCCACTCGGGGTACCAAACCTCGCGAATGGCACCCACCGCCTCCAACTTGCATGTTTCCTGGATGATGAAGGCTTGCTTCTCCATGGTCTGTCGTCTCGCCTGCTGCTTCACAGGGCATACATTGGGGCACACCTTTAAGTGATTCTCAATCACCTCTCTCGGGACCCCCACCAGCTGTTTGGGTTCCCATGCGAATATCTCCTTGTTTGCACGCAAGAACTTCACCAACGCTTCCTCTTGGTCAGGGTCGAGGTCGGCACCTATGGTAAAGGCGGCTCCTGAGGACCCGTCCTCATCGACCGGCACCTGCTTGGTTTCTGCCTTGTCTTGGGTGAACATCTGCTTCTTCTTGGTTGGTGCGGCTTCCCTGGCCTTGGAGGCGCCCGCGCCGGCGGGCTGTGCCACTGTGGCAGTCTTGAGGCAAGCTTGAGCACCACCAGAGCCTCCTTAGCGTCCCCCTCAATGGTGAGGATGCCCTTGCTCCCAGGCATCTTCATGAGGTTGTAAGCCGGATGGGTTGCTGCCATAAACTGGGCCAGAGTTGGGTACCCGAGGATGGTGTTGTACGGGAGGCCGATGCGGGCGATGTCGAAGTCGACCAGCTCGGTGCGGTAATTGTCGCGCATACCGAAGGTGACAGGAAGGCGGATCTGCCCCAGGGAGTGGGCGGTGCCGCCGCCGACTCCTGAGAAGGACTTGCTGAGGCGGAGCCACTCGAGTGGTACGTGAAGGAGGCCGAAGGCTTCCACGGAGAGCACGTTGAGGCCGGCGCCGTCGTCAATGAGGGTCTTGGTGACGGCCACATTGCAGATGGTGGGAGTGCAAAGCATTGGGAGCATACCTTAGCTGGCGGTGGAGATGGGATGATCCCCTGAGTCGAAGATAAGGTCGGCCTCGGGCGCGGCCCAGCCCGGTGGAGCCCCCAGGCGCTTGGAAGTGGCGCCGATCTAGCGAAGGAACGACTTGATTTGACGATCCGAGGGTGGTGCTTGCGAGCCGCCGAGGAGGGCCGCGACCGCGTGGGGTGCCGGTGCCATGAAGCGCGCGACGAAGAGATCGCGCAGCTCCTCCCAAGATGCCACTGTGGATCCGGGGAGGTTGAGCAGCCAGGCGCGCGGCACACCGGTCAAGGCCATGGGAAGCTAGTTGGCCATGACCTTGCCATCGCCCTGGCCTTGAGGACGGCTTCCTCATACGCTAGCAGGAAAGACACCGGATCCGCCACGCTATCGTAACGCGATGGCATCTCCGGCTTGAACTTGGGTGGCCACTGCACCCATCGCAAGGCGGGAGCAAGGGCTCTGAGCCCCCTGGCCCCGTTGCTGGCATCGCTCGCCAGAGCAGGAAGCGCTGCGCTTTCCATGGGGGCGGAGTATAGTGGCAGCATGGAGCAGATCAATGGAAGGAAACCTCCAGCACACCCCTACCTGGCGCACCAAATGTTGGATTTCGGGTTCCGGCAAAACCCTTAAGGTTCGAACTCTGGGGTGCGTGCGAAGATCTCCCCCTCATCGATCGCGCCCTCACACACTTCACGAATTCACGGACTAGCTCGCCGAACCCAAAGAACACAAAGACACAAGATTTATACTGGTTCGGTCCATCGTTGTGGTGTAATACCTACTCCAGTGTGGTGGTGGTGGATTGCCTCTTGGGCTGAGGATGAACAGTACAAGGGGAAGAACAGCCTCCTGAGGAGAGGTGTTCTTGTGCTTGGTGAACTTGTGTGTGGATGAGGATGATCTGAATGATCCCCCCTACTATGGTGGTGGCTAGTCCTATTTATAGAGGCCCTGGTCCTCTTCCCAAATATTGAGCGGGAAGGGAGCCATCTACGGCCAATTTGAAAGGGGACAACTAGTACAACTTATCCTAACAAAAGTAGTCTTCTCCTGCCCAAGGCTCTGCTGGTGACGCCGTCTTGGGCTCCACGATGACCTCCATCTTCCCGTCCTGCTGGTCTTGGTCTCGTTGCACCGATATGGAAACCTTTGCCTGATGCCTCAGAACTCCTCGCCTGTGCTTGCCCCCTTAGCACCAATGAAGAAGCAAGGACACTATGCACGTTGGCGCCCGCCTGGCGCCCGCCTGGTCTCGTTCGTCATGGCTCATGTCACTAGAACCTCGCGAGGTTTGCCTTGCCTTGATCTCTCCGCCCCTCGCGAGCCAGCCTGGTGAGGCCGCTCCCGAGGAGGTCCTGTGTCATCCCCCTCATGAGGCTTGGCCCCTCGCGAGGGTCTTGAAAGCTACGGACCGACTCGCGGAGCCACGCCGTGGGCCGCAGGCAGGCAAGTCTGGGGACCCCCGTTCCCAGAACGCCGACAAACTCTTTGCTTCAGAAGTTGGCCGGAGATCCGAAGACAACCTCTAGTGTGATTGAGCCCGTACAGTGGGCCTCTACACCTGGTATGACTCCTTTGAAGGTAGTCTTTGTGGGCTTGATCCGTGATGGATTAACGCCCAATTTGCGCACTGTATCCTGATAGAGCAGGTTGAGGCTCCTGCCGTCGTCCATGAGGACTCGCATCAGGTGGAATCCATCAATTATTGGGTCAAGGACCAATGCGGCCGAACTGCCGTGACGGATACTGGTCGGATGATCCCGACGATCGAAGGTGATCGGGCATGACAACCATGGATTAAATTTTGGGGCGACTGGCTCTACCGCATAGACGTCCCTGAGCGCGCGTTTGCATTCCCTCTTGGGGATGTGGGTGCCATATATCATGTTCACCGTTTTGACCTGAGGGGGAAACTTCTTCTGCCCCCCTGTATTCGTCATCGTCCTTGCTTTGCGATCCCTTCTCCTTGTTTTCGGCATTTAATTTGCCGGCCTGTTTAAAAACCCAACAATCTCTGTTGGTATGATTGTCTGGTTTGTCTGGGTGCCCTGGATCTGGAACGGACGGTCGAGTATGCGGTCCAAACTGGATGGTCCCAAGTTGTTTCTTTTATATGGCTTCTTCCGTTGACCGGACTTGGGGCCGCTGAATCCGGCGTTGACTGCAGTGTCATCGGTGTTATCACCATTGCTTCGACGTTCGAACTTATTGCGTCGGAGCTTGCCGTTGTTGTTTTTGACCTCGGAGGTGCCCGCTTAGCTTGCCGTGTTTTTGCTATGGGCCAGCCAACTATCCTCACCCGCACAAAAGCGGGTTATGAGTGCCGTGAGGGCTGCCATGGACTTCGGCTTTTCTTGGCCGAGGTGGCGGGCAAGCCATTCGTCGCGGATGCTGTGTTTAAAGGCCGCTAGGGTTTCGGCATCCGGACAGTCGACGATCTGGTTCATTTTAGTTAGGAACCTAGTCCAGTATTTCCTGGCTCACTCTCCTAGCTGTTGAACTATGTGACTTAAGTCATCGGCTTCTGGTGGCCGGACATATGTACCTTGAAAGTTGTCGCGAAACATCTTCCAAATCCTCCCAGCTGCCAATAGAGTTTTCAGGAAGACAGTTTAACCAGTGCCGAGCTGGTCCTTTGAGTTTTAGTGGGAGGTATTCGATGGCGTGGAGATCATCTCCACGGGCCATATGGCTATGGAGAAGAAAATCCTTGATCCACACCGCGGGATCAGTTGTTCCATCGTATGATTCGATATTCACAGGTTTAAACCCTCCTGGAAATTCATGCTCCATTACTTCATCAGTGAAGCAAAGGGGGTGTGCGGCACCTCTATATCGGGCTACATCACGACGTAGCTCCGATGGAGTCCGTCTGTGGTTTTCGGCCTGGGCGTGACTAGGCTTGTCATGTCCAAATAGATAGCCGTCGTTACGTGTCGGGGCACGTCCTCGCGATCCGTAGATCGATCTGGTATGTCCTTCTCTATTGTCCAGGTCCTGCCGAAGGTCATATGTATAACCACGAGCTGCTTTATCTCTGCCTTTACGGTGCGGCGGGGCGGGCTGGTGTTCGTCTTGAGTTGACGCTTTATCCCGACCACGTGGTGGTCGGTCAGCCGCATTGCGCGACGATGGTACGGGCTCGGGCGCCTCATCATCGAACTGAGGTAGCAATTTGCGCTTCGGGTAGCTTTTGGCTAGGCGCTTGAGGTCGTATTCTTCGGCAGCTAGGACATCAATCCATCTATCGTTGAGGAGATCTTGGTCAGCTTGAAGCTGCTGCTGCTTCTTTTTCAGGCTCCTTGCAGTGGCTATTAGCCGGCGCTTAAAGCGCTCCTACCCGAGAGGTTCCTCAGGCATGATAAAATCCTCGTTGCCAAGGCTCACATCATCCTCGGAGAGCGGAAAATAATTACTATCCTCCAAGTCATCGTTTATGGCCTGTTTATCAGGGCTAACTTGCCCATTTTCCCGTTCCTCCTGTTCGGAAGTTATCTCAACGGAGTCTTCATTGTCTTCGGCATAGTCCGGAGTATTGTTTTCCCGATGCCGGTATTGCTACCTTTTGCACAACATGACTTAGAGCGGCGCCGCTCGATTGGTTCCTCAGGCACGATAAAATCCTCGTTGCCAAGGCTCACCTCATCCTCGGAGAGCGGAAAATAATTACTGTCCTCCGAGTCATCATTTATGGCCTGTTCGTCAGGGCTAACTTGTCCGTTTTCCCCTTCCTCCTGTTCGGAAGTTATCTCAGCAGGGTCTTCATTGTCTTCGGCATCGTCCGGAGTATTGTTCTCCCCGGTGCCGCTATTGCTATCTTTTGCACGACGTGACTTAGAGCGGCACCGCGGACGCCGGCGTATGGGTTGTGTCTCAGGAGGTTTATCCTCGGCTGGATCTTTTTTTTTCATCGTCGTTGGTTTCTTTAGGTGTATCCACCATGTATACGTCGTACAAAGATGTGGCCATCCAACGTCCGGTAAACGGCGGGGTTTGGCCCTGCTCGTCCTCGGCACCGTCGTCCATACCGTCGATGTCTTCAGAGCCGTACTCAAGCATGTCGGTTAAGTCCTCGAGAGTGGCTATGAAGTGGGCGGTGGGTGGGGAGCAAAATTCTCCATCATCAGCCTCCAGTTCGAACCGGACATGATTCGGCTGCGAGCCACCCCACTAAAGATAGGTTTTTTAATGAGTTTTGCACGTCGCTTAAAGGCGAGTGGCGGAAGATGTCTGTGGAGCTGAATTCAACGATCGATGACTGTTCGAGCTCGATGCATGTGGACGCACATGGTTCGGAACCTGTAGCCGGACACGAGTCCGAAGATCTAGTGACACAGAGTCCACTCAAGGTCGGGTCTGTGTGCGGCTCTGACGCTGCTGGGACTGCGGCATCCGTGGCGGGGTTGAGCTTCCGCCTTCGTGGCGCGATCCGCCTCGATCTAAGGCCGAGCAGCTACAAAAGCTATCTCCGGTATGGTCCGGCGATGATTAAGTCATGTTCATCATGGTGATGGGGAGCGACTGCCGGGATCTCGAATCCGTTGAATATCAAGTCTCCGCGGATATCTGCGACGTAGTTCAAGCTCCCGAATCTGACCTGACGGCTAGGGGCGTAGCAAGCAATCTGCTCCAGATGGCCAAGCGAGTTGGCCCGCAATGCGAAGCCGCCGAACACGAAGAGCTGTCTGGGGAGGAAGACCTCCCCTTGGACAACATTGTTGTAGATGATTGAAGGAGCCATGAAACCTTTTGAGGACGACACAGTGGAACTCTCAATGAAAGCACCAATGTCGGTGTCAAAACCGGCGGATCTCGGGTAGGGGGTCCCGAACTGTGCGTCTAAGGTCGATGGTAACAGGAGATAGGGGACACAATGTTTACCCAGGTTTGGGCCCTCTCTATGGAGGTAATACCCTACTTCCTGCTTGATTGATCTTGATGAATATGAGTATTACAAGAGTTGATCTACCACGAGATCGTAATGGCTAAAACCCTAGAAGTCTAGCCTGTATGACTATAATTGTATCTATCCTCTACGGACTAAGCGCTCCGGTTTATATAGACACTGGAGGGGACTAGGGTTACACAAAGTCGGTTACAGAGAAGGGAATCTTCATATCCGGACGACAAGCTTGCTTCCACGCCAAGGAGAGTCCCATCCAGACACGGGAGATAGTCTTAGGTCTTGTATCTTCACAGCCCATTAGTCCAGCCCATGTCCAACAGGCCGGACGTCCGAGGACCCCTTAGTCCAGGACTCCCTCAGCCGTCTTGCTGGATCAAGAAGGCGAGGACGTCACCTAGCTGAACGTGTGCTGAATGCGTATGTATCGTACGTTCGGTACTCGGTCGTTGGATCTCGAAGAAGTTTGACTACATCAACCGCGTCAACAAACGCTTCTACTTACGGTCTTTGAGGGTACGTAGACACACTCTCCCCTCTCGTCGCTATGCATATCCACGGATAGATCTTGTGTGTGCGTAGAATATTTTTTTTGTTTTCCATGCTACATTCCCCAACAGTAGCATGCCATAGCGACAGAGCCTCATTAAAGATGGATTCACTATGTTGACGTTGAAAATATTGTCGTTGACAACATTATCAAACGCGAGATATATTTTATCAGCAGGGAACGCATTGACTAATCCAACAACCTCTATAACTTTAGCAGTATAACATATCTCACTCTTTCGTGACCTAGCTATGTACTACGTCTTTCTGTAGAAGCTAAATTTCAATGCTTAGTTCTCTGAACTTGTGTTCTGGTAACTGATAACCCACAAGTATAGGGGATCAATTGTAGCCTCTTTCGATAAGTAAGAGTGTCGAACCCAACGAGGAGCTAAAGGTAGAACAAATATTCCTTCAAGTTCTATCGACCACCGATACAACTCTACTCACGCTTGACGTTCGCATTACCAAGAACAAGTATGAAACTAGAAGTACTTTGTAGGTGTTGTTGGATAGGTTTGCAAGAATATAAAGAGAGCGTAAATAAAAAGTAGGGGCTGTTTAGATAAAGACACAATAAAGTAAATATAGCGAGTGTGGATAAGTGGTGGTAGGAGTTGCGAAATTGTCCCTTAAGCAATTGACTACTTTACTAGACCGATAGCAAGTATTATGTGGGAGAGGCCACTGCTAGCATGTCATCCCTTACTTGGAATTCTATGCACTTATGATTGGAACTATTAGCAAGCATCCATAACTACTAACGTTCATTAAGGTAAAGCCCAACCATAGCATTAAGTTATATTGGTCCCCCTTCAATCCCGTATGCATCAATTTCTATGCTAGGTTGAAGCTTCTGTCACTCTTGCCCTCCAATGCATAGTCCTATCAACATACAACTAACCCTATGGTGTGATCCACGCGCACACTCATATGATGGGCACCAAAGGACAGCAACATAACCACAAGCAAATTAAATCATTCATAGCAATTCATCAACCACCGATACGACAGTGAAAATCTACTCAGACTTCATAGGATGGCAACACATCATTGGATAATAATATGAAGCATAAAGCACCATGTCCAAGTAGAGGGTATAGCGGGTTGCCGGAGAGTGGACCGCTGTAGATAGAGGGGGAAGGTGATGGAGATGTTGGTGAAGATGGCGGAGGTGTTGGTGTAGATCGCGGTGATGATGATGGCCCCCGGTGGCACTCGGCCAAGAATCGGAAGCGAGGGGAGAGAGCCCCTCCTTCTTCTTCTTCCTTGACCTTCTCCCTAGATGGGAGATGGTTTCCTCCGTCCATGGTCTCCATGGTGTGGGAGGGTGAGAGCCCTCCAAGATTGGATCTGCTCTCCGCTCTCTCTGCTTTTCTGCTCTCCTCTCACGCCCTTTCACCGCTTTCAGATATATATGGAGATCCATAACTCGATTGACTGAAACCTTCGCCATGATTTTTTACCAAAATTAGCTTTCTTGCGGTCAAGAAGGGTATCAACGCCTTACGGGAGCCCACGAGGGTCAGGTGCGCCTACCTCGTGCCTCCTCGGGCACCATCTCGCGTGGATTTTTCTTCCGAATTCTCCAAATATTCCAAAAATATTCTCCGTCTGCTTTTATCCCGCTTGATTCCGCTTGATGTGGATATTCTGCTAAACAATAAACATGCAACAAACAGAACTGCACTAGGCATCGGATCAATATGTTAGTCCCAAAATAATATAAAAAGTTGCCAAAAGTATATGAAAGTTGTATAATATTGGCATGGAACAATAAAAAACTATAGATACGACCGAGACGTATCAGCATCCCCAAGCTTAATTCCTGCTCGTCCTCGAGTTGGTAGATGATAAAAAAGATAATTTTTGATGTGGAATGCTACCTAGCATAATCCTGATCATGTATCTAATCATGGCATGAATATTAAGACACGAGTGATTCAAAGCAATAGTCTATCATTTGACATAAAAACAATAATACTTCAAGCATACCAACCAAGCAATTATGTCTTATCGAAATAACATAGCCAAAGAAAGCTCATCCCTACAAAATCATATAATCTGGCTATGCTCCATCTTCACCACACAAAGCATTCAAATCATGCACAACCCCGATGACAAGCCGAGCAATTGGTTCATACTTTTTAACGCGCTTCAGCCTTTTCAACCCTCACGCAATACATGAGCGCAAGCCATGGACATAGCACTATGGGTGGAATAGCATATGATGATGGGGGTTATGTGGAGAAGACAAAAAAGGAGAAAGTCTCACATCGACGGGGCTAATCAATGGGCTATGGAGATGCCCATCAAATGATGTTAATGTGAGGAGTAGGGATTGCCATGCAACGGATGCACTAAGAGCTATAAGTGTATGAAAGCTCAAACTGGAAACTAAGTGGGTGTGCATCCAACTTGCTTGCTCATGAACACCTCGGGCATTTGAGGAAGCCCGTCATCGGAATATACAAGCCAAGTTCTATAATGAAAATTCCCACTAGTGTATGAAAGTGATAACTCAAGAGACTCTCTATATGAAGAACGTGGTGCTACTTTGAAGCACAAGTGTGGTAAAAGGATAGTAACATTGCCCCTTCTATCTTTTTCTCTGTTTTTTTGCCCTTTTTTGGAGGGCTTCTTTGGCCTCTTTTTTTCTTTGGGCTTCTTTGGCCTCTTTTATTTTTTTGTAAAGTCCGGAGTCTCATCCCGACTTGTGGGGGAATCATTGTCTCCATCATCCTTTCCTCACTGGGGCAATTCTCTAATAATGATGATCATCACACTTTTATTTACTTACAACTCAATATTACAGCTCGATACTAGAACAAAGATATGACTCTATATGAATGCCTCCGGCGGTGTACTGGGATGTGCAATGATCTAGTGTAGCAATGACATCAAAAAACGGACAAGCCATGAAAACATCATGCTAGCTATCTTACGATCATGAAAAGCAATATGACAATAAATGCTCAAGTCATGTATATGATGATGATGGAGGTTGCATGGAAATATATCTCGGAATGGCTATGGAAATGCCATGATAGGTAGGTATGGTGGCTGTTTTGAGGAAGATATAATGAGGCTTACGTGTGACAGAGCGATCGTATCACGGGTTTGATGCACCGCTAAGTTTGCACGAACTCTCAAGGTGAGAAAGGGCAATGCACGGTACCGAAGAGGCTAGAAATGATGGAAGGGTGAGAGTGCGTATAATCCATGGGCTCACATTAGTCATAAAGAACTCATATACTTATTGCAAAAGTTTATTAGCCCTCGAAAAAAAGTACTACTATACATGCCCCTAGGGGGATAGATTGGTAGGAAAAGACCATTGCTCGTCCCCGACCGCCACTCATAAGGAGGACAATGAAAGAACACCTCATGCTCATACTTCGTTACATAACGGTTCACCATACGTGCATGCTACGGGACTTGCAAACCTCAACACAAGTACTTCTCAATTTCACAATTACTCAACTAGCACGACTCTAATATCACCACATTTATATCGCAAAACTATTGCAAGGAATCAAACATATCATATTCAGTGATCTACAAGTTCTACGTAGGATTTTATGATTAACCATGTGAATGACCAGTTCCTGTCATCTCTCTAAATAGATATAAGTGAAGCAAGAGAGTTTAATTCTTTCTACAAAAGATATGCCCATGCTCTAACAAATATAAGTGAAGCGAAAGAGCATTCTACAAATGGTGGTTGTCTAAGTGAAGAGAAACAGGCAATCCAATCTTCAAATGATATAAGTGAAGCACATGAAGCATTCTATAAAGCCATACTCAAAAGATATAAGTGAAGTGCAAAGAGCATTCTAAAAATCAACCAAGGACTATCTCATACCAGCATGGTGAATAAAAGAAAAATGAAAACTAAAGAAAAAGACGCTCCAAGATTGCACATATCGCATTAACGAAACGAATCCGAAAACATACCGATACTTGTTGAAGAAAGAGGGGATGCCTTCCGGGGCATCCCCAAGCTTAGACGCTTGAGTCTCCTTGAATATTTTCTTTGGGTGCCTCGGGCATCCCCAAGCTTGAGCTCTTTCCTCTCTTCATTCTTCTCACATTGAGATCTTCTCGATCATTGAACACTTCATCCAAACAAAACTTCAACATAAAACTCGGTAAGATCCGTTAGTATAATAAAGCAAATCACTACTGTAAGTACTGTTGCAAAAAAATTCATATTTTGTTATTGCATTATGTATACTGTAACATAACTTTTTCATGGCTTAATCCGCTGATATAAATTGATAGTTTCATCAAAACAAGCAAACTATGCATCAAAAACAGAATCTGTCTAAAACAAAACAGTCTGTAATAATCTGAACATTCACCATACTTCTGATACTTGAAATATTCTGCCAAAATTAGGAAAAGTAAAATTTTGTATAGAAAGACAGTGCAAAATGAATCAGAACCATTTGACGTTCCAGTAAAAAATGTAAAATCGAGCACTACAGCCAAAGTTTCTATCCTGCACCGTACAAACCAACAAGCATTGTAAACATCCTAAAGGAAAACCTTGGCACATTTTTTTATTCCTAAGCTTTATAAAAGCACTCAACAGAAATAAATGACTCTCAAAAACTTCCGGGTTGTCTCCCTGGCAGCGCTTTCTTTAAAGCCATTAAGCTAGGCATATAGTGCTCAAGTAGTGAATCCACCCGGATCCCAAGGTATATCAAAGCCAATTTTAATTAGCAATGATTTGTAATTTAGTAGTGAGCACAAAGCAACATACATCAAGAAATGATGAAGTCTAACTCTCTTCCTATTCATTGGCATGTCATAAAAGAACAATTCATGCACACATAGTAAAGGCCAATGCATAGTATAAACAGTTTCTCGCAATTTTATCGTGTTGGAAACATAGAGATGTGGAGATACAGTTCCTCTCTCATAATAATTGCAAGTAGGACCAGTAAGCACATGCATATTATATCTATCAAAATCATCATGTGCAACGGTAAAAGGCAACCCATCAATATAATCCTTAATAAGGGAAAACTTCTCCGATATAGTGTAGTTGGGAGAATTCAAAAAGATAATAGGACTATCATGCGTGGGTGCAATAGCAACAATTTCATGTTTAACATAAGGAACTATAGCAAGTTCATATCCATAAGCATAATTCATATTGACATCTTGGCCACAAGCATAGCAAGGATATTTCAAGAGAATCAATGAGATCATAATAGTTATCATAGCAATCATCCTTCGGTAAGTACGAAGGTAAATTAAACAATGTATGAGTTGAAGAGTTACTCTCATTAGAAGGTGGGCACGGGTAGCTAATCCTCTCTTCCTGCTTTTGTTCTTCACTCTCCTCATCATCTTTTTCATCCAATGAGCTCACAGTTTCATCAATTTCTTCTTCCATAGGTTCCTGAAAAATATTAGTCTCTTCTTGGACAGCGGAGACTTTCTCAATAAGCGCATCAATATAGGAATTATATTCATAATTATCATAGCAATATTTTAGGATAGCTATATTTTCAGGCCTAAAAACATCATCATCAAAAGCTTCATACTTTTCAAACGAAGATTCAATTTTATAAGCACCTTTAAAAGCAACAAATTCTTCTATTTGTTCCACATCATAGTAATCATATATACCTCTAGCATAATAAGCCAAGGTTTCATTATCATTAAATTTGCATGAAAAGGGAAGGTGTGGAGCCTTCATCCTAGAGCAACAAGTATAATCATAAATCAAGCATACTTGCCGAGCATACCACTTCAATATATAAATTTGATCCCAGAATAGTTTCCCTTTTTGTGTCAAGGATAATCCCTAAAGTATTCAAGTTGATCCAACGTCACTCCCATTACAAAATTGAATGGGGTTTTCTCTGGATTATCAAAGTAGTACATAATTTCTGTCACATAACGAGCATCAAGGGTTTTAGGAGGTTCCCCATCTCCATGAGCAG
Organism: Aegilops longissima; assembly: GCA_021605205.1. Lineage (NCBI taxonomy): Eukaryota > Viridiplantae > Streptophyta > Magnoliopsida > Poales > Poaceae > Aegilops > Aegilops longissima. The sequence continues at coordinate 178,680,775 of CM038676.1, forward strand.
CAAGTACACCTAATTTTTTTGGTTTTTCGTGTTCCATATCCATAACTAAAGATAAAGAACAACTAAGAACAGAAAACAAAAATTACTTAGTGATAAAGCAAACAAGCACACACGAGAATATTCACCACACGCTATTGCTCCCCGGCAACGGCGCCAGAAAAAGGTCTTGATAACCCACAAGTATAGGGGATCAATTGTAGCCTCTTTCGATAAGTAAGAGTGTCGACCCAACGAGGAGCTAAAGGTAGAACAAATATTCCTTCAAGTTCTATCGACCACCGATACAACTCTACGCACGCTTGACGTTCACTTTACCTAGAACAAGTATGAAACTAGAAGTACTTTGTAGGTGTTGTTGGATAGGTTTGCAAGAATATAAAGAGAGCGTAAATAAAAAAGTGGGGGCTGTTTAGATAAAGACAGAACAAAGTAAATATAGCGAGTGTGTAAAAGTGGTGGTAGGAGTTGCGAAATTGTCCCTTAAGCAATTGACTACTTTACTAGACCGATAGCAATTATTATGTGGGAGAGGCCACTGCTAGCATGTCATCCCTTACTTGGAATTCTATGCACTTATGATTGGAACTATTATCAAGCATCCGCAACTACTAACGTTCATTAAGGTAAAACCCAACCATAGTATTAAGTTATATTGGTCCCCCTTCAATCCCGTATGCATCAATTTCTATGCTAGGTTGAAGCTTCTGTCACTCTTGCCCTCCAATACATAGTCCTATCAACATACAACTAACGCTATGGTGTGATCCACGCGCGCGATCATATGATGGGCACCAAAGGACAACAACATAACCACAAGCAAGTTAAATCAATCATAGCAATTCATCAACCACCGTTAGGACAACGAAAATCTACTCAGACATCATAGGATGGCAACACATAATTGGATAATAATATGAAGCATAAAGCACCACGTTCAAGTAGAGGGTATAGCGGGTTGCCGGAGAGTGGACCGCTATAGATAGAGGGGGGAAGGTGATGGAGATGTTGGTGAAGATGGCGGAGGTGTTGGTGTAGATCACGGTGAAGATCATGGCCCCCGGTGGCACTCCGGCGCCACCGGAAGCGAGGGGGAGAGAGCCCCCTCCTTCTTCTTCTTCCTTGATCTTCTCCCTAGATGGGAGAAGGGTTTCCCCTCTGGTCCATGGTCTCCATGGAGTGGGAGGGGCGAGAGCCCCTCCGAGATTGGATCTGCCTCTCTGTCTCTCTATGTTTCTGCATTCTCCTCCGCTGCCCTTTCACCGTTTCGTATATATATGGAGATCCGTAACTCCGATCGGACTGAAACCTTCGCCGTGATTTTTTTACCAAAATTAGCTTTCTTGCGTCAAGAAGGGCATCAACCGCCTTCTGTGGAGCCCACGAGGGTCGTGGCGCGCCTGGGTGGGCGCGCCGCCTCCCTGCCTCCCTCGGGCACCGCTTACGGCATTTTCTTCCGAATTCTCCAAATATTCCAAAAATATTCTCCGTCTGTTTTATCCCGCTTGGATTCCGATTGATATGGATATTCTGCGAAACATGAAACATGCAACAAACAGGAACTAGCACTGGGCACTGGATCAATATGTTAGTCCCAAAAATAATATAAAAAGTTGCCAAAAGTATATGAAAGTCATATAATATTGGCATGGAACAATAAAAAATTATAGATACGACGGAGACGTATCAGTAACATCAGTTCGCCAGGAGTAAACATTCGCCATAAGCATGAAATAGTATGAACATTCACCACATTTTCTTCTGGTGCCTTATTGGAGGTAGGTCTATTAGCTAATTTCTTCTTTATATTTCCGCCCTTTTTACGATGCTGAGCTGAGGGGTACATAGAAGATGCTTCTCCGGAATCCATTTGTTGCATTTGCTAAAATTTAGTGTGGCAATTATGATTCATAAAGCATAGAAACGAGAAAAATTAGTGCTTAAATTTTGACATGACCACTACTAACAAGAGGACATAGTGAGTGCCAGAAATTCGGCTAAACGGAAATTAGTCGATGTTTCGCGAAAGCATTGGCACTCATGTCATTAGCTGCGACTATAAGCCAACACAGTAGAAGGGATGCTAGGGAAAAAATTAAAGAAAAAAAATCAACATGACCTTTGCTAACAAGAGGACATAGTGAGTGCCAGAAATTCGGTGAAACGAAAGTTAATCGACATTTCGAGAAAACATTGGCACTCATGTAATAACCTGTGACTATAAGCCAACACACTAGAAGTGATCCTAAGCACAAAATTAAAGAAAAAAAAATCAACACGACCTTTGCTAACAAGAGGACATAGTGAGTGCCAGAAATTCTGCAAAACGAAAGTTAGTCGACATTTCCTGAAAACATTGGCACTCATGTAATAACTTGGGACTATAAACTAATGATACTACAATAGATCTAATACACACTAGTCAAATATAGTCTATGCTAAATATCGATCAAAATGTACTTCTATTTACCCTAAAGACAAATAACACGAAGAAACATTTGCATGTATTTATGAAGTACTAGTGTTTACCCTATATACAAATCTGGCCATGCATACCAGAGAGGTGCGAGTCTTGACGTTCGAAGGCGGCGCAAGGTCTCTCATGTTGGTGGGGGAGGATAACAAGGCTGCAGGGTGCCAATCCATTAGGGTAGAGCTCTGCTGTGGTGGCAGCAACGACAACGAGTTGCCTCCTCTGGTGTTGGAGGAGGAGGCCATGCCCATGGCGGCGCGAGGAGCTTTGGCGAGGACCATGGGCGTGGACGCGAAGAGGGATGGTGGCAACGAGGGGCGTGGTAGCGACTCGGGCAAGATTTGAGGTGGGAGGAGACCGAGCGGGGGGGGGGGGGGGGATATGCCAGTTTTGGGGGCAAATCGGTTTCTGGGTGAAAATTGAACCACCAGCGACGTGTGTTTAACAGTGATGGGTGTAGGATAGCACCTGCCACCTGAAAATTGAGAAGTTGTGGTGGGCGGTCCGTAGCAACTACCATTTCTAAGATGAACTCCGTTTCGAGGGTACCGCAATTTCAGCTGTGGCGGGAAGGAAGGCCCGCCCACCATAGTTGGCCGACCGAGAAGTGGCGGTCGGTTTTGCCTGCCCACCACTATTAGGTTTCAACATGCAGCCAAATCTAAAAAGGCTTACCTATGGAGGGCTCCTTTTTCTGCCCGGCACAACTTACTATGTAGCAGTGGCGACCATGTATTATCACCCGCCACTGCTGTATTTCCAAATTAGCTGTGGCGGTTGATACACTGTGTCGGCCACTCACTTATGTTCACCTATTAGCCCTTTCCCAGTAGTATTGGGTTGTCTGCCACAACCCTTTGTGAGTTCAGCCCGGGAACAAGTCTAATTTCCTAAGTCATCGATCACCGGTGGAAGAAGAACATGAAGTAGAACACACAAGAACTACCTAGGTTCGGCCCACCGTCGTGGTTTAATACCCTACTCCTTCTCTGATATTTCTCTGAGAGTTGGCTACAATGTATATGTTGTGTTGTGAATCAGTCCAACCTAAAGGTAGTAGCCCTCTACCACTTATACTACTCCGAGGATCTCTATCTCCCCCACGAGCACTCATTGGTCCGGTGTAAACAAAGGAAAGGGTAGAGAAGTTAGTACATGCGTGGGTGGTGACTTGTGGCACACCTATCTATGCCGGAATGATGGTTGCCAAAGCAGCGCATTGGTCTATGGATAACCAGTTGTATTCCCGCTCATATAGAGTAGGTGGCTTGGGGCACTATTTTTGTAGCCGTGTATGGAGCAAGTGAATCTTAGGGTGCCACTATTGATGACCTCGCCTTGGCAGAGCCCATGTGTCGTGGACGATTCTGACTCGTCCTCTCATAGCCTGTCGCGGGTTGCAGTGGATAAGGCATGAGCCGCATTTAATGCCTCTGACAATGATATTCTCGTCCCCAATGAGGAGATGGGATGTGTTGTGGAAATGCTTCCGAGAAGCCCATGAATCGCCCAACGCTATTTTTTGATAGCACGTGCTTCAAACATATGGACGTCAAAACTTCGGCAACGTTGTTATAGGAATGGTCTTGTATTGTGGGGAACAATCAAGCCCTAGGTCCGTAGGCTTGTGGTACCCCGGTTCCTATTGTGCCGAGAATAGGCCCCGAGCCCATCTTCAATCGTGTTGGTCAACGGTCACGAGGAGGGAGATGGGGCCTAATAGCACCGATGGCTTGATGCATGACATCTTGCATTGCCTTATGGGGACTAGCAATTAAAGTGGATCATGAAAAACCTATTCCATTCAAAAGACACCCCTAGTCTCCCGCCCTCCGCCTGGATACAGCACAATGATGGCGTGCACAAGGCCATCTTGGAGGGCCTGCCCAGAGTGTGATAGGTGGGGGCCCATGGCCAAGGGTGCGGGCGATGTCGACCACCCGAATCCATTGTTGCAGCTGTTGAGCCCCACCGGTCCTAGCTCCAGTGAAGCCATGGCGGCGGTGGAGGAGGAAACTAATGGGGAGGAAGATGATGTCACCGAAGGTTCTTCCTTGGCTCGACCTGCATAGGTCGCGCCCCCACCAATCGATAGTAAGAGGTGGTCATTCCGACGGTGAACTCGGAGCACGTTAGGGGTGCTCGGCGGTAGCGTTGAATGGTCACCGCTGGCTTGAACGAGTAAGTATCTTGCTTGAGTTGATCCATGTCCCCACTTCTACCATAGGGGTAATTCATTTTTAACCCCCTTCTTGCGGACGGTCCACGGGGCTCATCGGACAAGGTTGTGGAGGTGGCCCCGCCTCAGGCCGCCGGCAGCGTTGCCGAAGCGCCTGCAAAAGGATCTATGACCCCAGCATGGGCTCCAACCCAAATTATAAGGGAAAGGCCGGATGGCGAGGAGGGAGCTTCTGCGAGCTGGACGGAGGTAAGCAGGCGGCTGGCACCTTCGGTTCCCTCCTTCTAGAGAGGCCTGCTGAAGAGGCAATGGCACACCAAGGATGAGTAAGTAGTTGTTTAGGATTTTGGTGTTGTGTTATACCTCTATTCTCGCTCCTCCTTCTTGATTGGTGCGCAGCCCATCTACCGCCAACTGTCCCTCAGCCAAGAAGACCAGGTGGTCAGTAGCAAACAATAGCTCTAGGAAGGGTGAAAGCTTGTTCCTGAATGACTCTGGTTTGGATGAGGAACCTTCTATAATGGAGCAATCACCTGAGAAGAAGATGGCGGCGGCTACTAGGCCTACACAGGTCCTCTACTCGACGTTCTCACTCCCTTGGTGGATGTGCCGCCAGGGGAAGTCAGTGTTGCCCACCTAGAGTAGGAGAACATCATTCTAGGGGTAGCACGGAGGAGAGCATGGATTCAGGGCTTGTTTGGTTGAAGGATCCACCCAAACCTGGGACCTCACCGCGGTTGCGGCTGACGGCAAGGTGGACCTGGCCACAGTGAACGATCCTGTCATGGTTTTGTCATGACAGATGTCCTCGTGAAAGAACTTAGTCATGAGGCCATAATTACGAGGTAGTAGCTTGAACGGGGTTGATCAAAATCGAGAGACAAAGGTTTACCCTGGTTAGGCCCCTCATAGTGGAGGTAAAGGCCTACTCCTGCTTGATTGATTATTGCATAGGATCTCGATTATAAGGGTGCAACTTGGCTATCCTAGTACCAGAGAGCTTGTAACCTACTACCTCAGGTGCTCCCCTTTATATACAGGTTAAGGCCTTGGGCTTAACAGAGTCCAGTTCATAATACGACTTGTACCCTAATCAGTTTCCTACTTATCTTACATCCCAAATAAATGAACTACGGCATCCTTCGGGTGAGCCGCCGCCTCAGGTGCTGGGCCATGAGCCGGCCCACTCTATGAGTCGCCCCATGGGCCTCGAGGTCTTGATAACCACAACCCATGTTAAGTTTTACTCTTCAGGACGCCACCGTATAACCTGGCCCCGAATGGGCATGTCATACCGTGGGGCTATATCCCCAACATTAGCCCCCAGATTGACTTGGATTCATCCATGTTAATCTTCGGACTGATAATAATTTCGGGTCATCTTCTCCTTTGAACCTGCATCGTGGCCGGGACATATGTTCCGGGTTATGATACTTCCACACTTGACATTTTCTACCTCTTTTAAAAATATGACGCCACCTTCCTGAATTTCCTAAGCCCAAGTATGACATCACAATGAATCTTTTGTGCATATGTGTCACGACCAAAAATCGAGGAATCCCTTACTCGAAAAATTAATGTGCCTCCCCTGTTTGCGTACATGCCTTGTCCCCTTCTCTTCGCCTTATAAATATACCCCAAATGGGTTCATTTTTCACTGTTACTGCTTCGTCCCCCTGATCTTCTTCCTCTTGTCAGAGCCCACTCGCGACAAGAGCAATGATGCGCAGTTCTACGACCGCCTCCACTTGTAACCTCAACGCCATCTAGGTCACCACCGGAGCCCTCAAGAATGCTTCAACCAGTCAGCGCCGCTTCCAGGTATGTTCAGACCATTGCAACCATTGCCTTTCCTGGTTGGCCTTCTAATGAAGAGTGAAAACAAGTCACCCCTATTTATCCAAGGTTGTGAGCTTTAAGAGCTAACGGGCTCACTTGGGTAGACTTGACCCGGTGTTGGATAAGTTGGCGGTAGCGGTGGCGACCTTGCTAGGGTTTCGAGCGAGGAAGGGTGTGTGTGTGTGGAGGGGGGTGGGGGTGTGTTTGAGGAAATGATGCGGGTATTAAAAAATTTACTACGCGGGAGTCAAACGCGGGAGTGAAATGCGGGGGCTATTGAAAATTTGGATGGTGGTCCATTGCACACGGTCCGGAAATAACAACTGTGTGTTATGAAACAGAAAAACCCTCAAGGCGGGAAGATATTTTTGAGGGATGCAGGCGGGAGCAGGAACAAGAAACATCGCACATGGTCGAAACATAATAAATGTGTGTTATCAAACAGAAAAAAGCTACAGACGTGTAGATATATTTTAGAGGGGAAGCCTCGTGGAGCCCAATGTACTGTGCGGATGTGCGTGATAGGGGCACTGGCATGGCACACGGTTGGTCTGAGTGAACCGTGTCTGTTGCATCATCCGACTTGTCTAATGTTCATTAATTTGGCAAAAAATGACGCGGGAGAGGGTCAGAACACGAACACACTTGCATGTGGACCAAATATTTGTATGAAAAGGGTGGTTTGATGTTCAAATACAAAATACAACTTCGATGTGGAACCTATCTCGCAAAGCACATGATATTGCTTGCCCGCCTTGTGTGGGCAAGAAGGGAATCCTAATCTATGAATGCATCCCCCCACGGAGGTTCACCTAGCAAAGTGCAAAGTAGCAGCCCCCCACACATACACTTTTAGTTGGTGGGCCAGAGAGGCATCTCACCAAGATGGATCATAAAACAGACCAAGAATAATCCACCTTGGTCATACAACCTCTCTCTTGTTGTTGGTCAAAGTGATGGCCGTCCATGCGACCCCGGAGATGGGCTAGCTCGCCAATAATCACGCAAGTAGCTAGTCCTCAAAGACAACCACTGCCTACATGTGGCCCAAACATATGTAAGAAGAGGTCTGTTTGAATACACAATGGAACAACTTTGATGTGGCTCCATGCTTTTGAAACATGAAATCCCCACACTGAGTGAGGGTTAGTTGACGATGCATATGTATGTCACACCACACTTCAAGCCGATGACGGGGATTCATGCATGCATGCATGCATAGTATGCACTCAAACTTAATTCGGTCTGAATCTCACCATGACCTATACTACGATAACATGAACCAAAGGAAGAATCCTCCATGGTAACCTATCCTGTTGTCGATCAAGGTGATCATGGATGTCCATGCGGGCCCATGAATATGTAGGCTTGTCGCCAATAACCACGCGAGGGAGTGTATCGTTCGAAGACAACCACTACATGCATATGTATGGAGGTGATGTGTGCATGCATGTTTGAATACCATTTCACAACATTGATGTGGTGCCCGTGTCAAAAATCGTATAGTCCCCACACAGAGCGAGATCGGTTCATGACGTGTCGTGGTACTAGCCAGTTCGACTCGATGGGAGGGATTCATGCGTACACATGCATGTGTGTGCTCAAACTATATCATGTCATCGCAAGAGCATGACCTATATATATACTGCATTAGAAACAAAAAAATAATCCCCTCCTAAGTCAAATTAACCTCTCTCATTGTCAGGCAAAGTTGTGATGGACCAAGTGGTCCCACAGATGGAAAGCATCGATATCGCAGATAACCGCTTAAGTGGGTGCGAGAGGACAACCACCATCGCTTTGCATGTGGGACAAACATATGTTCAATACCCAAAATGCACAACTTTGACGTGGCACATGCCTCAAAAACAGTAAAGTCCCCACACAGAGCGATGTTCACGAAGCGTACTACATATGATGGTCCCCTTCCCCCTCTTGGACGCATACTATATGCTCCTACCGTAATACAACCCAAAAAGAATCCTCCTTGATGGTGAAATTAATTAACCTCTCCCGATGTAGGTCAAAGTGATGCATGCATCGATGATGGACTCGTGGGCCCACAGATGGAAGCGTCACACGTGAGTGTCCTAGGATAACTACTGCTTGCATGCATGTGACCCAAAGAGGTGTTGTGTGATGCTTGAATAGCCAATTTCACAACTTTGATGTGGCACATGCCTCATAAACCGAAAAGTCCCGACACTAAGTGAGGTGTACTTGTTCACGGACGTGTACGTATAGTATATATGCTAGTCCCCCCCCCCACCTCTTCGACGCGTACTATATACTCCCACGATAACACATACAAAAAAGATTCTACCTTACCGGTCAAATTCACCTCTCTGCCGGCTGTTCGTCAAAGTGATGGACGACGACCTCGCTGGCCCACAGAAAGCGTCACACGCGAGTATCGATTGTCACGTAGGACAACCATCAACTGCATCTGGCCAAAACATGTATGTATGAAGGTGTTGTGTCAGTTTTAAATAACGAATTCATGACTCTGATGTGGCACCTATCAGTGTCAAAATCGGCAGATCTTGGGTAGGGGGTCCCAAGGTGTGTGTCTAGGGAGCGATGGTAACAACGGACAATAGGGACACAACGTTTACCCATGTTCTGGCCCTCTTAAAGGAGGTAGAACCCTACGTCATTCTTGATATTATTCGAAGTGTATAGGGGTTACAAGAGTTAATCTACCTCAAGATCGTAATGGCTAAACCGTAGTTGTCTGGCCTATGAATGTTCTGGTAGCTCTACGGACTAAACCCTCCGGTTTACATACACATGGGAGGGCCCTAGAGTTGTACAGAGTCGGTTTACAGAGGAAGGAAAGGGTATATCCGGACACCAAACTTGCCGTCCATGCATACGGGAGTCCAACCCAGACATGGTTGATAGTCTTCTGCCTTATCTTCAAGGCCCATTAGTCCAGCCTATATCGAATAGACCGGACACCCGAGGACCCCCTAATCCAGGACTCCCTCAGTAGGCCCTGAACCAGCCTTTGATGTCGATGTGTTTGGCACGTGGATTATCTTCGACATTGCAAGGCGGGTTCTTTATCCTGAATACTTTAAGTTAACTTCCTGCATAAAGGAACTGTATCGGGTTGTGCATAATAAACACAATCCTTAGCCACGAAGGCAAGATACACAATAAAACAGTGCCTTTCACTAACAACTTTTTCGGTGAAGCGTCGCACTTAGCTCTTTAACATTTCGAGCCGTTTTCACGCATCTCTTTTCGTGTTTTGAGGCTCGGCCTTCATTGGCACGTCTTGTCAAAACAGAGATCGTGCTCGCCCATTACGGGATTCTCATCAATACAGTTTGGGTAATCCAATCGATCCTTATGCACGATCTCTTTGGGAACGGGCGAGGTTTAAGGCTTGAGAAGGGGACGTTTGGTATTTTCATCGTCTATAAGAGGATAAAGATCCCTCCTTTTTCCCCACACCTTCTTCTAGCTCCTGTCTTCCAACCTACAAGGTCTAGCGCCCAAAGCTTCAATCTTTCTCACCGCCGCCACCCTCCCCAGGCATGGCCGGGTCCGGTTCCAAGGGCAAGTGGGAGGCCTCCTCCATCATTGAGAAGGACATCAAGGATCTCCGGAGCGTGGGCTACCTATTGGTGGACATCGCGCACATGCTCCCTATCAAAGATCAGGTCATCCCTACTCCGGAGCCTGGTGAGATGGTTGTGTTCATCCCCCATTTACTTCGAGGGCTAGGGTTTCCCCTTCACCCCTTCGTTCAGGGCCTCATGTTCTACTACGGTTTAGAATTCCACAATCTAGCCCGAAATTCCTTCCTCCACATATCGGCGTTCATCGTCGTGTGCGAGGCTATCCTGCGCATTCCACCACACATCGGCCGATGGCAATCTGAAGCTCAAGGTGGTCGACGTTCAGCATGCGGATTTCGGTGGGGCCATGGTAAGCAAGCTCCCCAATGCCGTCTGGCCCAAAGGGGCATTTGTGGAGACGGTCAAGGTGTGGCAGCAGGAGTGGTTCTACATCACCGAACCCCGCGACGCCAACTGGGCTACCACGCCGGACTTCAGATCCGGACCCCCACGAGGCTCACCTCCTGGACTGCCAAGGGCCTTGATTGGGGTCCATAGTGGAGGTGCACATGCTACAAAAATGCATCCCCAACATGATAGGCAAAACCACCGGTCTCACAAACATGATTCAGGTGATGCTCTTCTGCCGCACCCTTCCTTGCCAACTCCGGGCCTCTCCCATGTGGGAGTTCAATCCGGAGGAGCCACAGACCATGAAGCTCTTCTTCGGCACAACGCACGAAGACATATGGAAGCAGCTCTTCAAGTCCCAGAAAATGTGGCCGAAGAAGACCGAGGACATCGGACTCGACATCGAGAACCCGGCCTCAGCGGTAAGCATAACTTTTCTGAAGACTCATCCGGTCAATATTTCAGATAAAATGTAGATTACATTGCCTGCCTTCTGTAAAGGGCTGGATGGCATAGGCGGAGCGGATCAATTGTCCGACACCGCCGCCTGAGAACCCAGACACACCCCAGCTAACAGAGATGCTGGTCCTGGTGCCCTATCAGGCGCCGGATAAGAAGGTCAAGAATTAGAAGAAGGGCAAGGAGGCCAAGGGCAGCCCTCGCCACAAAGGTCCTTTGGACGCAGTGTCTGGAGAGACCGAAGCCCTCTCTTCCCACAAGGAAGACGAGGAGGTGGAAAGCGACTCCGCTCACAAGGGGAAGAAGAAGAGGGCGGCCTCCGAAGAACCAGAGGGCAAGGCACCCAAGAGAGGGAAGGTGACCCTCCCGGACAGTTCAGACTCAGGGTCCGAACTAGTCCCAAAGAGACCTCCCAGGGTGAAGCCCCTGGCCGGATCGTAAGTATTCAGAAACTTTCTCATTTATCTTTGGTCTACCTGTTTTCATTATATAAGTTATTTTGTCCTTTGCCTTTCAGCCCTAGCCGCGAGGTTTCGCAGACTCCATTATTGGAGGGTAATTCTCTGTCACCCGAAATGGCAGAGAGTGACACGCCACCGTGAGCCCCCTCGCCTATCACCATGGAGGACAACAAGGTGTCGTCCCGAAGGACCTCTCCTAGCCTTAGGGAGGCGAACGAGGCTGTCGAGAAGGCGCCCGAGGTTAATACCTCGGTCACCGAAGACCTTGGGGAGGCGACCCCTATGACAACCGACGATGGGGACCCCCAACTATCTAGGCTCCAGCCGAACACCTGTTCGGAGACCAACACGGCTCCGGGATCGGATAAGCAGGACCCCTTCAAAAGAGGGGGAGGAGCATTGGCTCCATTGGCGGCCTCCATTAATCCGGGGGCACCTAATGCTCTGGAGGAAGCACTAAAGTGTGCTTCCATCATGGCGGAGCACTGCACGTAGTGGAGAAGGTTCAGTCTGCTAAGAGCGGACTGAACGAAGCCTTCACCAGCCTACTGACAGGCTTCGAGGTATGCGACGTAATGTTCTAAGCACTTTTTCATATAGAGTAATATACCTGTGTATAGCCAGTAGCCCCTGAGGCCCTGTCCGGTTTTGAAAAGAAACCGGACAGAGGATCCATATAGTATTCAGGAATGTTGACATGCTGCTCTGTTATTGTAACAGGATTCCCTATTGGCGGCAACCGACCAGGCCGCAATAGTTTCCGAACTCAATCGGAAGCTTCATGTGGCCGATGAGGAGATCGACCGCATTAGCAAGCGGTTCGACGAGACGTAAGGTATGCGCAATGTTCAAAGTTTTATTTTATATCAAAAGTGATATGCATATTTAGAGATTAACTCATGGAAAACTTTGATTATAATCACAGCCGGCGCAGCCGAGGTCGAGACCCTCAAAGGCGCCCTTGACCAGGCCAAGAAAGAGGTGGAGGCGAATAAGGCAGCCGCTGACAAGGTGGCTGCTAAACTGAAGACCGAGCAAGCTGCCCGCCGCCAACACGAAGCTCGGGTGGCCGAAGTGGAGCAAGAGCTGAAGGATGCCATCAGCAAGTGCGAAACTTTGGAGCAGAAGTCTTGAGACCAGTCGACCGAGCTCGCCAATGCTCTCCATGATGGCAAAGAGGCGCGGATCGAGTCCCGGAGTGCTCGTGAAGAAATCCACCAGGCAAGGCAGATAGCGACTGGTAAGGACTTTCTTTTGCAGAGTATCTTTGGAGGTCATAGGTATGCATTGCTCACCTGAGTGTGGAGTTCTCCAGGCGCGTTTGCGGATCTTTCGAGGAGTGCCGCCGATGCCGCACAGTTCTTCCGAGCTCAGGAGGGCCTCGACCGAGAAGCTGTTCTGGTTGCAATATCTCGCGCTGGAACACCCGATGTCTTCTGAATGGCCAGCTGACGGAGCTACATAGGGTGGTAGGCCTAGCCATGAAGGATCTAATAATCCAACTCTGGCCGGCCGAGCCGATTCCTAGAAGCTACTTTGGTTTGGTAAAGAGGCTTATCAATGTGCGGCCCCGGATTGATGCTATAAAGCATTCGGCCTGTATAGAGGGTGCCCGGATGGCCTTCGCCCGCGTCAAGATGCAATGGGAGAATATGAAGGCGACCGAAGTGGCGACCACACGGAAGCCGGAGAGGTACTTCGAGGATGTCCTAGAAGGGGCCCGAATAGTAGAGGGCAAATGTTCTAAGGACGTAATATTTGATTAGATGTATTCGGGTTGTAAAAACTATGTGATGAACTCATGCTGTGATATATCTATGCTTGTTCCTTTTGTTTCAAGCGATTTTTCCTCCTGTGCGTCCGTTTCTCATTATATTTCTGAAATTTGCCAGTCATCGGCTTCAGCCCCCATGTAGATGCTATAGGGGTGTTCGACATAACGCGTGACCATGCTTTATCCAATGTCTTGGTCCATAAAGGAGGTTTCCGCGAGGTGAACCAGGCAATCAGACTATGCGGCTTTACTACTTTCACTTGGCCATAGGAGTTTGACTGTGGAGCTAAGCACTAGCCCCTTGTGTGTGTGTGGCTACTCGTACTGTGGTGCCTTTTTCACGCGGCTGGACGAAGACCAGCCCCTCGTATAACATGGATTGAATCGCTAACGATTTGTAGTGTAATACTAAGTCCTCGGATCGCCGACCAGCTCTCACCTATCATGATGGTCAGTTTTCGGCTTTCTCTACTGAGGTACTTGACTGGAGGAACCAAAAATACAATCGCAGTAGTTCTCCCTTTACTACCTTAACCGAACGAGCGGAACGTAAGGTGGTAAGCATAGGAGCCAGGCAACCCAACTATAGACCAAAGACATGATTCGGAGCCGATGCATATAATGCAATATCCAGGACGCCCAAGAGTTCCCTATAGGTGTTCAGACTAGAAATGTGCAGGGCCGAATACGGCCCCCGGTGTTAAGGCCGGACTACAACACGTGTGGCGGTCTGAAGTAGGGAGGAAATGCAGATGATAAAATAAATGAGTACCAAACAGAAGTGGTTATCAACTGCTTCCTTTGTTCCCTGATTAATAAGTCGAGACGTATTATTACAGATAATGCCATAAATATAGAAGCCATTTTACATGCCAGAAGTTTACACAAAGGAAATGTTTACACAGGGCCTAAAAAGTAGTGGTTTGAAGATCCCAATGGTGCCCTGCTTCATGTCTGCGCCATTTCTCGCTGGCGAGAAATCCTTTGAGAGGAGGAGTTGATGGTCATCTGCAAGAAAGAAGGACCAAGAAAAGAGCCCTTGTGGGAAAAATATTTAAGGTCTGAATAGGGTCAAGCCGTACTATAGACCTTTTCCACAGTGTGCCTCCGGCGCTGCCCAAGGTATTTAAATAGCGTAATTATGTACATGAGGTGCATATGCTGCAACATTATGGGGAGGTCAGCGGAGGCTAAACTGCTATTCCAGCTTTGGCTCCACTGGGCTATCGCATTGTAATGGGGATCAGACCCGCTTAGCAAAGTCATGGGTCTTGATGACCGATGAGTTGTTCAGTTTGGTGAGGCCGCCCTGTAATTCGGCTGCTAGGGACGCATTGTGCTCCTCGGTACAGAGGGAGCGCTCCATGTTCCCTTTGACTGTGATGACGCCGCGAGGTCCAAGAATTTTAAGCTTCAGACAAGCATAGTGCGGGACCGCATTAAAGCGGGCAAAAGCCATTCGTCTGAGCAGTGCGTGATAACCACTTCGGAAAGGGACGATGTCGAAGATCAAATATTCACTTCGGAAGTTGTCTAGAGAGCCGAATACGACCTCCAGTGTTAAGGAGCCCGCGCAGCGGGCCTCCACGCCAGGTGTCACTCCTTTAAAGGTAGTGTTGCTAGGCTTGATTCTTGACGGGTAGATACCCATATTACGGACAATATCCGGGTAGATAAAGTTGAGGCTGCTGCAGGCCGCCGAACGTCCGTGACGGGTACTGGTTGGGTGGTCCCTCCGATCAAAGGTGATCAGACAAGCCGACCATGGGTTGAATTTTGGGGCGACAGGCTCTATGGCGTAGACGTCCCTTAACGCGCGTTTGCGCTCCCTCTTAGGGATGTGGGTGACATGGATCATATTCACTGTTTTCACCTCGGGGGGAAATTGTTTCTGTCCCCCAGTGCGCTGTGGGCGAGGCTCATCATCATCCTTGCTTGGTGGTCCTTTCCCCTTATGTTCGGCATTTAATTTATCGGCCTATTTAAAAACCCAACAGTTTCTGTTGGTGTGGTTGGTAGGCTTGTCGGTGGTGCCATGAATCTGGCAGGGTCGATCCAGTATCTTGTCCAAGTTGGATGGACCGCCCCTATTACTTTTGAATGGCTTTTTCCGCTGACCGGTTTTAGAGCCACTGAATCCGGCGTTTACTACTGTATCCTCTCTTTCTTCGTGGTTGTTCCGATGCTTGTTTTTGTTGCGTCGTGGCCTTCCATTGCCATCGCGGGCCTCAGAAGTGCCGGGGTCGCTGGGGTTACCCTAATGTACTCTTCGGAGGCCGGTAAATAGTTACTATCTTCCGAATCCTTGTGATCGGCAAGTTCGTCGGGGTTGACTTGTGCCTCCTCCCACTCATCCTGCTCGAGCGCAAGCTCAACGGGGTGGTCGGAGTCTTCGGCATTGTCTGGAGTGTCATTATCTCCGGTGCTGATATTGCTTTCCCTTGCGTGACGCGGTCGTGAGTGGCGCCGCTGATGTCTTCGTTTTGGTGGTTCATCGACGGGCTTATCCTCATCTTGGTCTAGAGTGCCATCTTCGTCCTTCTTCTCAGGCGTGTCCACCATGTATACATCATAAGTATAAGTGGCCGTCCAACGCCCAGTGATAGGCGAGTTTTGATCTGGTTCGGCTTCGGCATCGTCGTCCATGCCATCGATGTGTTCGGAGGCGTAGTCTAGCATGTCGGTTAGGTCCTCGACAGTGGCTATTAAGTGGGTGGTGGGTGGGACGTAAAATTCCCTACTCTCAGCCCCTAGCTCGAGCTGGGCGTAGTTCGGAGGTGATACTTCCGTGATGGCGAGAGATCGCGTTAGATCCAGTGTTTTGTTTAAGAGCGAAGGTTGGATACGCATTTGACGATCTGCGGAGCTAGGTTTGGTAAGAACCAGTTGACCGAGCCCGATAGATGCAGACCTATCCTCATCTGGGTCTTGAGTGCCATCGTCGTCCTTCTTCTCAGGCATGTCCACCATGTATACATTGTAAGTAGAAGTGGCCGTCCAACGCCCAGTGATAGGCTGGTTTTGACCTGGTTTGGCTTCGGCGTCGTCGTCCATGCCATCGATGTGTTCGGAGGCGTAGTCTAGCATGTTGGTTAGGTCCTCTGTCGTCGTTCTGGTAATGGGGGTCCCCAGACTTGCCTGCCTGCGGCCCACGGCGTGGTGATACGTCTCCAACGTATCTATAATTTTGGATTGCTCCATGCTATATTATCTTCTGTTTTGGACATTATTGGGCTTTATTATTCACTTTTATATTATTTTTGGGACTAACCTATTAACCGGAGGCCCAGCCCAGAATTGCTGTTTTTTTTCCTATTTCAGAGTTCCGCAGAAAACGAATATCAAACGGAGTCCAAACGGAATGAAACCTTCGGGAACGTGATTTTCAGAACGAACATGATCTAGGAGACTTGGACCCTACGTCAAGAAACAAAGTTGGAAGCCAAGAGGTAGGGGGGCGCGCCTACCCCCTCCAGGCGCGCCCTCCACCCTTGTGGGCCCCCTGTTGCTCCACCGACGTATTCCTTACTCCTCTGTATACCAACGTACCCCCAAACGATTAGATACAGAGCCAAAAACCGAATTCCACCGCCGCAACCTTCTGTACCCACGAGATCCCATCTTGGGGCCTGTTCCGGAGCTCCGCCGGAGGGGGCATCAATCACGGAGGGCTTCTACATCAACACCATAGCCTCTCCGATGATGTGTGAGTAGTTTACCTCAGACCTTCGGGTCCATAGTTATTAGCTAGATGGCTTCTTCTCTCTTTTTGGATCTCAATACAATGTTCTCCCCCTCTCTCGTGGAGATCTATCCGATGTAATCTTCTTTTTGCAGTGTGTTTGTTGAGATCGATGAATTGTGGGTTTATGATCAAGTTTATCTATGAACAATATTAGAATCTTCTGAATTCTTTTATGTGTGATTGGTTATGTTTGAAAGTCTCTTCGAATTATCAGTTTGGTTTGGCCTACTAGATTGATCTTTCTTGCAATGGGAGAAGTGCTTAGCTTTGGGTTCAATCTTGTGATGTCCTTTCCCAGTGACAGTAGGGGCAGCAAGGCACGTATTGTATTGTTGCCATCGAGGATAACAAGATGGGTTTTTTTTAATCATATTACATGAATTTATCCCTCGACATCATGTCATCTTGCTTAAGGCGTTACTCTGTTCTTATGAACTTAATACTCTAGATGCATGCTGGATAGCGGTCGACGTGTGGAGTAATAGTAGTAGATGCAGGCAGGAGTCAGTCTACTTGTCTCGGACGTGATGCCTATATACATGATCATACCTAGATATTCTCATAACTATGCTCAATTCTGTCAATTCCTCAATAGTAATTTGTTCACCTACCGTAAAATACTTATGCTCTTGAGAGAAGCCACTAGTGAAACCTATGGCCCCCGGGTCTATCTTCATCATATTAATGTTCCAACACTTAGTTATTTCCGTTGCTTTTTACTTTGCTTTTATTTTACTTTGCATCTTTATCATAAAAATACCAATAATATTATCCTATCATATCTATCAGATCTCACTCTCGTGAGTGACCGTGTAGGGATTGACAACCCCTTATCATGTTGGTGCGAGGATTTATTTGTTTTGTGTAGGTGCGAGGGACTAGCGCGTAGCCTCCTACTGGATTGATACCTTGGTTCTTAAAAACTGAGGAAATACTTACGCTACTTTGCCGCCTCACCCTTTCCTCTTCAAGGGAAAACCAACGCAGTGCTCAAGAGTTAGCAAGAAGGATTTCTGGCGCCGTTGCCTGGGAGGTCTACGCAAAAGTCAACATACCAAGTACCCATCACAAACCCTTATCTCCCGCATTAAATTATTTGCCATTTGCCTCTCGTTTCCCTCTCCCCCACTTCACCCTTGCCGTTTTATTCGCCCTCTCTTTTTTGTTTGCCTCTTTTTCGTTGTCTCCCGAGAATGAAGTTCTAAATTTTAAGCAAAGGGAGGGAGAAAATCTAAAAGACGCTTGGTATCACTACAAAAAAAACACACATCCGTGACATTTTGGGCCGAACGAATTTTTTTTCTGTCATACATATGACACTTCTATGACGATAATTGTGACAAAACCCGGTATCATCATAGATGTAGTGGGCTCCTACTTATATGACAAAAAATCATGAGAGTAAATGAGCTTTTCGTCCTGGGCGGGCCGGAGACGCAGCTGCGTGACATTGTTTGGGCCGTCCATGATGGAAAAAACCATGGTAGAAGCGAGGGGGAGGAAAATTTCGGGGAGTTCCCGGTTACGGTGGGATGTCAGGGGTCGAGCGATGCGCGTTTGTCTCGTACATGTACGCTGCGTGTGTCGTAGGCGTTGGGCTCGCGAATCAACCCGGCGACAGACCTGCAGGCTACGCGTTCGAACCCGGCGATCGATCGATGGCTGTTAGCGAACCCGATCGGCGATTCCTTTGCTCTGCTGCAAACTAAAGCCGATCGATGCTGCCTTTGGGATGAACAATGGCGTTGCGGGGGGGTTGGCTGAACACCGGCGGTGGTGTTGCCTCGGATGAACAGGACCCGTGGTGTGGTGGAGGGCTGGATGAACAGAGCGGTGGAGGGTGGTTGAGCAAGAGAGCGGTGGAGTACCGCGCGGTGGAGGCTGGATGAGCAGGCCCGTGGAGGCTTGAGGAGGTCGGCGGTGGAGATGAAGCGGTATCCGTGGAGTCCCATTTTGCGATCGCCACACCCCTCCCGATGAACAGGACCCTCGTTTAGACCGTGGCGCCCAACACAAGTCCGTTTCCTCCGTTTTTGTCAGGACCCCGATCCTAAGTCACACCGATCTAGCATGTAACACATCATATCACTTTTGCGGCCTCACGCACGGTATTCCCACGGTGTCGCCTTACCATGGCCGGGACCGTTTGCGTCTTTTGGCTCACGTATATGATAGTGTCGCTAGCATCCATATGACAAAGAACCGGGCCGACATGGCTAGTCGTGAACCCAAAGCGGCACTAACCCATGGGGACAGGCATACATGAATCACATCGAGCATGTCGGTCATCAACGTATATATTCGGGCTGTAGCACTCGGGCTAACAGGACTCCGGTATCCCGGCTGTAGCAGAGCTAAGCAGGACTCGAATAACACCGCGTGACATTTCCCGAAGGGACAGACATAAGAACGGCGAAACACATGCCGGCCGATCAAGTGTCCAAGCGGTAGTCTTTGGGCTAGCAGGACTCCGGTGAACCGGGCTGTAGCGGACTACTATCGCTCGGAGGCACGAGACTACATTTCCCCATATGAGAGGCTGCCAAGGATAAACAACTAGTTTGTCGGATCCCACACATACAAGGCATTTCAAACATACACACAATATGCTCAATATGTATAAATCGACGTGGCATCACAACATAACCCCTCGACTCAGATATTATTCATTAGGCTCCGAGGAGCGAGATATTACAAACATGGGTCTCATGACCCAACACTCGAAGCATACAAGTCAAAGCACAAGCGGAAGCTAAACATGTCGAGTACGACGGCTATAAATGAAAAGGGCTGAGAAGCGACTATCTACGAGATCTGCCGAGGCACAAGATCGTGGCTGAGGTAACAAGCTAAGCGTCGAAGTCCACGTGGAACTACTAGCGAGGCCGCGTCTCTCGCAAAACATAAAATAAGCAAGCGTGAGTACAATTGTACTCAGCAAGACTTACATCGTAACTAACTACATATGCATCATTATCAAAAGGGGTGGTGGAGTTTGATTGCAGCAAGCCAGCTTTGACTCGGTGGCTATCTGAACTACATTGCAAGTAACTCTTTTGAGGTGGCGCTACGAGTCCACATATTCACCATGGCAATACACCACTATGGACCGCTCCGTCTCCCCACGAGAACGCCATCCATAGCACTCACGCTTATCTTGCGCATTTTAGAGTATCCACTTTCACTTGTCTATGAACCGATATAGGCAACCTGAAGTCCTTCTCCGTGGACACGGCTATTCGAATAGATCATATTAAAACCCTGCAGGGTGTACCTCTTCACACGCTCTCACCACTTACCGCCGTTTACCCGACATGTACTCGACAACCTTCAAGCGGAAGCCCAGCGTGGGTGTCGGCCACGCCTACCTAAACACTCAAGTCCCTAGTCGGGTTTATCGCCTATTCAGGTTCCATCCGCAGGAGTCCGGCCGAGGTTTCCCATACAGCCCGACGATGTGTGCAGGGTTCCGAGATACCAAGCGGGCACTTTCGGTACACGACCACAGTGCCTACCGCAACACAACCCACCCCTAAGGTCAGCGTTGCGTGCGGCCCCCAGCATGCTACAAACACCAGAAACTACTTGCAACTCCCGGACTGAGGACAAGGGTGGTCAAGAAGCCGAGAGGGTCCATTGGTTTCGGGCCCAATGCGTGGTAGTATGCTGTTTCATGGATCACAAACACAGAACTCAGTTCCTGAGGACGGCTGCAATGAGACAACCCACCATGTACTCCTACATGGCCTCTCACCGCTACCTTTACCAAATCGTGTTCACCACACTTAGCTCACACTCAATAGGACATGTTCATAACAATTCCAATTCATTTCGATGAATCGGACCCAACTCAACTCTAAGCGAGCAGGCATGACAAACAAGCATAAATGAGTAGGCACAACATGGCTCAAACAACTCCTACTCATGCTAGTGGGTTTCATCTAATTCTTGTGGAATGACAGGTCATGCAAAGGATCAAGGGGTTCAGCTACACCGCAGCAAGTAACACATGAGTCGTTGTTGTCCTAATGCAGTAAAATAGAGCAGGAGGCGAGAGAGTGGGATTGTATCGGAATGAACAAGGGGTTTTGCTTGCCCGGCACTTCGAAGATAATATAGTTCTTCATCGGTGTCATCGAACTCATCGTCGGTACATCGTCTACGGGAGGGATAATTCTTGGCAGCAGAGAGAACACAATCAATGCAATGCACATTCACATGAATGACATGTCATATTAAGGTACTGAATCCACCTAATGCAATAATAATCCAAGTTAGTTGAAGTGGAATTCAAACAAGGTTGAATTCAACTCCAAATGCTATTTCATAAATTACCTAATCATGATTCATCCTATTCAGTGAGGTTAACTTGTTCAAACATGCATGATCATGGCATAAACAGATTCTTCATATTTTTCTGATCATTTTTCATATATAAATTATTTCCATCCGAGTTACGGTTGAATTTATATGATTTTTAGAAGTTTGGGGTATTTTCTGAATTTTCCTGAATTAAATTAATCTAGAAACCTAGTTATTGCGTCAGGATGACATAGGCGTGACGTCAGCGGGTCAACTGGGTCGCTGTCCAGGTCAACTCTGATGCTGGGACCCACTGGTCAGTGTCTAACTAACTAACCTAACTTAGTTAATACTAATCTAACTTGATTAGCCGGGCGGGGCCCGCATGTCAGTGAGGGAGAGGGGGAGGTCAAACCGGGCAGTGGGTCAACCCACGCCGGTCAGTAGTCGTGAGGCGCCCGGCGTTTAACTGGCCAGCCCGGCCAGCCAGCGCAAGTGAAATTGCCATTCGGCCACCAAATGGGTCGGAGGCACCTAGGAGAAGGTGAGGAGCCGAAGCTCTTGGTGGGGTTAGCCGGGTCGGGGTGGCTGGATCGCTGGCGAGCTCAAAGGCGGCGGAGTTCGGGTTTGGTCGCATGCTTGAGGCTGTGGCTTGCTAGCGGCGAGAGGAGTAGCACCGAGCATCGGGAAACCCGAGCTCGCGCACATGCTTGGTTTGGTCCGGGAGGACTGCAATGGTGGCACGGCGGCAATGGCGGACGGCAGCGCTCAGCCAAGGTGGAGAAGCTAGCTAGGGAAGAGGAACGCGGGGTTTCGGGGAAGATGGAGAGTGGCTCACGGGAAACTAGCAGAGGCGGCGACGAGGTCGGGAAGTCTTTGGAGCCAGCGAATCGACGGCGAGGTCACCGGCGGCGGAGGTTGATGATGAGGCCGGGATGGCGTTGCGGGGCTTCCGAGGGTCGTGGACCGTGGGGTGGAAGAGGGTTCGAGGCGGAGCTCGGGGCATGTCGGGGAGGAGAGAGGGTGGCGGTGGCGCGAACGAGCAGCGGCAGCAGCGGCTCTGTTCGGGTGTGGCGCGGGAGAGAGAGGAGGAGGGGGGAGCGTTCGGGAGAGAGGAGAGGGCCTGGGGGCTGCGTGGCGTCTGTGGGGTCGAGGCGGCGAGGAGGCAGGAGGAGGTGGAAGCAGGAGGCTGGCGCAACTCGGCCAGCGCTCTCCACGCAGCTGCCTCACCTTCAAGCGAAAAGGTTGAAGAAAATGGCACTGGCCGGGCTGCACAGTGTTGGGCGGGCTGAGGCGCCGGATGGGCTGTAGGTAAGCTCAGGTGAGTTGCTCTGTTTTATTTCTGTTATGTT
This sequence comes from Aegilops longissima, assembly GCA_021605205.1. NCBI lineage: Eukaryota > Viridiplantae > Streptophyta > Magnoliopsida > Poales > Poaceae > Aegilops > Aegilops longissima. The sequence continues at coordinate 178,703,336 of CM038676.1, forward strand.
TCCTTTTGTTAAATATTCTGCCACTGTTCAAAATTCAAAACAATTTCAAAACAGTGACAAAACCCCTTGAATGATTTTATGTTGCAAAATGGACATTTCCAAATGCACATAAAATGTTTCAAAGATATTTGAAATTATATTCTAGTTATATGAATATAACTCAAATTCAAATAGCTATTGATTTAAATTCAGAGTCCCAAAAATAAATCCTCAGAAATGTTCCTAAATTCTGGTTTGATATATAGCTCTTGCCAAAATTCTCAAACATTGCAAAAGGACATCTTGGAAACAAAGAATGAGATTTCCAGGGTTCTTTGCCCTTCTTTTATTTAAGTTTTTGAGGCTTCCAAATTTCCTCAATTCAAATTCCAAAAATATAGACATGATGCACACATGAAGCTAGCCTAGAGCACTACCAATAGCTAGGGATGTGACAACTAATATAGACATGATGCACACATGAAGCTAGCCTAGAGCACTACCAATAGCTAGGGATGTGACAGTTTTGCGGTACGCCACACCCCTCCCGATCAACAGGACCCCCGTTTCGACCGTAGGAGGTCTTTCCTCCGTTTTCTTGATGCATGAGACCCTCCCGATCAACGGGACCCGTTCCAAGCGTGGGAGGTCTGTTTCTTCGTTGTCTTGATGCATGAGCCTCATTTCCATCGTCTGTTCCGTCCAAGCCCTCCCGATGAACACGACCACGCATTCCGTTCCAACCCAACCAGTTGGCTCCCACGCGTTCCGTTGCCTCCCGATGAACACGACGCATTCCGTTGCCGCCCCATGAACACGAGGCATTTCGTTGCCTCCCCATGAACACGACGACGATGCTGTTTCTCTATTCCGACCCAGCCATGTACACGAGCCCTCGCCGTACGTATGCGCAAGTAGGCGTTCGAGACCCCGCCCGTATGTACACATACGTGGCCGTATTTTCTTTCTTGCACCCTGGCCGTTGTACATACGTGTACATGCTATGTGTGCGCCTCTACTACGACATGCGCGCGCCTCTACATCCACCAGTATATATGTACGTACACGTTCGCGACTAGAATGACAACGCTACGTACGCTTCGACCAGGTGGGTCCCGACTGTCAGGCACTTCCTTGCCTGCGAAGACGTAGCTGGTGGGTCCCAGCAGTCAGCGGGTGAATCATTTTTTTTTGCCCGGACGCACTTCCTTGCGTGGGAAGATGTAGCTGGTGGGTCCCAACAGTCGGGGGCAAACATTTTTTTCGCAAAATACGGTGGCCCGTCCGGTGGGTCCCTGCTCTCAGGTGGAGGAATAATTATTTTGCACGTAATAAGGAGGCACTTCCTTGCTGCGGCCGTGGACCCAGCTGTCAGCCTCTCCACGTACAGTCCACGTCCGATGGAAGCCGTTCCTTGACCACGTTGACCACGCCGCGCCGAGAGCACCAGGGCGGTGGACGACGACGAGGCCTAGGAAGGGGACAACACGGAGCCCGGGAAGACGCGGAAGTGGATGCCCACGCATAGGGGAGTACGAGGGTTCACTCGTTCGCTGCGGTGTGAGGCTGTCGTCGCCGCGGAATAACACGGGGTGTGGGTTAGTAGAGGGATGGCCTGGCCAGCGGTGGGAGTAGTAGGGGGCTGTGAGGCCTCCGCCGCATCGCAGCCGGCCACGACAGGCAGGAGCACGAGGCACGACCAGCGCTGGTTTGGGCGGCTCGAGCAAGAAGACCAGAGGTTGAAGAAGCACTACGGCCATTGGATGGACATCGTACGGTCACTGGAGCTAGAATCATGCATATTGACTAAGTTGACAAAGCCCTCCGTCCCGTCAACTTAGTAGGCCCTAAGTCAGCCTGCCATTATCTGGGTCCCAGCTAACGGGGGTATTCATTTTTGTGCGTAATAAGGAGGCACTTCCTTGCGTGCGAAGATATAGCTGGTGGGTCCGAGCTGTCGATTGGCGATAACGTTTTTAAGTGAAATCTGAGAGGCCCTTTCGGTGGGTCCCACGATGTCGGTGGAGGAATCATTATTTTGCGGCGTAATAAGGAGGCATTTCCTTGCGTGCGGACCATCGAGCCAGTGTCGTCCTCTCCGTCTGATCCGCCGGATGCATGTTGATGCGTTTACCACGTTTACCAGGCAGCGGCAAAAGCACGAGGCGGTGGACAATGGCGAGGCCTCGGAAGGAACGACACGGAGGCAGGAAGGCGGCAGTTGTTTCCCGTGGAGGTGAGTCTGTTGTCACGAGGTTTCTTGGTTACGTCTGCCGTCGCGGAGAATAACAACAGGTGTGGGTGAGTAGAGGATGGCTAGGCCAGCGATGGGAATCTGATGGGCGGTGAGGCCTGCTTGGCAGAGATGAGCCGGCCAGAGGGGAGAGGAAGCGGGAAGTCCCTTGGCGCCATTTGACATTTGGAGCAGGAAGAGTAGAGATTGAAGAAGCATGACGGCCGTTGGATGGCCATCCAACAGTCACTACTTGTGCGTCAACCTTTTTTTAGGAAAGCCTCAAATCTGTGGAAAACAGCATACATCCCATCTTCCATTATTTCTAATAATTTACACCCCATTTGCTAATTCTTAAGGTTTTTTTGGATCCCATATTCTTTTTGTTAGCATTACAGCCCATATTGTGGCCACGGTTAAAAAATTATACAAATTTTGCATATTTCGGTGCGGTCCGAACTGGTTTTAATCCCGAAATTTCGACTCACCTTCAAACTGATTTTAAAAATAAATGTATATCAATATAAAATCCAACAAATTCTCCATGGATAAAAATAATGTAATTTAAAATATCGAAATGAAAAAAAAGATATTTGAAACTAATTGCCGGTTTGATGTGTTTCAAAAATGTACAACCCATTTCTCATTACTGATGGGCCATTTTCTCGGCCAGCCAAATGAAAGCTCTCCTCTTCTTGAAAGATTTGCAGCCCAACAGGCCTGACAAAGCGACTTACTTAGCAAATCACAAAAAACTGGGCTGTGGCGTGGTCCCGGTATCAGCCTCTCACGTCTGATACTCTTTAAGTGGAATGTCGTTGACCACGTTGACCACGCCGGCCGAGAGCACCAAAGGCGGTGGGCGGCGTGAGCGGGAAGACGCGGCGGTGGATGCCCAGCGGAGAGAGTCGAGTGTTCACTTTGGTTCGGCTGCGGTGTGAGGCTGCCCGTCGCTGCGAGGGCTGGCTAGCGGTGGGAGTAGTAAGGCGATGAGGCCTCATCGGCAGCACACCCGCCACTAGAGGCGATGTGAGGCGGTCTCCCGGCGCTGGTTTGGGCGGCTGGTGCAAGAAGAGCAGCAATTGAAGAAGCAGCGGGACTGTTCGATTCAAATCCAACGGTTACTGCTGCTAGAATCGTTTGTTGACTAAGTTGACAAGCCCTGCGTACGCGTCAACTTAGTAGGCTCGCACGTTAGCCTCCCAACTGGTGCGCCCCAGATGTCAGTGAGAGGAATCATTTTTTTTCACGTAATAAGGAGGTAGTTGATTGTGTTCGGCCAGGCCAGCGGAGGGTGTAGGGTGGGGCGGGAAGCTGCTGTGACATCTGTGAGCCACATGAGGAGGGAGCAGCAGACCACTTGGCGCTAGTTTAGGCATTTGGGCAGGAAAATCAGAGATTGAAGAAGCACGTCGGCCGTTGGATGGACATCCAACACTAACTGCTGCTAGAATCGTGTGTTCACTCACAAAGCCTTGCGTAAACAAGTCAGCCTTGAAATCTCTGGCGTGTACAGCCCATTTGCTATTATTTTTATAATTTTTACTCATTTTCTGATTCATATGGAATTTATTGTAGCCTGTTTTCCATTTTTAGAATTGCTGGCCATTTTCTTGTCAGTACCAGGGTCAAAAAATTAACTAAATATGTGGGAACTTTTGAAAATTCGCAATTTTTTGTTGGGGAGTGAAATATTCTTAATCCAAAAATTAATAGCCATACTAAAACAAATTTAAAAATAAATTAGTACTATGTCATGTTAAATCCAATGAAATACGTATAAGATATTAATGAAGAACAAAAACAAAAAAAGAAACTTATACCCCTTTTGATATTACTTTTAACAGACATTGACCATACTCTTAAGCCAGGCCGGAATGCATCCCTCCTTGTCTTGATAGATTTGCAGCCCAGTAATTCGGAGAAAACAAATAGTCCTAGCTTGGGTATTCTTCAAAAAGAAATAGTGGGATACCTATTTTCCCAAAGAACTAGTGCATGAGCATTTAGCTTTATTTATTTATTTATTTACTTATTTATGTTTAGGGGACCATGAGCATGTACCTGGGCCGGATTCATGTGAGAGCCTCCCTTCCAGTTAATTATGGGCATCTCTATTGGGCCTTCATCAGTGGCTTGCATGTTATCAACGAGTGGAAAATGTGTTCCGTACAAAAAATAGTATGCGCTACGTACGGTATGGGGCATTAAAGGATCGAACCGTGCAACGACTTCCAAAACATTGTGTTTGTCGTTCTAACAACACATTTATTCAACCAATAGACGAAATATACTACTGATTGTATATTGAAAACAGCAGCAGCAGCAACCAGGGATGGGGGTGCAATGAAGCGAAGCAGGGGAAGAGTGAAAGCGCAACTCTCTTCCAAACCAAACATAATCCATCATTACAAAGGGCTGCAAAAAGAACAAGTATATGCATCAAACTAAATAAAGATCCTACTTCACCAAGTATACGCTACTAACTAAGCGGCTCGGTTAGGCGTTACTATTTATTAAGCTGTGGAGATTGGTCGGCGGCTTGAACGGATGGGTGCACGATGGGGAAACTCCACCCCGGGTCGAAATCGATAGTTGCGACCCTCTCTCCTACTTTGGGCTGCGAGCGTGGCGGCACATATCGAGGGTATGGTGCATGCGAGAGGCGCGTAATGCCTGCTGTACACACAATTTTGCACGATGAAGCGAAACCGCGCTGCCATCATGATCCTTGCCGTCGGGTATCTCTGGTTAATCGGATAATTCAGTCCGACAAGCGAGGCGTGTACCAAGGCTACTTACCAGCCTCCGGTCAAAAATTCACGAAGGCCCAGAGAAGTTGGGATCCTGCTCAAAGACCTTGCGGTGGCCGTGATTGTATTCCGCGAAACAACACGTGCTGGTGCGTCGCGACGATCATCAATCTTTCGCGTCAAATGCGATTGAGCCAGGAACCACCGCAAGCTGCCATGCCGCTTTTCTTTGAAAGGTTTTGGGATTAGGAAGGGTAGGGACACCGGTGACCTACAACATCATATCAAGTTGGAGTCAAATAAAAAAGGGCTCTTGATTTAGTCAATCTTAAAACAGCATGTTATGAGCATGAATATTTTTCAGCAAATGTTGACAGTAATATAAGCAAGCCATCATGATATCATAGGAAAGTAACATATTGCTGTAACAACCATTTGTAGCGATGACTGGAGTAGGCCAGCAATACGTCCAACCATAGAAGGAGTCGACAGCGTAAATGAAGCCCTTGTGTTCAATGGCATCAGAGAACCATGGAGGATGAATGATGCTGCGATGGGCGATGCATATTTATCCACTTCCGCGGTGACTGTCGGATAAGCGAGACAGCGGTTGAAGAAGCATAATTAGCTGAAGTCTTTATAATTCATAGATCTTGTGGGCACTTGGCAGATTACAACCTTGAGCAAATCAAACTTGGTATCATGTTGGCTACTGTAAGATTCCGAGTATTATGGGCCGCGGTGCCAAAGTAGTGCAGTGTTAATCGAAGGAAGTGGGATCAATCACCGGGTATAGACCTCCACGAGCATCCAACTGCCGCGACCGTCGACGAGCACCATCCAAGACGTGTTCATGCCGACCCAGTACATACCGTTAATGTAGTTGAGGCCAACGGGGATCGGATCGCAGTCAAGGGGGTTGATGCTTGTCGGTGTCAAAACCAGCGGATCTCGGGTAGGGGGTTCCGATCTGTGCATCAAGGCTGATGGTAACAAGAAGTAAGGGACACAGGTGTTTACCCAGGTTCGGGCCCTCTCGATGGAGGTAAAACCCTACTTCCTGCTTGATTAATATTGATGATATGGGTAGTACAAGAGTAGATCTACCACGAGATCGTAGAGGCTAAACCCTAAGAGCTAGCCTATGATGGTATGAATGTAATTGTGATCGACCTTCTAAGGACCAACCTCTCCGGTTTATATAGGCACCGGAGAGGGCTAGGGTTTACATGGAGTCGTTTACAAGGAAGGAAATATAATATCCAAATCACCAAGCTTTCCTTCCATGCCAAGGAAAGTCCCATCCGGACACGGGCCGAAGTCTTGAGTCTTGTATCTTCACGCTTCAATAGTCCGGACGTTTTACACAGTCCGGCTGTCCGGATACCCCCTAATCCAGGACTCCCTCAGTAGCCCCTGAACCAGGCTTCAATGACGATGAGTCCGGTACAGATGTGTCTTGACATTGCAGGCGGGTTCCTTCTCTGAATACTCCAAGGTGCTTGTTATGATGAATAGTGTCCGGCCTCCGATCAATGTTGTGCTCCTCGGCTTCGGTGCCTCAGTAATGACCATCTCCACGTGTCGAGTGAATGCGAGGAGTTGAGGCATTTTTGCATTTTCCACCCTCGATCCTCCGGGCGAACCGCCTATTTGAAGTGACGGGGATTCTTAGATCCAAACCTCACTCTCCCACCTAGAGCCAGCATCCAATAGAGCGCTCTGCGAAAAGCCATTCCAACATGGCCGGCCGTCGCAGCTCTTCTGCTTGCCCTTCTCGTTCCAAGTCGGGGGACTGGGGAGAGTGTTCAGTTCCTCATAGCCGTTTGACAAAGTTACAAACCCAAGGGTTTCTCCCACTGGCGTTCATGGTCTCTGAGGGAGTCCCAGACTAGGGGTGGTCGTCATTTGGCTGGCCTGGGGGCTGGCGTCGTCCTGACGTCACCAACCGGGGACACAGTCCAATACGTCCTTCAGATAATGTATATGGACTCCAACAACGCAGCCGAATACGAGGCCCTCCTGCACGGCCTCCGGATGGCAGTCTCCATGGGCATTAAACGCCTAGAGGTGTGCGGGGATTCAAACCTCACAATATCCCAAATAAACGGAGACTTTGACGCCAAAGATCCGAAAATGGCAGCATACCGCAATGCGGTCGTAAAAATGTCAGCACGGTTCGAAGGGCTCGTATTTCATCATATAGCCCGGGATAACAACCATGCGGCGGATATATTGGCGCGCATCGGTGCAAAACGCGATGCCGTCCCACCCAATATCTTTTTGGAATGGCTGTTCAAGCCATCCGTACTATGGGAAGGGGAGTCCAGCAATAACAATGCGGACCCAACCGCACCGCCTGACGCCGAACACTCTGACACAACCGGAGGCCCCGCCCCCGAGATAACACCTTCTGCTCACGAAATAATGGTGGTTATCGCCCCGTGGACGGAACCATTCCTAGCCTACCTAACAAGGCAGGAACTCCTTGAAGACCAAAATGAGGCTCGCTGCATAGTACGGCCCTCTAAAGCCTATAAAGTCCATGAGGGAGAGCTTTATAAGAAAAGCACTACCGGAGTCGTTCAAAGGTGCATCTCCGAAGAGGAAGGGCGAAACCTCTTGGCTGAAATTCATGCCGGACTGGGTGAGCACCACGCCGCAGCCCGGGCCCTTGTAGGCAAGGCCTTCCGTACAAGGTTTTATTGGCCGACGGCCGGGCAGATCTGTGAGGACTTAGTCCAACGATCGTCGGTTGCCAGCTTTTGCTAACCAAAGCCACATTCCACCCACCGCCCTTAAAACTATACCCATCACCTGGCCGTTCACGGTCTGGGGGCTTGACATGGTCGGACCCCTCAAGGGAGGAACCCACAAGCAAAAATACCTATTGGTCATGGTGGATAAATTCACCAAATGGATAGAGGCCAAACCTGTTAAAGCGGCGAATCCGGACCGATGATAGACTTCATATCGGGGTAGTGCACGTCTGGCGTCCCCCACAGTATCATCACTGATAATGGCACCAACTTTACGGCCGATGAGGTCAAATCATGGTGCAAAAACATGGGGATCAAGCTCGATTACACCTCAGTCTATCACCCCCAAACCAACGGCCAAGTCGAACGAGCAAATGGTCTAATAATGAACGGCATTAAACCCAGACTAGTGTGGTCCCTCAAGGAATCTAACACGCCTTTGGGTTGAGGAGCTCGACTCCGTGTTGGGGGCTGCGGACCACGCGAATCATACTACGGATTCACACCATTCTTCATGGTATGCAGCGCAGAGGCAGTCTTGCCTGCGACATAATACATGACTCACCTCGAGTGCACATGTACGAAGAAAGAGAAGCCGAGCTTGATCGGCGGGACACTTGGGCGCATTGGAGGAGGGCGCGACATGGCAAAGGCTCGTTCCGCATTCTATCAACAGCGAGCTCGAAGATATCAAAGCGAGGAAGAACGGGCCAAAGCTTATAACGTTGGCGAACTAGTTCTCGCCTGCGGACAAGAAAAAGGACAAACTCAAGCCCAAATGGGTAGGTCCCTTCATCATTGACCAGGTCGACCGGCGGAGCATACCGTCTGCAACGCGTCGGATAACCGACTCGAGCGAACCCATGGAGCGCAGCCCGTCTCACTGAAGATTCTCGCCTAAGTGCGGACTCCAAGTTCGTCTCGTTCCTCCGTCCGCATTCTTTATTTTTGCTTTTGCTGCCTTCTATTTCTCTCCTTCCCCCTTCTTCCTATTGTAGCCTCTAGAGGCTCGTTTGCACTTTTTTCCGCACACACTTGGCGCTGTCCGCGCTCATTATACCAGGGCTTCTTTAATGAAGCTTATTTATACGGTCTTTCATGCCCAACACATCGTTAAACTTCGCATGTGCCTTTTATTCACCATTATATGCATCGATATGACTTAATTTTCGCCAAGCTGGGTTGCACGGCTCTGTGCTTACCCCTCGTTCCCGATTGTTCGGCTAGGAGGTAAAGGAGCACCTCTGCGATTATTACTTGCCGGGTCAGCGGATGTGTACCTCGGTGGGTGAAGCCGAAGCTAAGCGTTCTTGAGGAATATTCGGTCGGTGAACTGAAAGATGATTTTAACTATTTATACATCTGCCCCGAGATGATTTTCTGCTTTATAGCAGCTTTGACATGCACTTTAAGGCATGCATCCCAGTGAAAAGGAACCCATAGCGGAACTATTCTCCTGGAAGATGTTTCTTACTACCCATGTAATATAACATAACTAATTGGGCACTTATGCGATACAGCAACAATGACCCCTCGCCTGGTCTCCATGCATACCACGGTTCTTATATAACCACTAAGGTATTGGAGACACTCCGGACTATTGGGTCAGAGGTCGAAGCGAAAAGGTCGCTATGACAAAGCGATCTACAATCCAGCTAGAAGACATTCTTTCATGTCATATTTTTACATAGTCAACTCGACTCATTGTATTCCTCCTCAATGCCATCTAATAGGCTATCTAATTTACAATCTTCTTTGGGAATACTTGGCGGCCAATTCTACTTGGCGTACACTAACTTCTGAGGGATCTCCATCATCCGGCCCCCCAGGTCCGACCTCGGCCATGTGGTTTGGGTCAACCTTTGTGTACCGCGTCTTCACCATGGCCCGAGCCTCCTGGCGCCTTGACGGCAGGCCGATATCTTCCATAGCGGAGCGTCGTCGTGCTCCTTGAAGCCGCTCCTCCGGCTCCCCAATGCCTTGGGCAGGGAGATAGATAGCCACAAGGCTTGGCGGTGCCTTTCATCACCTGCTGGACTCATTCGTGCGGTAGCGCAATCGGGAAGGAGATCACCCGAAGAATGGGCATCTCCTCCTCGGGGCGACTCGTGAGCAAACCTACAAACATGTTTATGTTAGTGGCCTTCCTCGCCGAACTCTTTTCAAAGTTCGCTCAAGGACTTACTAAAAATGCAGCGGCAAGCCGCCGATTCTCCTTCTGAGTCAGCTAACTAAACACGAACGTCCTTTAGTTCCTCACCCAGCTTGGTGTTGGCGTCTTGGAGGTTATTCTTCTCTGCGCACCCTCGTAAGCACGCTCTCGCCGACCTTTAACGGCGTAAGAGCTGTTGCTTGTCGGATCTAGTCCGGCGATTCTGCAATGTTTTTGTCAGATTTATACACCTGCCGCACTTCATAAATTATTTATCTTCTGAAGCGTATATTACCAGAGGGGGTCTCTGTGGCTCCCCCCGTAGCGGCTTGTGCGGCCTCAAGTTGGGCCCTGCACTCTTCCAGCTCCTGGGACAGTAGGGTATTCTTTTCTGTAAGATCCTGCATAACAAATGATCCTTAAATCAGTTATTCTAACTATTTTAAGTCTCGGGGGTTACTGGCATATATAACTGTCAAATTTCCTTACCCATATGTCCTTCACATACTGCTTCGTGGCTCTGGCTAGACCATCTTGAGCGGCACGGAGATGCGCATCTCCCGAATCAAAGGCATTCAAGGCCTGCAGGGAGAAACATCGTCATGAAGAACTGTCCGGGCGCCTTTGTGATTCAAGCGCTCTCCACCTCGGAGTTGGTGGCGGACAACCTGTCGGCATCCTCGCGTCGGAGGAGCATCCGGCCTTACGTCTCGTGCTCGCCTCGGCCTCCGGACCCGGCTTTGAAGCTTGTCCGATAAAGGTTCGATCGGCATCCTCTCGGGCTCGGATCCGGTGGCGCTCTTTCCTGAAAAGAGCATCAGCGTTAATCGCCTTCGAGAATCAATCTTGGAAGTATGGTGACATGCCATACCGTGCGGCGGAGTTCGATCCGGACCGCACTTCTTTTTAACCTGCGGGGCCGCACTGCCCTTTGTTTGCCAGTCGCCGCGGGCTCGGCTTCCTGCCTCGAAGGTACCCCCTGCGAATTACCATTGGTATACGGTGATCAAAAATAAGCATCTATGGGTCATTATTAGGGTTTTTGGATCTTGGTCTCAGTTACCTGTGGGGCTGGAAGTATTCCGGGGTAATCGGCCGTAATGGCTACCAAAGCATTGTCAATGCTAAGTTGGTACAACACCCCGTCGATCAACTCCACCGTTATATCCGGATCCTCTTCGGAGGTCGGATCGAGGGACCGCTCCGGATCCTCGGGTTGTGGGGGCGGGCTGTGTATCTTCTCCACAGTCTGGCGCAGTTCCTGCGCAAAAATCATAAAATGAGATATTTAACTACGGGAACATGGATCGGACAGGTCACAAGGATGTTTGCTTACCCAGATTAGAGGATTATTCGAAGAAAACTCCTTCAGGGGGTTGACACGGAGGAAATCCTCCTCCTCTCCTTTGTACATGGCAAACAAGATCTTCACCAGTTCGGTGACCGATCCTGGCCCTTCGCGGCCATGGCGGGTGGCATCGTCCTCCCCCTTGAAGTCCCACATGGGGTGGCCCCTGTATTGGAGCGGCTGCACTCCCCTCATAATGCAGATTGCCATGACTCCTATTGTCGGTGTACTAGAGTAGGGGTACCCTAGTATCCCGAACTCGTGCACGGGCAGTTGCAGCACCCCGCGGAAAGGCTTGCCTGGTGACCGCCAAGGTCCTCCGTGGCTCCATTGGAGCCATTCAAGAACAAAGTATTTAAGCCAAGAGATAAGACCCGGCAAGAGGAGCTTGGGAAGAATACTCAAAGGCGCCTAGAAGACAAGTCCCGGCAAGAGGAGCTTGCGGGAAGGCCCGTGAGCGACAAGCTTCCGGACGCGACAAAGGCAACAACCGCGGCAAGGTGCTTGCCACGGCAGATTACCACTCCGTTCCTCCGCTCCAGCTCATCCACCAACGTGTCGCCATGGGACCTTTTCAAGCGCGCGTGGCAGGAGGCTGTGCAGCCAGCGGGGCGCGGTGGCAAGCGGTGCTGACAAGATTGCCATCGTGGCGAACGGTGGCGCCCCTGACGGTCCTTTTCGGCACTGTTTAATCGACTTAGACGGGCATTTAATGCCTTTGTCCCCTATCGTCGAGGTTAGGTAGGATACCTTTGTACAAGTAGCTGTACCAACGCAACTCATTTTCCCTTTTGCCCTTGTCTACGTTGCCACACCGGTGACCCTTGAGCATATAAAGGAGGCCCATGCGCATAGCGTGGGGGGGTTCAGTTCATTGAAGCCGAGAGACACTCACGCTAGGTCTTGTAACTCTCGGCGCTCCCTAGCAAGAACACAATATAATCGAGACAATCAGCGGTAGAGTATTATCTCTCGGAGAGCTCCAAAGCTGGAGTAAACTGTTAGGTATTAGCCGCCTCGATCTACTCTTCGTGCAACCTCCGCCCCCAACCGAACGAAGGGCTCGGTCCGCCGTCCCATATGTGTTCATGGGTCCGATCAGCTTTCGACATCTTTGGCGCCGCAGGTAGGGGCGTCGAGGCTGTGTGAACCTAATCCGGCGTTTACGAGCAACATCTTCATCATCTTCATCGACATGCCACCAGAAGAAGAAGGCGGCGGTGATGAGCCGCCCACGTCGATCCACCGCCGCCGGAGCAAATGGGTGGTGGGGTAGACATCGGCGGAAGAACGGGCGCCGGGCGAGGAGCTCATGGCGCTGCCAAGTCAAGGACAAGGCCGCGCAGACCTCGGCATCCGACACGCACCGCGCCCATCTCGGGGAGGCGGGACCGACAGCGTCATGGTATTCATAGTACCATACGGTCGTTGGATCAAGATCGAGCTGGTGGATCGAGGCCCTCAAGACCGGCATACTGCGCCAACATCTTTGCACGAAGCGAGGCGATGCGCCCGGACGGGATCTGCTCCTTCTAACATAGTTAGAAGTCGAGCATATCCGGCTCCTCGCGCCGTTCGCCACTACCACCACCACTCCAGCGAAGCTTTGGCGAGAGCTCAGCGCTCCTAGATTACCCTCCAGCGGCCGACAAGGTCGATGAATGGAGAGCCACCATCCGAGTCTCATCGGCTTTGCCACGGCGTACTCGCGGCAGCCGACTACATCGCTGCCGCGGCAAGGCGACAAGGCACGAGCGGTGGCGGCGAAACCTATGAAGTGCAACCACCATGCACTCTCCACCGAAGGCCAAGATCGCCGACTGCGCGGGTCCACCTCGACGGCGACTCCACAGCGTCATCAGATCCTCGAGCTCGTCGCGATCAACGCCAAGTTCTTCACGAACGACACTAAGAAGGCGCTTCGAACTACGCATCGGCCGCGAGAAGCATAGCGTCAATCCGACCAGCACGCTTGGGCCTCTGTCGATATGCATGCGCCCGAAGAACGAGCGACTTGCGTCTGTGATAGGTTGCCCTGCGTTCACTCGTGAGCTGCGGCAAGTCGGTGGCCCAGCAAGAAGAATTTCAAGCCGGATGTGCGGAGAAATACGATGGCAAGACGCATCCGTCGGAGTTCCTCAGCATCTACACCATTGCGGTGCAAGCTGCCGGGGGCGAGACGACAAGATTCTGGCCAACTACTTCCCGTTGGTACTCAAGCCCAATGTCAGATCTTGGCTCATGCACTTGCCGGACAACTCCATATCCTCCTGGGCGGATCTATGCCATCAGTTTGTTGGCGCCTTCACAGGCGGCCACAAACCTCATGGCCAAGAGAGCGACCTTCATCTGCTCGTCCAGAAGGAAGGAGAGCCCCTGCGCAAGTTCATTCAGAGATTCAGCCGTGTACAGCACAACATCCCAAATGTCCACCCTGCCGCGGTAATCAGCGCGTTCCATCAGAACGTGCGGAACGGCAGGATGCGGGAGGAAATGGCGATGTACAAGATCAAGGACGTCAGTGAGCTATATGCCCTGGCCGACAAGTGTGCACGTGCTGAAGAAGGGAGGAGACTCCCCGGAGAGAATGTGGAGGCAGCAGGATCGATAGTGAAGGGTCTGCTCGCAAAGAAAAGCCCGGCGGCGAACGGAAAGAAGAAAGGCAGAGATGTGCTGGTTGTCGAGCAGTCCGCAACGGAGGTGGCGCCAAGAAAGCCAAAGTTGGTAGCCCGGCAAGGAAGTTGCGCGGACACCAACTCGGTAATGGCGGTCACCGAGAAGCGGGATTTGCTCCAACAAGCGTATTGCAAGATCCACCACACCAAGGGCCATGACCTCCAGAGCTGCAAGAAGGTCGAGCAGCTTGTTGAGCAGCAGAAGGCTGAATATGAGCGGCGAGACAAGGAGAAGGCTCAGGAAGGTGCTGGAGGACCTAGCAAGAAACGTTCCGGCCGGGGAGGACGCCGCGGCAAGGCCAAGCAGCGGCAAGGAGATAGACCTCCTCGTGGCCGCGACAAGAATGAAGATGACGACGACGATGAAGACATGGATGATGATGAGACTGACGAGCAGGAGTTCCAGAAAGCCACAGAGATCTTGTGCGTTGACGGTAGCGCATCTCTGCATACTTCACACCGCCAACTCAAACAGTGGATGCGGGAAGTCAATGCGGCAGAACCATCCATCGAGTCACGCAGGCCTCTGAAGTGGTCCAGCACGCCTATCATCTTTGATATTGAAGACCACCCTGATCGCATCACTGCGGTCGGGTGCTTGCTGATGTTGGTTTCACCAACTATCCGCAACCTCAAGGTCACCAAGATGCTAGTTGACGGCGGGGCCGGCTTAAACCTGATCTCCTCAGCGGTGCTCCAGGAACTCCAAATCCCTGACAGCGAGCTCGAAGAGACCGGCACATTCCAAGGAATCAATCCGGGAAGGAGCAAGCCGAAGGGAAAGATCACGTTGTCGGTGACGTTTGGCGGAAGTTGAACTTCAGGATCGAGAGGGTCACTTTTGATGTTGCTGATTTTCCATTGCCTTACAATGGGATACTTGGCCGCCAAAGACTCGCCAAGTTCATGGCAGCCTCTCATTATGCATACAACTTTGAAGATGCGGGCCCAATAAGTGTCATCTCTGTCCTTGGCGACAAGAAGGATGCTCTTATCTGCACCGACAAGATCTACCGGGAAGCAGCAGCCGCAGCAGGTTGCAAGTCACTTGCCGCTGAAGCTCCCGGGGGGAAGAAGAAGACCAAGTCCGGCAAGAGCTCTGATGCCCACTCCGGCAAGCGCACCTCTTTGGAGTGCTGCGCTACCATCGAGGACGCACCATCGAGCTCCACCGGCAAGTGTAAGAAGACGATGGCAGCTGTGACGCCCTCGATTCAATCGTACACTAATCATGCACGCAAATGTGTACGATCAAGATCAAGAACTCACGGGAAGATATCACAACACAACTCTACAAATAAAATA
Source organism: Aegilops longissima (assembly GCA_021605205.1). Lineage (NCBI taxonomy): Eukaryota > Viridiplantae > Streptophyta > Magnoliopsida > Poales > Poaceae > Aegilops > Aegilops longissima. The sequence continues at coordinate 178,718,540 of CM038676.1, forward strand.
AGTCATACAAGCATCATAATACAAGCCAGGGGCCTCGAGGGCTCGAATACAAGTGCTCGATCATAGACGAGTCAGCGGAAGCAACAATATCTGAGTACAGACATAAGTTAAACAAGGTGCCATAAGATGGCTAGCACAAACTGGGATACAGATCGAAAGAGGACAGGCCTCCTGCCTGGGATCCTCCTAGGTCACTCTGGTGTCGTCGTCGCGGGCTGCACGCGTAGTAGTAGGCGCCCCGGAGTAGTAGTCGTCGAGGCGGTGGCGTGCTGGATCCTGGGCTCCATCGATGCGATAGCAGCAATCGAGTAGAGATAGGGGAAAAAGGGGGAACAAGGCAACCGTGAGTACTCATCCAAAGTACTCGCAAGCAAGGAGCTACACTACATATGCAACATTATCAAGGTAAGGCCGTATATGTGAACTGGGCTGCAGAAATGCCAGAATAGAGAGAAGGCCTAGTCCTATCGAAGACTAGCATCTTCCGGAAACCACCATCTTGCAGCAAACAAGAGGGAGTAGAGTAACAAAACTTAAAGTAGCAGTAGTGTTATCAAACTCGGCCAGAGATCCTTTCTCGACTCCTGCGAAAGAAATCCCTGAACCATACTATCCGATTATCATCACAATCCAATACTCATCGCAATCCATTGCTCATATCCATGTCTCATCTCAAGTAACCAGTTCTAGTTGTATCGATGGGATACAACTCCAAGTGTCCGTTATCGTAGGACAGGCTATCGATAGATGTTTTCTTCCCTGCGAGGTGCACCAACTTACCCACCACGCCGCTTAACTCCGGCGGACACACTTTCGTGGTCATGCCCGGCCTCGGCCAAACAATACGCCGCAACCCGACCTAGGCTTAATAGAGAGGCCAACCGCCGGACTAAACCTATGCCCCGGGGTCATGGGCCATCTCCACAGGAACTCCTGCACGTTGAGGGCGGCGAAGCAGACCTAGCCTAACAGCGTTCCAGTCCAATCCGGTAGCGCCGCTCGACGTGACGTCTAATAAGCTTCGGCTGATGTATACGACGCAGAACGCCCATACTTAGCCCACGTGATGGTTAGTGCTATCAGGCCAGAGGCCCCTCGGATCAAATATCCAATCGTAGTGGATTAGGAACGCGCGGTAACAAGCAGAGACTCACGAAAGATGTGACCCCGTTGCCCCGTCTCGAGGACTTGCGGCAAGGGCTAGGAATGCCCGGCCACGCCTCGTAATTATCTCGCGGGCACCCTCCAGGTCAACCCGTCTCAAAGCCGCGCAATCGCGCCAGAAGAGCTATTATGATGATAAGCACCGTGATGTGGCATTTGAAATCGGAGACCATGTCTACCTCCGCGTCTCTCCAATGAAAGGCACTCGCCGCCCGGTATCAAAGGGAAGCTTGCCCCTAGATCGTGGGTCCTTTCAAGATCATTGGGAAAAGAGGCGATCTCGCCTATCAACTTGAGCTTCCATCCAACTTCGCAAATGTGCACGATGTGTTTCACGTGTCACAGCCTTCGCAAGTGCTTCAAGACTCTGAATGCACTATCAACTTCAAGAGATTGACCTTCAAGAAGATCTCTCTTATCATGAGCACCCGTTGCTATTCTTGAAGAAACCAAGCGCAAGACTCGCAACAAGTCAATCAAATTCCTGAAAGTGAAGTGGTCACACCATTCGACCGAGAAGCTACACAGGGGCGCGAGGATCACCTCCGTTCGAGTATCCGGAGTTCTTTCAGTCCTAGATCTCGGGACGAGATCCTCTTGTAGTGGTGGAGTGTTGTAACACCCCGGAAGTAACTTTCCATATTTGTAACTCCAACTCTTGCCATTTTCGGCATTGATATATGATATTCCTCCGTGGTTGGGTTTTCTTCATTCTGCATTTTGTCCGTGTCATGCATTTTATATTATGTCATCATGTGCATCGCATTTGCATACGTGTTCGTCTCTTGATTCCGAGCATTTTTCCCGTTGTCCGTTTTGCAATCCGGCACTCCTATCTTCCCCGGCGGTCCCTTTTACGTATTTCCGTGTGCGGGTATTAAACCTCCTCGAAATGGACCGAGGTTTGTCTAGTGGCCTTGGTATACCACCCGGAGACCACCGGTCAAGTTTCGGGTCATTTGGAGCTCGTTTGGTACTCCAACGGTTAACCGCACTCTCGCAAAGGCCTCTTTTAAGTTGCAGCCCAACACCCCTTCAAAACAGCCCAATAACCCATCTAAGTCACCTCCATGCTCTCCGTCGTTCGATCACGATCGTGTGGGCGAAAACTACACCTCATTTGGACTCTCCTAGCTCCCTCTATGCCTATTTAAACACCACCCCCGAAATCCGGATCATCCTCTTCCCCGAAACCCTAAAAACGTCCCCGCGCGAGCCGGACGTGTCCGCCGCCAGCCGGACAAATCGCGCCGCCGCCCGCGTAATCGGGGCGCCACGTAACCCGCCGCCGCCGCCTCTTCTGAGCCGTGAGCCCACGGCCGCCCTCCCAGCCCCAGCCGTCCCGCCCGCCGCTTCAGGCGCCTCCGCCGCCGCCTCGCCTCCGCGCCGCCGGCCGCGCCGCCGCCGCCGGCGCGCCAGCGCCACCACCGGCCCGCCCGCTTGGCTCGGCCTCCGTCGCCGCCTTCCTCGCCGCGCGCCCCGCCGCCTTGCCTGGCCACCGGCCCTGCCCGCGCCGACCCGCTCGCCGCCCGGCGACCCGCCGACCGCCTCCACCCTCGCCGGCGCCTCCCGGCGAGCTCCTCCCTCCCGCCCGTCGCGGACCCGATCCGGTCGGGCCCGATCCGCCTCGGGAAGCGAGCCGTTGACCTCTTCTCCCCCTCCTATTTTCTCTAAGTTTTTTTTGCATCTTTGTAATTTTGTGCAATTTTCAACATGCTATATCTTCGCATCCGTAAATCCATTTTTCGCGTATAATATGTCAAAATGTTCGTCTCGAAGAGTAGATCATTTCATCTCATTGCATCATTTTCATTTGAGCTCATCTTGATGCCCGTAATGCTGTTGGAAGAGTGCTATGTGCTGTTAGTTTCTGATTTTTATCAGGACTTGCACTTTTGTTATTTTTGCCATGATTAATATGTGCATCCTATGAATTTGAGTCCTACATGTGTTTTGTAAAATTCCATGCCATCTTTCCAGGGGTATATGCCATGTATTTTTGTGATCTATGTGGTGACTAGCACAAGCATGCAAAGTAGGTGTCCTAATGTTGCTGATTTCAGCCCTGTTTTAGCTGATTTTGATGCCATGTTTACTTGATGATACCAAGAGATCTATGCATATTTTGAGATACTTCAGTAAGGGTGTTTTGTAAATCATGTCTTGCTATATCCATTCATGCCTTTGTTTGCAATTATGGACTGCTATAGCTTGAGTCAATCGAGCTCTACTTTTGCTACCAAATGTTTCCTGGCAGATTGTATACGTGTTATTCAATTTTGCCAAGCTTGTTGTGGTTGATCCATATATGCTATGTTAGTGTTCTTGCCATGTATGTCTTCTATGTCATGTCTTCTTGATGTATGTATGCTTAGTTTATCATTTGAGGCTCTATAGTGAGTGCATTGAGCTTGTTAACATGCCATCTCGTTATCAGTTTTTGACATGCCATGTTGCTGAATCTGTTAACGAGACTTTCAATATTGACATGGGTGTTACTATATTTTCTAGTCCTTTTGGCTTATGGTCAGTAAGGGACTTTTGTTCTAGGCTTTGAGTAGATTCATGCCATGCCATGTTTTGCTATTTTAAGTTCCTGTAGCATGTAGTTTTGATGCTCTGAACATTGCAACCTGTTGCTGTTTTTGCCATATCCAGCCTGATTATTATTGCACTTTTTCCATGCTTGTTTGAACATGTTATGATGTGAACTAGCCATAGCTCAGTGCTCATCTTTTGTCGAGCATCATGTGTAGATCACTGCCATGTGCTTTGTTGTTACGTTTGGGTGCAGTAGCTTAATTAATTGTTGCTTGCTAAGTGGCATCATGCTGTTAATGGCAGATTTGCGCCATTCTTGTTTTGCTTGCCATTTGCAAACCGTGCATCCGATTCCGGTGATCTTTATATCGATTTCAACCGAAATCATCTCATCTTTCCAGTGGCATGCTTGGTTTGCCAAGTTGATGCCTGGTTCATCATTTACCTTCCGGGCGCTTACACGCATTGCATATCACATCCCGCATATCATGTCATGTTTTGCATCATGTTGATTGTGCATTGCACCGTGATTTATTGTGGTTCCTTTGTTTGTGTTGTTGCTTTGGGTAGAGTCGGGAGACGAGTACGTGAACGAGGAACCTGTTGAGAACGCTTTCGAGGATCAAGCTTTCGACAACTCTGAGAACATTGCAGGCAAGATGACCATACCCTCGAAATCACTTCTATCTTTGCTATGCTAGTTGCTCGCTCTTTTGCTATGCCTATGCTGCGATGCCTACCACTTGCTATATCATGCCACCCATATTGCCATGTCAGCCCTAACCATCCTTTTCCTAGCAAACCGTTGATTGGCTATGTTACCGCTTTGCTCAGCCCTCTTATAGCGTTGCTAGTTGCAGTGGAGATGAAGTTTGTTCCTTGTTGAACATGGAGATGTTGTTCCTTGTTGGAACATGTTTACTTGTTGGGGATATCACAATATATATACATCTGCTATATTTTAATACATCTATATACTTGGTAAAGGGTGGAAGGCTCGGCCGTATGCACGGTGTTTTGTTCCACTCTTGCCACCCTAGTTTCCGTCATACCGGTGTTATGTTCCTTGATTTTGCGTTCCTTACGGTTGGGTGATTTATGGGACCCCTTGACAGTTCGCTTTGAATAAGACTCGTCCAGCAAGGCCCAACATTGGTTTTACCATTTGCCACCTAAGCCTTTTCCCCGGTTTTCGCGAGCCCGAGGGTCATCTTTATTTTAACCCCCGGACCGGTGCTCCTTCGGCGCTGGTTCAACCGAGCTACTTGGGCCACCACGGGAAACTCGAGGCTTGGTTTTACTCGTAGCTCTGTCTCATCCGGATGTGCCACGAGAACGAGATATGTGCAGCTCCTATCGGGATTTGTCGGCACAACCGGTGGCTTTGCTGGTCTTGTTTTATTGCTGTCGAAATGTCTTGTAGTCCGGGATTCGAGATTGATCGGGTCTTCGGTAGAAGGAATATCCTTCGCTGACCGTGAGAGCTTATAATGGGCTAAGTTGGGACACCCCTGCAGGGTAATATCTTTCGAAAGCCGTGCCCGCGGTTATGAGGCAGATGGGAATTTGTTAATGTCCGGTTGTAGAAAACCCAAAGTTGACCTCAAATAAAATACACATCAACCGCGTGTGTTACCGTGATGGTCTCTTCTCGGCGGAGTCCGGGAAGTGAACACGGTGTTGGAGTTATGTCTGACGTAAGTAGTTCAGGATCACTTCTTGATCACTACTAGTTTCACGACCGCGCTTTGCTTCTCTTCTCGCTCTCTTTTGCGATGTAGCCACCATATATGCTAGCCGCTTGCTGCAGCTCCACTTTATTACCTTGTCCTTCCTATTAGCTTAAATAGTCTTGATCTCGTGGGTGTGAGATTGCTGAGTCCCCGTGACTCACAGATACTTCCAAACACAGTTGCAGGTTCCGATGAGGCCAGTGCAGGTGATTCCACCGAGCTCAAGTGGGAGTTCGACGAGGAACGTGGTCGTTACTATGTGTCTTTTCCCGATGATCAGTAGTGGTGCCCAGTTGGGACGATTCGGGGATCTGTGTTAGCATTTGGGGTATCTTCTTTTATTTTGGTTCCGTAGTCGGACCTTGAGTGTACTCGAATGATGGATGTTTATTTATGTCTTTGTGTGAAGTGGCGAATGTAAGCCAACTATGTATCTTTCACTTAATTATTACATGGGTTGTGTGAAGATTACCTCACTTGCGACATTGCTTTCAATGCGGTTATGCCTCTAAGTCGTGCCTCGACACGTGGGAGATATAGCCGCATCGGGGGCGTTACAGTGCAGTTTTTGCAGAAAAGTGAGACCATGTCCTCTTTCGCGGCAGTCCCTGTCCTTGTTAAGCGCAAGGAGGAATCTGGCCCAGTAGCGATGTACGGTTTCCTGGCGTCTTGCCTGATGCGGGAGAGACAGTTTAGGTTCAGTTTAGGGTCCGGATTCTGATCCGATCTATCGCCCAAGGGCGCGGGCGGTCCCGAGCTAAACAGCTCAGGATCCGAGGTGCCCAATTTCTTCGGCCCGATGCCCGACTCTAAGTCCGGGACCTGGGCCAGGTTTTCCTTTGAGCAGGTCTTTGGCTCAAGGAGTTCGGTGATCCGAACACAACTTGTCCTCAAAGTTGAGGGGCCATCCGCGTGTGGTTCCTCCACTATCGCTATCTCATGGGTGGCTGGTGGGGACTTGATGTCCCTTTGGTCGGGTTTAATCCCAATCCGGTCGTAGTCTGTAGCGACTCCCAGGGCAGCGATGCAATCCAAGAGTTTGTTAAGGGAGGAGAGCTCCATCAGATCCATCTGTTCAGCAAGTTCCGAACTGACGCGAAGGTTATGATTGATGACCCGAGAAGTCATCGTCGGCGCTACCGCCGATGGGCGGCCATGGTAAAGCCTCCGAGCCGGAGCGTCTGGCCTACAGCCAGAGCCCCCTCCGAAGTAATGTCGTCGCTGACAATAAGACGAGCCATCGAGCCAGATGGCTACGACACAGAGGAACTCTCAATGAAAGCACCAATGTCGGTGTCAAAACCGGCGGATCTCAGGTAGGGGGTCCCGATCTGTGCGTCAAGGCTGATGGTAACAAGAAGTAAGGGACACAGGTGTTTACCCAGGTTCGGGCCCTCTTGATGGAGGTAAAACCCTACTTCCTGCTTGATTAATATTGATGATATGGGTAGTACAAGAGTAGATCTACCACGAGATCGTAAAGGCTAAACCCTAAGAGCTAGCCTATAATGGTATGAATGTAATTGTGATCGGCCTTCTAAGGACCAACCTCTCCGGTTTATATAGGCACCGGAGAGGGATAGGGTTTACATGGAGTCGGTTACAAGGAAGGAAATATAATATCCGGATCGCCAAGCTTGGCTTCCACGCCAAGGAAAGTCCCATCCGGACACGGGCCGAAGTCTTGAGTCTTGTATCTTCACGCTTCAATAGTCCGGACGTTGTACACAGTCCGACTGTCCGGATACCCCCTAATCCAGGACTCCCTCAATGCTCGCCACCCTACGATCGTTATGCTGCGTGACACACCGTTTCTGAAGATCATGCGGCATCAGCAAGCAAGGAGCTGGCTTAAAAAGCTCCGGCCTGAGGGCTTTGAGTAAACGGTACAGCCCCGACGAGCACGCCAAGCAGCGGCATGGTATCGAGATTGTCCACACGCCAAACAATGAGCTTGATTACCTCTGTGGGGAGCGAATTCCAGCCACTCTTTCGGCGGATGCTGCTCGGTTCTGCCATTGTTAGTGCTAGGGTTTCGGACGAGGGGGGAGGCGCCTTAGAGGGGATGGAAGAGCGGACAAAGATGGAGAAGCGAATATGTGCTGTGGGAAGTGGACAGGTGATGATGACTACAACACGCCGCTTGACTTACGGGACACATACCAGCAGCGTAGGGTCATATTGAAGTCAGACAACTTGCTTGAGTGATCACAGTACTGGTACTCCCTATAGTACCTACTACTTGTATGCCCTAACTTGCTTGAGTAGAGTAGTAGTGGAGTAGGACTCTACTCTACTACTAGTACCGGAGGAGTAGTATGTTCTAATCTAAAATAGTTACAAACTTCAATGCCCCAGCGTGGAACGACTACGAACCGCCATCGTTGCTAACTCCAATCCTGCAAGTCATGGATTTGTTTCTTCTTAACTTTCTGTATGAATCTGTAGCCAGCCTGCAAGTCATGTACACTGTACTAACAGTGGAACCCACAGAGTAATTAGAATACAAGATTAAGGATGCAATTAACTTTTTATAGAGGGAGAATCATACACGCAATTAACTCAAATGGAGTGGACGTGACTCTATTACTCTCCAACGGCAACCGGCAAATTTCCTCCCGCGGGCCAGAGTAGGTTTCTAGGTTTGCATGCGGGTTTAACGGATGGGTTTGATGGAGGCAAGGAGCCGTGTTCAGCCGGGCGTGCAGTGGACGGCGTAGTACTATTCGATTTGACAACTACAACCAGTATATTATAAAAAACAAAGAAGAGTAGTAGAGATGGAGATAAGAATAGAGACTAGGGAGGAGCACCATCTACTGCTTCGTGGGCTACTCTTATGCTCCATTCGGCGGCCGCAACGTCCCCTACAGCCACTCCCTCCTGCGCCCATTCGGGTGGCGCCGCCGAATTTGGGGAGCGACTCGCGATCGCTAGCAGCTACGACTTCACCGACGATGACTTCTTCCCCGACCTCGGCAGCCTCTTCCTCAACGACATGGGCGACAACCTCAACGCCAATGGTGCTGCTCCCGTTGCACCGTATGTGTTTCTGTCCTTCCTTTCTGAAATCGTGCTAGAATTCATGTTTCTAGTCTGTGTCCTAGATTCGATCTGTTCATCTGCTATGCTAGTCCGCATGATTAGTTTAATCTCTATTATAGCCGTCATGATTTATTTTGTAGTAAATCTCATAGTAACTTGCTCATATATTCGACTGGCCGAACGTCCCCTACAGCCACTCCCGTTTCATGGACGGCCTGGTCGATGCCTCCAAGGAGCCCTTCGTCTACTGCTATGAGTGCCCGGTGCCGTTTTGGGGCTCGCCGGCGGACATCGTGCGTCACCTAACACAGGTGTGCGGCCATCACTACTGGTGTCGGTGTCAAAACCGGCGGATCTCGGGTAGGGGGTCCCGAACTGTGCGTCTAGCCGGATGGTAACAGGGGACAAGGGACACAATGTTTTTACCTAGGTTCGGGCCCTCTCGATGTAGGTAATACCCTACTCCTGCTTGATTAATATTGATGATATGGGTAGTACAAGAGTAGATCTACCACGAGATCAAGGAGGCTAAACCCTAGAAGCTAGCCCATGGTATGATTGTTGTTCGTCCTACGGACTAAAACCCTCTGGTTTATATAGACACCGGATAGGGTTAGGGTTACACAAAGTCGGTTACAATGGTAGGAGATCTACATATCCGTATCGCAAAGCTTGCCTTCCACGCCAAGGAAAGTCCCATCCGGACACGGGACGAAGTCTTCAATCTTGTATCTTCATAGTCTAGGAGTCCGGCCAAAGATGATAGTTCGGCTATCCGGACAACCCCTAGTCCAGGACTCCCTCGGTAGCCCCTGAACCAGGCTTCAATGACGACGAGTCCGGCGCGGATATTGTCTTCGGCATTGCAAGGCGGGTTCCTCCTCCGAATACTTCATACAAGGTTTTGAACACAAGGATAGTGTCCGGCTCTGCAAAACAAGTTCCACATACTACCATAGAGAGAATAACTTTTGCACAGATCTGCTGACGTATTCCGCGGCGTGACATCACACCACGGCCAACCCATTATTCGAATCGTTTTTTACTGTTCCACCTTAACGCGTTTAGCGAGGCGGTTTCCTTGGCACGTCTTATCAAAGCATAGATCGTGCCCCCTTATTCTGGGATTCTCATCAATACGGACGTGGGTAACCCATCCGCGCCATTGATTACGGCGCTTGGGAGATAAGCGAGTTTTACCAGGCTGGTGGGGGACGCATAGCTTTGTCCGTCCATATAAGGGGATAAGGATCCACCTTTTTCACCTATGCCTTCTTCCTCCTTTGCTCATCCATTTGCGTGCACTCGAGCTCCAGCGCCCAAGTACGCACACCCCACCTCAACCTTCTCCAACTATGTCCGGAGCGGGAGGCAGGTGGATGGCCTCCTCTGTCACGGAGGGGCACATCACAAAGCTGCAGGAGGCCGGATACTTGTCCGGCGACATCGTGTGTCGGCTACCCGACAAGGGGCAGCTCATTCCAACCCCCAGGCCCCATGAGAGGGTGGTGTTTCTCCCCCACTTCCTCCGCGGACTAGGTTTTCCACTTCACCCATTTGTCCGGGGGCTCATGTTCTACTACGGCCTGGACTTCCACGATCTGGCCCCGAATTTCATCCTCAACATCTCGGCGTTCATCGTCGTGTTCGAGGCCTTCCTCTGCATCCAGCCCCACTTCGGCTTATGGCTGAAGATCTTCAATGTCAGGCCGCAGGTAGTGGGCGGCCGTCAAGCGGAGTGCGGAGGCGCCATGGTTGGCAAGATGGCCAAAGTCCTATGGCTCGAGGGCTCCTTTGTGGAGACAATAAAGGGGTGGCAATCGGGGTGGTTCTATATAACCGAGCCGCGCGACTCCAAATGGGCGGCGGCCCCCGAATTCAGATCTGGCTTCCCCACACGGCTCTCATCATGGAAAGAGACGGGCCTGACATGGGGGAATTCGGACGAGCTATCCGGACTCCAAACATGCGTCCGAAACCTGGTGGACAAGAATCTCAGGCTTGTCAACGTAATCCAGGTGATGCTCATCCGCCGGATCCTCCCATGCCAACAACGGGCCTTCAAATTGTGGAGTTCGATCCGCACAAGACCATCTCTAACAAGGCTCTTCGACACTATGTACGAAGATGCTCGGAAGGTGCTGTTCAAGGGCGCCGAGGTTCTACATCCGCCACCAAGATCACGGATTCAGCTCGCAGCATCAAGCCAGCGAGGTAAGTTATTTTACCCTTTATGGGACTCTTTTTCATAGATTGACTCTATGTGGGATCTAAAACTCCCTAACCTTTGACAGATGGGTCAAGACGCCTCGACAGATTAACTCTCGGCTCCTTTCCCGAAGACCCAGCGGACGCCCGATTGCTGGGAAGGCTGGCTCCCGCACTCATGTGGTGCCGGAGAAGAAGGCCAAGAAGGAGGCCACGGAACTCAAGGAGCTCACGACGCCAGTGCTGTCGATTCTGAAGCGTAATCTTCTCCCGAAAACAAGGAGGAGGAAAGAAGCCTCTCCCAGCCGAAGAGAGAGAGAAAGGAAGGCCGCCTAACCGGGAGGCCGGAGGGTCCAAGAAGGAAGGACCTTCCTCCGGACTTCTCCACCAACGCCGACAACGACGAGGAGGAGGACCAACAAGGGCCAAGCCCTGGCGAGATCGTAAGTGTCCGGATACCCATGGCTTTTTCATTGCATAGTGTTCTCTAATGCCGAACAATCATGCAGCCCGCCTAAGGGCGAGTTCGCCGCTTCGTCGAGCGGGTCCCTGAGTTCGTCAGAAATGGAGAGTACTTAACTTCCGGCCGCCTCCTCGCCTCACGCTGCGGACGACGCCGAGGTGTTGCCCAAAGGGGGGCCTAGTCAAGAGGAGGTGGTGCAGGAGGCGCCGCAAGGCAACCTCCCGGACTCCAGGCGTGTGGGGGGCGAGACCCCCAGGGGCTCTAAGCCCGACCCTCGTCCGGACTCCATACCAGAACCTTCAGTGGTTCCGGAGTCCGGCAAGCGGTCCCTTCGTAGGAAGGGTAAGACGCCGGTGTCCTCCATCCAACCGGAGGCACCGGATAGCTTAATGGAGGCGCTTAACAGCGCTTCCATCGAGGAGGAGCACCGCACTGTTATGAGCGTGGTGATCCAGAAAGTTCAGTCCGCATATGTAAGTTTTTGAGGTAAGTTTAGAATATGTAAAAATATTACCGCATAGACAGTAGCCCCTGATGCTTAGTTCGGTGTTCGGAAAGAAAAGCCAGACTAAGGATCTAAAAAGATATACGCAGGAGTCTAACATAAGTACGTCAATATGGGAATGCAGGCTGCGCTGCTGACCTCCGCCGCACTGAATGCGGAGGTCAATGCATTGAAGCAGAGCCTCGAGCGGTCCGAGAACGAGCTCGGCCTTGCCAAGAAGCAGCTCGAGGACAAGGAAGGTAAGTAATACCTTATTAAAGAAATACCTTATAGAAAGGTTTCAGTTGCAAAAAATAACAGAAATAACATGTGTACTGCAGGGGCCACGAGCGAGGTGGCGACCCTGAAGGAGGCGGTGTCCATGTCGAAAACAAAGCGGCCATGAGCGCACTCAAGCGAGAGAAGGGGAGGCGAGCTGGCGGAGGTGCGGCAAGAGCTCCAGGCTCGTGGAAAACACGAGGGTTTGGAGCGTGACTCAAGACCCGAGAGTCGAGCTTGCTTCGCTCTTGACAGTGCTAAAGCTGCTAAGGCCGAGGCCCAAAAAGCCCTCCAGGAGATTGAGGCAATAAAGAAGATCACGGCGGGTAAGGCATTCTTTATGCAGAGCAAGAATGTGAAAGTGAATTACCTATTACTTACCCGGATTCGGAGCTCTCCAGGAGCATCGCAGATCTGCCCCGTAGTGTGTCTGATGCTGCCGCATTCTACCGCGCCAAGGAGGGGAACTCGACGGAGAAGGTGTTCTGGTCTCAGTATGCTGAGGCCGGACATCCGGTGCCCCTAAGCGACCAGCTGAAGCAGCTGGTCGAGCTCCACAAGGTCGCCGATGTCGGGACCCCGATCCTAAGTTACACCGATCTAGCATGTAACACATCATATCACTTTGCGGCCTCACGCATGGTATTCCCACGGGTGTCGCCTTACCATGGCCCGGGACCGTTTGCGCCTTTTGGCTCACGTATATGATAGTGTCGCTAACATCCATATGACAGAGAACCCGGGCCGACATGACTAGTCGTGAACCCAAAGTGGCACTTACCTATGGGGACAGGCATACATGAATCACATCGAGCATGTCGGTCATCAACGATGTATTCGGCTGTAGCACTGGCTAACAGGACTCCGGTATCCCGGCTGCAGCAGCTAGGCAGGACTCGAATATCACCGAGTGACATTTCAAAGGACAAACATAGGAACGAAGTAAAACACATGCCGCCACCAAGTGTCCAAGCAGTAGTCTTTGGGCTAGTAGGACTCCGTGAACCGGCTGTAGCGGACTACTATCGCCGAAGCACGAGACTACATTTCCCCATAAGAGAGGCTACCAAGGATAAACAACTAGGTTGTCGGATCCCACACATAGCAATACAAGTTACACGTACGCATAACATGCAAGTATGTGTTGTACAACATGGCATCACAACATAACGCAAACTCATATAGATAAAGGCTCAGAAGAGCCACATAGCAATAAATACAAACAGGGGTCACATGACCCATCATTCAGAGCATACAAGCAACAAGCGGAAGCATTACATGTCTGAGTACAGAAAACTACAAAAGAAAAAGGCTGAGAAGCCTGACTATCTACAAGACCCTCCCAAGGGTACAAGATCGTAGCTGAGGTAACAAGCTACTCGTCGAAGTCCAAGAGGAACTACTAGTAAGACCGAAGTCTCCGCTGCAAAAACATAAATAAAGCAACGTGAGTACAAAGGTACTCAAAAGACTTACATCAGATCCTATTATACATGCATTAGTATCAAGAATGTAATGTGGAGTTTAGTTGCAGAAGCCAGCTTTGACTCGTGGCTATCCTGTTCTACGACTACCGTAACTTCTTTGAGGTGATATGGCGCACACGCAGTCCACTAGTCACCACACAATACACTACTATGGATTCATCCCCTCTCCATACGAGAAGGCCATCCATAGCACTCACACTTGTCTTGGGCATTCTAGAGTATCCACTTCAAGTTGTCTATGTACCACGAAGCATCCAAGAAGTCCATAACCGAGGACACGGCTATTCAATAGATCATGATAACCCCGCAGGGTGTACTTCTTCACACACGCCTCACCAGCTTATCACCATGTACACGCCATGTACCTCGGCAACCTTCAAGCGGAAGCCTGGCGAGGGTGTCGGCCACGACCTGACTAACCACACAAGACTCTAGTCCAGGTTTATCGCCTATTCAGGTTCCATCCTCAAGAAGATCCGGCCGGGGTGTCGCTCACGGCCCCAAACGATGTGAGCAGGGTTCCCAAGCCCACCATCCGGGTGCCACTTGGTACACCATGCCACCTGTGCCTAGTCTATCCCAAGCCCACCCTGCCGGGTGCCACTCGGTAGAAAAATAGCACTACCTACAAACACCAGAAACTAGTTGCGACTCCTGGACAGAGATCAAGTTGGTTAATAAGTCGACAGGGGCACTTAAGCATTCCAATGTGTGGTAGTAGCTAGTCATTGGACGACATACATAGAAATCATTGCTTAAGGACGGTTCCAGTGAGACAACCCACCATGTACACCTACATGGCCTCTCACCGCTGCCTTTACCAAATCGTGTTCACACATTCCACTCTCAGCATCAGAACATAGAACTGTACTCCAATTCATTCCCAATGAATCGGACCTGACACAACTCTAAGCAATAGCAGGCATAACATGGTAGGAACACAACATGGCTCAATCAACTCCTACACATGCTAGTGGGTTTCAACTATTTACTGTGGCAATGACAGGTCATGCAGAGGAATGGGTTCAACTACCGCAGCACAAAGTAGCAGATGAATCGTTGTTGTCCTAATGCAATAATTGAGAGCAGGAGCGAGAGAGTAGGGTTGTATCGGAATGAACAAGGGGGTTTGCTTGCCTGGTAAATCAACAAGGAGGGCACTGCTTCATAGACAGGTACTCTAGAACGTCTCCGGAGCAGGACCTATCGAGAAGGAACGGTGCTGGCAATCAATACACAATCATATGCAACAATATGATGCATGAACATGGCATGTAGATGTGATGTTGTTTGAGCTAATGCAACTAGTATTCAGTTTGAATGAAGTCTATTTGAACCAAGGGTTAAAATGCAACTCCAAATTAAGCTCTTATAAATGCCATTTACATGCTTTCACCTATACAGCAGGTTTAGGTTGGTTTGTCATGCATGAAACTGGTACAGATGGAAAGATTGCATTTTTCTGATAATTTTTCATATATACATTATTTCAATCTGAGCTACGGTTGAATTTCTATGATTTTTTGAAGTTTTGCTAATTTTCTGGAATTTCCTGATTAAATTAAATCCAGAAAATAAATAATTGCGTCAGCATTGAGTAAGCATGACGTCAGCAAGTCAACTGCGGCTGACTGGGTCAAACCTGACGTGTGGGGTCCACACGTCAGTGTCATAGTTAGTTAACAGAGTTAATTAGTTGCTAAACTAATCCTAAACTAAAAATTAGCAGGGCCGGGCCCCACATGTCAGCGTCACAAGGGGGGGCTTAGTTAGCGGGGGTTGACCCGGTCAATCCCTTGGCGTCTAGCCGGGCCGAGGCTTAACGCGGCGGAGGGCTCGGGGTCGTCGCTCCGGCGACCATTTGGGCGGCGGAGACCACGGGCGAGGAGCCAGCGCTCGTCCGCACCGATTGGAGCAAGTGGGAGAGGTAGGGGTGACCGGAGCTCGCCGGAGCGAAGCTCGGGGCGGCTGCCGGGGTCGGGTGCGTGCGGGTTAGGTGCTATGGGGCATTAGGGGGGTTGCGGTTGGGTGCAAACGACGCTCGGGAGGGCACTGAGAACGGCGGTGAGCTCGGTTGCGAGCTGTGGCAGCTGTGGCCACGGTGGCACCATGGCCGGCGGCGAGGAGCTTGCGGGCGTGGTGGTTGAGCTAGCTAGACGGGGCAAACGAGCCGGGGAGGAGGGGCGACAGGAGATGAAGACGACGTCGACGGAGGCGCTCCAAGGCCTCCCGAGGCGCGTGGCTTGACGGAGAGGTGGCCGGCGATGTGGCGGGGCTTCTGGACTCGAAGAGATGGCGAGGGGGAGGTGGTGGCTACGGCAACGGCGAGCGGTGATGATGGTGGCGCTCGGGTGCGGTGGGAGAGAGAGATCCAGGGGAGGGGGAGGAACAAGAGAGAGTGAGAGAGGCCTGGGCGGGTGGTGGCATCCTCCCGAGGCCGAGGCCGAGGGGGGGGAGGCCAGGCAGGTGGCGTGGCGGACGTGGGTGGCGCAGGCGGGCGCAGGCACCTGCCCTCCCTGGCGCTGAGGGGGACGTGGCGTTGCCGGTCGGCTGGGCCGACTGTTGGCCATGGGCCAGGCAGGGGCGCCTGTAGGAAGCCTGTAAGGTTTTCCTTTTGTTTAATTTCTATTTTTCTGACATTTGTTTTGATTTAAATAAAATACTAAACCATTTTATTAACTTATGCCAATTTTTGTAGGGGCTAGTGGTATTATTCCAGAGCTTCTCAACAACTAGCATAATTTTTGGACATATATTATATATATAACATATATATATCCAAGGCAAATATTTACTGCATTAATTCAAATGGCCAAAAATAAATACTTCTGAGCTCCCAAAAATATTGGTTGGAATTTTACCTCTGACCAATATTTTTAGAGGAAACAGGAACATTTTCTTGGGCCAAATTGAAGCAATTTTTATTTGGGTCATTTCCAGAAATGATTCTGAGGGTTTCACAAATCCCCATTTCAAATTTAAATGAAATTTAAACATGATGCACAAATGACAAGCTAGTCTAGGTCATACCAGAACTAGGGATGTGACAACTCGCCCCCACTTGAAAGAATCTCGTTCCGAGATTCAGGGGTCGACGGAAAGAAGGTGGGGTACTCCAGTCGAAGACGATCTTCTTGCTCCCAAGTAGCTTCTCTCTCGGAATGATGAGACCACTGAACTTTGAGAAACTTGATGTTCTGACGTCGAGTAACACGCTCTACTTGATCAAGAATGCGAACCGGGTACTCTCGGTATGTGAGGTTATCTTGGAGATCAAGCGTTTCGTGGTCCACTCCGCGGATAGGATCCGAGAAGCAACGCCTGAGTTGAGGGACGTGGAAGACATCATGCACTCTGGAAAAATGTGGGGGTAGTTCCAATTGGTAGGCAACCTCTCCTCGTTTAGCGAGAATGCGAAAGGGACCAATGTAACGAGGAGCCAACTTGCCCTTGATACCGAAACGATGGGTACCCTTTAGAGGAGTAACTCGAAGGTAAGCCTTGTCGCCAACTTCATAAGCCACTTCCTTATGACGACGGTCATACTGGCTCTTTTGACGAGATTGGGCTGTTTTCAAATTCTCACGAATGATGCGAACTTGCTCTTCTGCCTCCTGGATCATATCCGGTCCAAAGAATTGTCTTTCACCGGTTTTTGACCAGTTCAAAGGTGTTCGACATCTTCGTCCATAGAGAATCTCAAAAGGAGCTTTCTTGAGACTGGATTGGTAGCTATTGTTATAAGTAAACTCGGCGAAAGGAAGGCATTTCTCCCAGTCCATACCGAATGAGATAACGCAAGCTCTAAGCATGTCTTCGAGAATTTGATTATCCCTTTCCACCTGACCACTTGACTGAGGGTGGAAAGCGGTACTGAAGGAAAGATGGGTGCCCATGGCAGTTTGGAAACTCTCCCAGAAATGAGAAGTGAAAAGACTGCCACGGTCTGAATTGATCTCTAGTGGAACACCATGAAGTGACACTCTTCGAGAAATATATAAGTCAGTGAGCTGACTAGCAGTGATACTCTCTCGAACAGGAAGGAAGTGAGCCACTTTGGAAAGACGATCAACGACTACGAAGATAGCGTTATTCCCTTTCTTGGTCCTGGGAAAGCCGGTGATGAAGTCCATACCAACTTTATCCCATTTCCACTCAGGAATGGCTAAAGGCTGAAGGGTGCCAGCAGGCCTTTGATGCTCTGCCTTAACGCGACGACAAACGTCGCAGTTAGCAATAAACTAAGCGATTTCTCTCTTCATCCTAGTCCACCAGAACCTCTGGCGCAGGTCCTGATACATCTTAGTACTACCGGGATGAATTGTGAGAGGAGATTCATGCGCCTCCCTAAGAATCAATTGTCGAAGATGTTGACTCTTGGGCACCACCAAGCGATTCGCAAAGAAGACAACACCTCGATCATCCATAGAGAAACATCCACCAACTCCCTTCTTAATGTTTCTCTTAATGCGGATAACACCCCTATCAAACTTCTGGTCAGAGATGATCTGATCCTTAAGGGTAGGTTTCACCACCAAGGTAGAAAGGAATGCGTGAGGAGCAATGTGAAGGTTAAGCTTACAGAATTCCTCATGGAGAAGTGGTTGACCCTGCTGCAATACGAGATTGTTGCAATAGGATTTATGACTTAGCGCATTAGCCATGACATTAGCTTTGCCTGGGGTGTAGGTATTCTCTAGATCATAATCTGAGATCAACTCCAACCAACATCTTTGCCTAAGGTTCAAATCTGGTTGGGTGAAGATATACTTGAGACTCTGGTGATCGGTGTAGATCTCGCAACGTTTACCAAGAAGGTAGTGTCGCCAGGTCTTGAGTGCATAGACTACGGCTGCAAGCTCTAGATCATGTGTAGGATAATTCTCCTCATGTGGATGCAACTGACGAGATGCATAGGCAATCACATGAAGATCTTGCATAAGAATGCAACCTAGTCCCTGTCGTGAGGCGTCGCAGTAGATAACAAAGTCTTTAGTGAAATCCGGTGGCACAAGTATGGGAGCAGAAGTCAGGTGTCTTTTCAGTTCCTGAAAACTATACTAACACTGTGGGGACCACTCAAACTTTTTATCTTTCTTGAGAAGTTCCGTGAGGGGTTTAGCTACTTTGGAGAAGTTTTCAACAAAGCAGCGAAAATAGCTGGCTAGACCAAGGAAACTCCTAACTTGATTAATGGTTTCAGGTGGAGTTCAATTAAGAACGGCCTGAACTCTCTCGGGATTGACAGCAATGCCCTTACCAGAGATTACATGGCCTAGGTAGGTCACTTCTGGCAACCAAAATTCACACTTGGAGAACTTGGCATAAAGGCGGTGCTCTCTAAGTTTTTCTAACACAAGTCTAAGATGTTCGGCATGCTCTTCCTCGTTCTTCGAGTAAATAAGAATATCATCGAGGTAAACCACCATTTAATTTGTCTAAGTACTCCATGAAGATCGAGTTCATCAAGCGGGAGAATGTGGCTGGGGCGTTGGTTAGACCAAAGGACATGACGGTGTACTCGTACTGGCCATAACGAGTGACAAAGGCTATCTTGGGGATGTCTCCATTTCTGATCTTGATTTGATGGTAGGCTAACCTCAAATCCATCTTGGAGAAGACTGAGGATCCAGCGAGCTGAACATACAGATCGTTGATCCCGGGGAGCGGATACTTGTTCTTTATCGTGACCAAATTAACGGGACGATAACCTACAACCATCCGGTCCGTACCATCCTTCTTCTTGACGAAGAGGACGGGGCAAGCCCAAGGAGAAGAACTAGGACGGATGAAACCCTTTTGTAAGGACTCATCAAGTTGCTTCGTAAGCTCGGCTAGTTCTAAGGGTGCCATCTTGTAAGGTCTCCTAGAAATTGGAGCGGTTCTCGGATAAGATCTATGAGCCAACTCTACATCTCTGCTGTGGAACACCTGGCAGTTCCTCTGGAAAGACATCCGGAAAGTCACGGACTATCGGGATATCTTCAAGGTATGGAAGAGGGCTGGCATTAAGAGAATAGAGTTGACGCTTTGCAACTCTGGTGGAGACAGTGACTATCTTGCCAGATGGGTGTGTAAGCTGAACAGACCTAGTATAACAATCAATCTTGGCATGATGAGCTGTCATCCAGTCCATACCCAAGATGATGTTAATATCTGAAGACTTGAGGGCTATAAGTGAGGCAAGGAATACAAGTCTGTCAACAAGGATTTCGTTACCATGGCTTACACTAGAAGTTTGCCATTTGGATCCAGGGGTTTGAATGACTAGTGGAGAGGGCATATCACAAAATGATATGTTGTGCAAGTTAGCATAGCTTTCAGAAATGAAGGAATGAGATGCTCCGGTATCAAATAGAACCGAAGCTGGATGACAGTTGACAAGGAGTGTACCAAAAACGACATCCGGGTCATCATGAGCGTCTTTAGCTGAAACGTGATGCACACGTCCACGTTCAGTGGGAGCTGACTTGACACTGATCATCTTGCGTGATGGCTTAACACAGCCAACAGGCTCCTCGGACTGGGATGGAGCATAACTGGCTTGAGAGCAGTCACGTGCATAGTGTCCTGGCTCTCCGCGTGTGAAGCAAGTCCCTGAAGTAGGACGTGGACCCGCATTGACCAGTGGTCTACCAATAGGCCGGGGTGGAGCATGTAACTGAACTGGGTGAGGCGCCACATGGGATGGCCTCGGTGAATATCCGGGTGGAAGAGCAGAGTTCGGAATCCAAATCCGGCGCTTCTGCGAACTAGAACCAGAGGAAGAAACCAAATCACGGGTGTGCTTACGAGACTCCTCGTAAGTGAGCTGAGTTGTCTCTGCATTAATGGCCTTGTTCACAAGAGCTTGGAATGTATCACAATGATGCAGGTGGAGATCACGACGCAACTTGGGGTTGAGACCCTTCCGGAACCTAGCCTGCTTCTTGGCGTCCGTGGACACCTCTTCTGTGGCATAACGGGCGAGGTTCTCAAACTCTCTGCAGTAAGCATCAACAGCCATCTTACCCTGGGTGAAACTACGTAACTCTTCTCCTTGCGATCGATGAGGGCTTCAGGAATGTGATGCTCATGAAAAGCCTCGGTGAAATCTCTCGTGTAGGAATCGACCAGCTGGAAGCATAGCCTCATAGTTCTGCCACCAAAGACTAGCATGACCCTCCAGGTGGTATGCAGCATAGGTGACCTTGTCACTTTCAGCTACGTTCGCAGAACGGAGCTTGCGTGTGATACTACAGAGCCAGTCATCTGCATTGAGTGGCTCGATGGAATGATGAAAGGTAGGTGGGTGCAAGCGAATGAAATCATGAATGGTTACAGACCCTTTGGACTGATGTGCGGTGTTCTCCTCGATACGTGCCAACAAGCGGTTAAACTCACGCTTGTTCCTCTCCATCTCTAACATAAACTCTGCCAATGAAGGCTGGTCGGGAGGATCCTCATCCCTACCATCTCCGTGGTTCTGGCTACGAGCAACAGAACTTCGCTTAACTGGTGACATCCTGAGAAACGAAACCAAGGACGGAATCAACATCAACTATAGACTGAGAAATGTAGGCCACGGAAATTAGTAACTTTCGAACTCCTAGGGCAATTCCAGCAGCATAACGGCAGTAAAATGCTCAAAATGAGACATCCTGCTAAAATGGGGTAGTAACATACTCAACATCTCCACTCAATGTTCTGAGATATTACTAAACAGACTACACCGGAGGTAATCAAAAACTGGGGTATGACTCTGATCAACCAACCCTACGGAGCTAGGGAGTAGTAACACGTGATCCTGATAGACAGAAGAGAAAGCCTAGTTCCTTAACCCCGTAGGAAGGATAGGACGACTCAGATCAGAGGGCCATGAGGTAAAGGAGTAAAAAGAGCCTTACATTCCCTTCCACAATCGATTCGCTTACATAACTAAAGAATTTCTAGACTCAACTTCGACCGGGTTGGCTTGGAAATCCTACAGGCAGTCAGGCTCTGATACCAAAGCTGTCAGGACCCCGATCCTAAGTCACACCGATCTAGCATGTAACACATCATATCACTTTGCGGCCTCACGCACGGTATTCCCACGGGTGTCGCCTTACCATGGCCCGGGACAATTTGCGCCTTTTGGCTCACGTATATGATAGTGTCGCTAGCATCCATATGACAGAGAACCCGGGCCGACATGACTAGTCGTGAACCCAAAGTGGCACTAACCTATGGGGACAGGCATACATGAATCACATCGAGCATGTCGGTCATCAACGATGAATTTGGGCTGTAGCACTGGCTAACAGACTCCGTATCCGGGCTGTAGCAGCTAGGCAGGACCGATATCACCGCGTGACATTTCCCAAGGTACGTATATAGGAACGAAGTGAAACACATGCCGCCAGTCAAGTGTCCAAGCAGAGTGCTGGCTAGCAAGACTCCGGTGAACCGGGCAGAAGCGGACTACTATCGCCGTAAGCACGAGACTACATTTCCCCATAAGAGAGGCTACCAAGGATAAACAACTAGGTTGTCGGATCCCACATATAGCAATACAAGTTACACGTACGCATAACATGCAAGTATGTGCTGTACAACATGGCATCACAACATAATGCAAACTCATATAGATAAAGGCTCAGAAAAGCCACATAGCAATAAATACAAACAGGGGTCACATGACCCATCATTCAGAGCATACAAGCAACAAGCGGAAGCATTACATGTCTGAGTATAGACAACAACAAAAGAAAAAGGCTGAGAAGCCTGACTATCTACAAGACCCTCCCAAGGGTACAAGATCGTAGCTGAGGTAACAAGCTACTCGTCGAAGTCCAAGCGGAACTACTAGTAAGACCGAAGTCTCCGCTGCAAAAACATAAATAAAGCAACGTGAGTACAAAGGTACTCAGCAAGACTTACATCAGATCCTATTATACATGCATTAGTATCAAGAATGTAATGTGGAGTTTAGTTGCAGCAAGCCAGCTTTGACTCTATGGCTATCCTGTTCTACGACTACCAGAACTTCTTTGAGGTGATATGGCGCACACGAGTCCACTAGTCACCACACAATACACTACTATGGATTCATCCCCGTCTCCATACGAGAAAGCCATCCATAGCACTCACACTTGTCTTGAGCATTTTAGAGTATCCACTTGCAGTTGTCTATGTACCACGTAAGCATCCAAGAAGTCCAAAACCGAGGACACGGCTATTCGAATAGATCATGATAACCCTGCAGGGGTGTACTTCTTCACACACGCCTCACCACTTATCACCATGTACACGCTATGTACCTCGCAACCTTCAAGCGGAAGCCTGGAGAGGGTGTCGGCCACGACCTGACTAACCACACAAGACTCAAGTCCAGGTTTATCGCCTATTCGGGTTCCATCCGCAAGGAGATCCGGCCGGGGTGTCGCTCACGGCCCCAAATGATGTGAGCAGGGTTCCCAAGCCCACCATCCGGGTGCCACTTGGTACACCATGCCACCTGTGCCTAGTCTGTCCTAAGCCCACCTCGCGGGTGCCACTGTAGAAAAATAGCACTACCTACAAACACCAGAAACTAGTTGCGACTCCTGGACAGAGATCATGTTGGTTAATAAGTCGAGAGGGGCACTTAAGCATTCCAATGTGTGGTAGTAGCTAGTCATTGGATGACATACATAGAACTCAGTGC
This sequence comes from Aegilops longissima, assembly GCA_021605205.1. Taxonomy (NCBI): domain Eukaryota; kingdom Viridiplantae; phylum Streptophyta; class Magnoliopsida; order Poales; family Poaceae; genus Aegilops; species Aegilops longissima. Next base: position 178,741,611 of record CM038676.1, read on the forward strand.
TTAAGGACGGTTCCAGTGAGACAACCCACCATGTACTCCTACATGGCCTCTCACCGCTGCCTTTACCAAATCGTGTTCACACATTCCACTAGCAGCATCAGAACATAGAACTGTACTCCAACTCATTCCCAATGAATCAGACCTGACACAACTCTAAGCAATAGCAGGCATAGCATGGTAGGAACACAACATGGCTCAGTCAACTCCTACACATGCTAGTGGGTTTCAACTATTTACTGTGGCAATGACAGGTCATGCAGAGGAATGGGTTCAACTACCGCAGCACAAAGTAGCAGATGAATCGTTGTTGTCCTAATGCAATAACTGAGAGCAGGAGCAAGAGAGTAGGGTTGTATCGGAATGAACAAGGGGGTTTGCTTGCCTGGTAAATCAACAAGGAGGGCACCGCTCACGCAGCAGATACTGAACGCCTCCGGAGCAGGACCTATCGAGAAGGAACGGTGCCGGCAATCAATACACAATCATATGCAACAATATGATGCATGAACATGGCATGTAGATGTGATGCTGTTTGAGCTAATGCAACTAGTATTCAATTTGAATGAAGTCCATTTGAACCAAGGGTTAAAATGCAACTCCAAATTAAGCTCTTATAAATGTCATTTACATGTTTTCACCTATACAGCAGGTTTAGGTTGGTTTGTCATGCATGAAACTGGTACAGATGGAAATATTGCATTTTTCTGATAATTTTTCATATATAAATTATTTCAATCTGAGCTACAGTTGAATTTCTATGATTTTTTGAAATTTTGCTAATTTTCTGAATTTCCTGATTAAATTAAATCCAGAAAATAAATAATTGCGCCAAGATTGAGTAAGATGACGCCGAAGTCAAGTCAACTGCGGCTGACTTGGTCAAACCTGACGTGGGGTCCACACGCCGCTGTCATAGTTAGTTAACGAGTTAATTAGTTGCTAAACCAATCCTAAACTAAAATTAGCAGGCGGGCCCCACATGTCGGCGCCACAAGGGGGCTTAGTTAGCGGGTTGACCCGTCAATCCCGCTGGCGTCTCAGCCGCCGGGCGAAGTTTAACGGCGGAGGGCTCGGGATCGCCGCTCCGGCGACCATTTGGGCGGCGGAGACCACGGGCGAGGAGCCAGCGCCGTCCGCACCGATTGGAGCAAGTGGAGAGGTAGGGCGACGGAGGTCGCCGGAGCGGGCTTCGGGGGCGCGGCCGGAGTCGGGTGCGCAAGGGTTAGGTGCTATGGGGCATTAGGGGGTTGCGGTTGGGTGCAAACGACGCTCGGGAGGGCACTGAGAACGGCGGTGAGCTCGGTTGCAGCTGGCAGGGCAGCTGTGGCCACGGTGGCACCATGGCCGGGCGGCGCAGGAGCTTGCGGGCGTGGTTGAGCTAGCTAGACGGGCAAACGAGCCAGGAGGAGGGGAGGAACGGGCAGAGCTCACGACGGTTCGGACGAGGCGGTCGGCGAGCTCGGGGAGGGGCTGGAACCAGCGAGGCGGCGAAGGCGATCTCCGGCGACTGGAGATGAAGACGACGTCGATGGAGGCGCTCCAAGGCCTCCCGAGGCGCGTGGCTTGACGGAGAGGTGGCCGGCGATGTGGCGGGGCTTCTGGACTCGAAGAGAGGGCGAGGGGGAGGTGGTGGCTACGGCAACAGCGAGCGGTGACGATGGTGGCGCTCGGGTGCGGTGGGAGAGAGAGATTCAGGGGAGGGGGAGGAACGAGAGAGAGTGAGAGAGGCCTGGGGCGGCGCGTGGCGTCGTCCGGAGGCCAGAGCGTCGAGGGGGGAGGCCAGGCAGGCAGGTGGTGTGGCCGGACGCTGGTGGCACAAGGCTGCAGCGTGCCCTGTCCTCCTGGCGCGAGGAAGGGGACGACTGGCGTTGCCAGTCGGCTGGGCCGACCTGTTGGCCACTGGGCCAGGCCAGGGGCGCCAGGTAGGAAGCCCAGGTAAGGTTTTCCTTTTGTTTAATTTCTATTTTTTTGACATTTGTTTTGATTTAAATAAAATACTAAACCATTTTATTAACTTATGCCAATTTTTGTAGGGGCTAGTGGTATTATTCCAGAGCTCCTCAACAACTAGCATAATTTTTGGACATATATTATATATATAACATATATATATCCAAGGCAAATATTTATGCATTAATTCAAATGGCCAAAATAAATATTGAGCTCCCAAAAATATTGGTTGGGATTTTACCTCGACCAATATTTTTAGAGGAAACAGGAACATTTTCATGGGCCAAATTGAAGCAATTTTTATTTGGGTCATTTCCAGAAATGATTCTGAGGGTTTCACAAATCCCCATTTCAAATTTAAATGAAATTTAAACATGATGCACAAATGACCAGCTAGTCTAGGTCATACCAGAACTAGGGATGTGATAGCCGAACAGGCCATGAGGGGCCTCATAGTTCGGCTATGGCGATTGGAAGCCATGCCTGGGAGCTACTTTGGGCTAGTGCGCGGCTGGTGGACGCCTGTCCATGGATTGAAGTCATCAAGCGCCTCGCTCAGATTGAAGGTGCCTGTTGGCCCTTGCCCGTGCTAAAGTGCACCGGGCAAGCTGGATGCGGAGAAGCTTGTGACGGACGGGCCACCAAGGGCAAGGAGCATCGCACGCCCAAATGTATTATGAGGGCCTCTCAAGGGTGACCGCCAGATAGCGGATGAGTGCTCCAAAGATGTAATTTTGAATAGACTCGCATTTGTTATCCTGCATAATCGAAAACTTGTTCATATGCGCTTAAGCAATGCTTGTTAATTTAAAATATTACCTTCAGGCGGTCGCTTATCAAATTTGAGAGATGGCAAGTCGTTGATTCAGCCCCATGCCACGAAAGTGATGGGGTGTTCGGGATAAACTTGAGCGCTCTTGTTCCCATTCTTGGGTCCATCGAGAGGCGCCAACGCAACGTAACAAGGCAACCGGACTTATAATGCTTGAACACTCTCACTTAGCCATAGAATTTATAATTTTAAATTTCGCGAAGCCCCTAGTATTCGAAGACCGAGTTCGGGCGCTATCCACGCCTTTGGCGGACAATTCGGTTCCTCGCCTAAGCGGCATAAGTCTTTAGGGACCAAAAACCTCTCGAACAGCGCATCGCTCTCGCCCTATCATGACGGTCAGTTTTAGCTTTCTCCACTGAGGTCCTCAACCCAGCTCAACCGGGACACAATCGCAGTGGTTCTCCTAGTGCTACCTTAGCCGATATAACGGAACGTAAGGTACCAAAACATAGGAGCCGGGCAAACCCAACTATTGATCCAAGACATGATTCGGAGACGATGCATATAATGCTATAAGTTTGGGGTGCCGCACTTGTGGAAGTGTTCAGACTTATCACACCATAATTTTAGGGTACTTAAGCCCCTGGTGTATTGGCCGTACCAGATTGTACGGTTGCGCAATGTCATAAATGAACATATAAAATAGGAAAGAATGCAATAATAGGCAAGAGCTATATATTGATTATTAAAAAGAAACTGCAAATAAAAGCGTAACGATACAAATTCAGCGATAAGCAAGGGATGGGACTATTTAACATCTCCTCTCGGGGGTAAGCTGCGGGATGGTATGTAAAACAGGTATAATGCTTGTAGTAGAGACCACCTGAACACTCGACATAGCTTTCTGCTTCCCTGGCTGTTGCATCGTGAGTTCGGCAATTCTAGTGCCGGACAGGACTTCTGGAAAATGGAGTCCTGAAAGTAAGAAAAAAAAAGAAGAAGGATAAAGAATGACACAATTGGGAGCCCCTGGTGCGGTTGAGCTGCATTCTGGGCGTGCCGTGGTCGTGCCCCTCCCCTTATGCCCATGGTATCTCCAGAGCGTAGCTATGTACGCGTAGTACTGGCTTTGTGGTTTCGCGAGGGCTGGGGTTGGGGCCGGATTGCTACGCATGCTTGGATCGTGCCAGGCGGTCTTGTTGTAGGTTACTCCGGGCGCGCTTGATAGTGTCCGGACGTTTAGTGGCCGGACTCGAGAATTGCTGTGAGAGGCTACTTTGCACCTCCGCCGCGAGGGCCGCCGTGTGCTCCTCCGTTCGGAGAGAGCGTTCGGTGTTTCCATTGACCGTGATTACTACTCGAGGGCCTGGCATATTTAGCTTGAGGTATGCGTAGTGCGGTACCGCATTGAAGTTTGCAAATGCGGTTCGTCCGAGCAAAGGCGTGATAGCCGCCATGAACGGGACTATGTTGAAGATTAACTCTTCGCTTCGAAGTTATCCGGGATCCAAGACCACTTCGAGTGTAATCGAGCCTGTATAATTGGCCTCTACACCGGTATGACGCCTTTAAAGGTCATCTTTGTAGGTTTAATCCTTGAGGGTCTATGCCCATTTTGGCGACTACATCCCGATAAAGCAGGTTCAGTTGCTACCGCCGCCCATCGGGACTCGGTGAGGTGAAATCCACAATAATTGGGTCAAGAACCAATGCGTGAAACCGCCGTGACGGATGCTAGTGGGTGGTCCTTTCGATCAAAGGTGATCGGGCAGAAGACCATGGGTTGAACTGGGCGATCGCTCCATCGCATATACGCCCCTTAGTGCACGCTCGCCCGCTTTGGGTATATGGGTTGCGTTTATCATGTTCACCGTCCGCACTTGTGTGGGAAAGCCCTTCGCTGCCTATTGTTCGGGCGGCCGGGCTCCTCCTCGCCATCGCTATGCAGCCCCGGTCGTTGAGTTCGCACTTAACTTGCTCGCTTGTTTGAACACCCAACAATCCCTGTTGGTGTGATTGGCTGTTTTTCGGGGTGCCATGTATCCGCACAAGCGATCGAGTATTCGGTCCAAGTTGGATGGGCCCCGGTATTTCTTTTGAATGGCTTCTTCCGCTGACCGGTTTAGAGCCTCAATCTGTCATTGACGGTCGATCTTTAGCATTATCGCCGCACGCGGCGCTTGTTCTTGTTGCGACGCGACCTGCCATTGCTTTCCTTGGTATCCGAACTATCGTGGTGTTTGGCCAAGTTGTTGCTTCGAGCTAGCCACTGTCCTCTCCTGCACAAAGCGGTAATGAGTGTTGTGAGGGCTGCCACGGATTTCGGCTTTTCTGTCGAGGTGCCGTGCAAGTCATTCATCGCGGATGTTATGTTTGAAGGCTGCAAGGGCCTCTGATCCGGACACCAACGATTTGATTTTTCTTTGTTAGGAACCGTGTCCGTAATTGTTCGCCGATTCTTCCGCTGCTGAATTATATGTCTAAGGTCATCGGCGCGGTGGTCGCATATATCTGCCCTAGAAGTTATCAAGGAATGTGGCTTCCAGTGTCCTCCCAATAACCAATTGATTCTCGCTGGCAAGCTATTGAGCCAATGCCGAGCTGGTCCTTTAAGCTTGAGGGAGGTATTTGATGGCATGTAGATCATCACTGGCGGGCCATGTGGATATGGAGGAGATAGTCCTTGATCCGCATCAGACGATCTGTGGTACCATCGTATGATTCGATGTTTACGGGTTTGAAGCCCTTAGGATTTGATGATCCATTACTTCATATGTGAAGCATAGTGGGTGTGCGGCGCCATCAGATAATATATCACGACGTAGCTCATATGAGCTTTGTTCATCGTGTTCGCCCGCCGGGTTTGTCAGATCCGCGCGACGGTAATCATCCCGAGTCGTTGGCGCCCACCGATCCGTAGATCGATCTTGTATGTTTTGCCTTATCCTCCAATATATCTCGCAAGTCCAGCGCGCTTTTCCGTGCCTTGGTACTTTTTGAGCGGGTCGGGTGCGGGTTGAATGGAGGGCCGAGAGGTTTCTTCGTCAGCGCCACGGGTGGCCGGTCCGCCATGTCGTGCAATGGTGACTTGGGTGCTTCCTCCTCCGATCGAGGCAACGGCCTGGGTTTGAGTAGCTTTTGGAGGGCGCTCGAGTTCATACTCTTCGCTGCAACGACTTCAGTCCATCCGTCAGCCTAGCAGGTCTTGGTCAGCTCTAAGTCTGTTGCTGCTTTTTCTTGAGGCTGCTTGCCGTGGCTATAAGCCTGCGTTTGAAACGCTCCTTTTCGGCGGGATCCTCAGGCACGACGAATTCGTCATCGTTGAGGCTTGCCTCATCTTCGGAGGGAGGCACATAGTTATCCTCCTCTACCTCTTTTTCGCCAAGACCGTCAGGCGGACTTGCTTCTCCCTCCTCCTGACCGAGTCCGGCCGAGGGGGTTGTCTTCGGCACTGTCCGGGGTGTTATTATCTCCCGTGCCGGAATCAGCGTTTTTGCTGTGGCGGGATTTAGAGCGGTGCCACTGACGTCGGTGCTTCGGTTGCTTCTTGGAGGGGTCATCCTCTGTTGTTCCATCGTCGTTCCCATCTTTTGGGATGTCCACCATGTATATGTCGTATGGTGAGGTGGCCTTCCAGTGTCCTGTAGGCGCTGGGTCTTGGTCGTCTCCTGCATCGTCGTCCATACCGTCGATGTCTTCGGAGTCGAAGTCGAGCATGTCGGTTAAATCATCGACAGTGGCTACAAAGTGGGTGGTGGGTGGGTGTTGAATTTCTTCGTCGTCCGCATCCCAACCTTCCTGACCGTAGTCCGGCCAGGGCTCTCCGGATAAAGAGAGAGACTTTAGTGAATTCAGGATGTCGCCAAAGGGCGAGTGCTGAAAGATGTCCGCGGCAGTGAACTCCATGACCGGCGCCCAAAATGATTCGATTGGAAGGGGCGCGGAGGGATCGGAGTCCGGAGAGGAGTCCGGCACTTTGGAGTAACGGTCTTCGCAAAGGACAGGATTGTGTTCGGCTCAATCGTCGTAGAGATTTCAGCCCCTGAGGTGGTGTCCAACCAACCATCCTCGATCGGCGAGATCGGCTCCGAATCAATGTTCGGAGCGGACACTATTGCGGCCTCCAGGACACTGTTCGGCGGCAGAGTTAGATGATGCCCATCGAGATAGTGAGGCACGCTTGGCTGCGACTCAAATCCGTCGAAGATCAAGTCTCCGCGGATGTCGGCCGTGTAGTTTAAACTTCCAAATCTGACCTAATGGCCAGGGGCGTAGCTTTCGATCTGCTCCAGATGGCCTGCTTAATTGCCCGCAGGCAAAGCCGCCGAATACGAAGATCTGTCCGGGGAGAAAAGTCTCCCCCTGGACCGCGTCGTTGTTGATGATCGAAGGAGCCATCGGGCCTATAGGTGACGACACAGAGGAACTCTCAATGAAAGCACCAATATCGGTGGCAAAACCGGCGGATCTCGGGTAGGGGGTCCCGAACTGTGCGTTTAGGCGAATGGTAACAGGAGACATGGGACACAATGTTTTTACCCAAGTTCGGGCCCTCTCGATGGAGGTAATATGTGACACTCAAAAAAAAATTGTTTGGTTTTTCAACAAAAACTTTGTTGGTTTTGAAGAAGGTCATTTAAACCCTTCCAAAAATCTCTCTCTCAAAATTTTCCCCTTTGGCAAAGGATTTTATTTTGGCATCTTTTTCAACTCTGGTGTTTGGTTATTAAAAACCTTTCCTCTGATTCTCCCCTTCTCAAATTTATTTTTTATTTTCTTTTGAAGGAAAACCCTAGGAGTTTTGGGTCTTCTCTTATATTGAAACCACCCATGGTTTTACCATGCCTCTTGTGGTAAATCCTTTCAAAAACCCCTCCTTCCACTTTGGGGCAATCCAAATATTCTGTCCCAACAAGTCCAACTCATTTTAGGATTATATTTCATTTATTTCTTTCCCCAAAACATTTCTGTCCATTATTTTGAGCCTAGGTGATTTGCAAAGCAAGTACCTAATTGCCTTTGAACTTTGATCTCAAACCAACTCCTCTGGATAGTCCCTAGCACCCACAAACTAGAACCATGAAGATCCACTCTTGTTCTCTTCAAAATTTTTAAGTTTCAGCTTATGCAAGTTTGGACCAGATTTGTCAAATTTGGTGAAATTCATATCTCCTCTTCTCCAAAAAATTCCACCAAAATTCAGGTAGTCCCCAGATGCAGTGAGAGGCCACCTCACCAAAAATCAGCTCAAGGAAAAATCCCCACATACCAAAATTATTTCATCGAACACTTGGCCTGCACTGTTACCTTGCACTTCCAGAGAAATTCAGAGATTCAGAAAGTTTAGTGTCGTTTCTTCGTCAGAGTTCAGTCACCTGTCAACAGTGCGCCCTGGCGCGTTGCGCACGGCCCCTCCTCCCTGTCCAGAGCACCGCACGCCCCCTTGGACGGGTGCAGGCATCGGTGGCGGCGAGGCTCGCCGGCGTTGGCAGTTTCTGCGGTGGCTACGCCACCCGTGGCGGCCAGCGAGGACCTGAGCCTGCTCACCACGCCACCCGGCGCCGCCTATCGCTCCCTGGTCCTCCGCGTGGCTCATGCATGCCAGCGCACTCCCGCTGCACCGTTGTCGTGGCCCGGCAAGCATAGGGCACGCCCTCTGCCGCCGCCGGGCCCGCGCCGCCCCGTTCCGTCGAACTCACCCCAAAGCTTCTAATCCAAGCTCGTTTAGTGCCTAAACGGAGCCAGTGGACCTCCACGATGACGCTCAACCACTGAACCACCCCGACCAAGCCCTGCGCCGCCGTAACCTTCGCCGGAGAACTCCGTTCATGGCCATCACCTCGGATCGCCTATAAAAAGGGGCCCCGATCTCGCCCTCGAGCACGCACCACCTCTGCACCTCACCAACACTCCGCCAGGCCACTAGGAGGGCCTCGAGGAGGTCTCCTCCCCCAACTCCGGTCGCCCCGTTCCACTCGGCCTCCACCTCGATTCACTCCGATGAGGCCGTCCCCGGCGCCCAAACCTCGTCAGCAATCCCCTCGAGCACCTAGAAGTCTAACCCCCACTTCAATTTGCCCTTCGTAGCACTCTCCGGCGAGATCCAACTCCACCCGAACCGCCGTCCGCCGGAGCAAGGGCCGCCGTCGATGTAGTGCTCGCCGGCGACCACCACCACCACCCACCGATGCGGAAGGATGCACTGAGCACGGAGATACCACCCTATCCCCCTGCCTCGCCGTGGATCCCCGTCGGCGACCACCGCAGCTCTCGGGCGCCGACGAGCTCCGTCTCCCTGTTTTAAGTTTTCAAACCTGACGGGTGGGACCCGCCTGTAAGTCTCTCATTTTTTTAAAGGAACCGTTTTCTGAAAGCTTATTCTAGCAAAATGCGCTTTCCATTCTGAATCGTTTTCTGGACTTTTCTGCTTAGCCCCCTGGGAAGTTTCTGTTTCATTACAGAAAGGTCCTTGGACCAAAACACTTATAACTTTTAAACAGAAAAGGGTTTTTGAGTGATTCTTTTTCTGCCCTCTTCAAAATTTTGTCTAGTTTTTTATCAGATTTATTTGAGATTTATTTGGTATATTTATGTACACCTCACGGTATTTACGATTGCGCGTGTATTTTTGTATACCGTAGATACCGAAGGAGGTGACGGAACCGCAAACTTCACCGAGCTAGGCCCCGACTACTCCGAACCAGGCAAGCATGTTTGAACTTTCGATATGGTGAGTGTTTTGGCATGTTTGCATTAAGTAGTTGCATGGCATGATCATGAGCACCTCGATGAATGTCATATTACCTGCAAAGTGGAGACAAGTGAGTTTCGAAAATCCATAAGATATTGGATACGAGTTTGCATGGCCATGTGATGGCGTAAGAATGGGTAAGATGGCAATGCTGTAGCATGCCAGTCTTATGCCTGATTGTTTGACCAGTGTCAACATGAATCGGTCCGGTTTCCATCTGTTTCCCTCCTGTGCTACCACATGTTTTTCCGCAAGGAAATATGGCTTAGTAAGTTGCAAACCGCTTTCTAGTACACACCAAATCGAGAGGCCAGGATGAGGGTTCCATGGCCCTGGATTAAAGCCTATCATCCGGTCAGGGGGCATGGGTGTTTCCGGTTGGGACCGAGAGGGCGGCACCCCTTAGAGCGCGCGTATATAAATTTGATCCCATGCTATTCGAGATTGTGATCTCCCCATCTCAAAGTTTTTCTTGAACGCTCTCTAGGGTGATTCCTAGCATCGTGAGGTGGGATGGGTGTGTCGTTAGATGTGTTTCTCGAAATACAGAAACGGAACTAGTCCCTCGTGACTACGGAAATCCGTTGGCTGTGGATAATTTAGTACAAACTCTGCAGAGTCAATAATCCTTGAAATCATCCTATCCATGTCCAAGTACTGTTTTTATCTTATCTTGTCAAGTGTTAGTCTCGGTGACAGAAACTCCGGAGGACAATATGAGTGTTAAGTCCGGTTAAATGTTTATTCCTATGGATGGACTAACCCGTTTATTATCATGTGTTGAATATTTTCCTATGAGCACTATTTCTTGCAAGTTAACAGATATGAAAAATGAATTTCAAGCCCTTTCTGAGATGTCGCTCAGACGTCCGACTGCGGCATTGTTATTATTTACTCTTGATATAAGCCCTTTCTGCGATGTCGCTCAGACGTCCGACTGCGGCATTGTTATTATTTACTTTTGATATAAGCCCTTTCTGCGATGTCGCTCAGACGTCCGACTGCGGCATTCTTGTCATTTACTTTCAATATAAGCCCTTTCTGTGATGTCGCCCCGACGTCCGACTGTGGCACGCATGTCTCTTATTTTCAATATAAGCCCTTTTTGTGGTGTCGCTCAGACGCCCGACTGTGGCATGATTTATTTATTGTTCACCCTTCGAGGCGTCGCTCCAGACACCCGATCGGTTTTTAGTTATTTTTACTACCACCTGAATGCCTTCTTACTAGTTAATGTCGTTTTACTTCCTCATTTGGATGTACCATACTAATTGCTCATGATACATTCATGCATGCATTTGTTATATCTTATGTCCGAACCGTCTTGCGAGTACTTTCAAAGTACTCACCTGGCTTATTGATTTGGCCGATCTTGTGTGGCGATCTCATGGATGAAGAGTTCGATAGCGAGTCCGACGCCTAGAGGAATCCCAGTCAGTCTCGTGCGATCCTGGATTGGTCACTATGTTACTTCCGCTTCCGCTACCCAATTAAATTCATCGAGCCTCACCTCGACGCTCGATGAGCTGCCAGTGTAGGAGTCATGTTATCCACTCCACTGTTTTATTCCACCACCACTCTACCTCGAGTTAGTAGAATGCCACCCCACTCCATTGTGTCATATCCGCCATTATGTATAATTATTGGCGTGCTTGTAATAATTGGTTGAGCACCCCAGCTCGACCCTGTAATATATCATAATGCTACTGGCTTATTGTATCAAGATTTTGTCTACCAGTCAGGAGGATTTTTCCTCGTACTGGACTCAAAAGGTCGGTTTCTCAATAAACATTTTATTCGAAAACCGGTCGTGACATAATACCCTACTCCTGCTTGATTAATATTGATGATATGGGTAGTACAAGAGTAGATCTACCACGATATCAAGGAGGCTAAACCCTAGAAGCTAGCCCATGGTATGATTGTTGTTCGTCCTACAGACTAAAACCCTCCGGTTTATATAGACACCGGATAGGGTTAGGGTTACACAGAGTCGGTTACAATGGTAAGAGATCTACATATCCGTATCGCCAAGCTTGCCTTCCACGCCAAGGAAAGTCCCATCCGGACACGGGACGAAGTCTTCAATCTTGTATCTTCATAGGCTAGGAGTCCGGCCAAAGATGATAGTTCGGCTATCCGGACACCCCCTAGTCCAGGACTCCCTCAACTGGCCCTTGGCGAAGAACGTCAAGTACGAGACGTGCTACCCGTTTACCGTGCCGGAGTCGCTAGAGGATCAGCGCCGCCTGCTAGTCTCGGAGGAGGACGGCAGCGTCTTCCTCTTGATCGTGGCCACCGGCGAGGCCTGCGCAGGCCGCCGCCACATCTCTGTAGTGTGCGTCAGGGGCGACGCCGCTGACGCTGACACTTACACGAGGCCTATGTACGCGTGCGTGCTCACTATTACTACCCCTCGGAGGTACGTGGGCGGCGACACTGGCTACGCCAAGCATAATTGGACTCTGCCGAGCTGGGACCTTCCCGCCGACATCGACATGGAAAACCCATGGTGTTATTTGAACTCCAACAATGTGCGCGGGGACTCCAAGGAGGTTCACCTGGACATCTGCATTTTCAAGTTAAATGTTGATCATTAGTCTTCGCTCAATGTAATCCACTGTCTAAGCATGTGGAGACTTCCAAGCATGATCTTGCTCTATTGGAGTATCGCGCATGAATAAAAGTGTATCCATTTATGGTTTAGTCTAGAATCTTCCATGTATGAATTTTTACTACAGTACTAGTGAAAGACTTATGATGAACCATTTCTTACATATCCTCTGCCCCCTCCCAAGTTGTCGGTGTCAAAACCGGAGGATCTCGGGTAGGGGGTCCCGAACTGTGCGTCTAGGCGGATGGTAACAGGAGACAAGGGACACGATGTTTTTACCCAGGTTCAGGCCCTCTCGATGGAGGTGATACCCTACTCCTGCTTGATTAATATTGATGATATGGGTAGTACAAGAGTAGATGCCACGAGATCAAGGAGGCTAAACCCTAGAAGCTAGCCTATGGTATGATTGTTGTTCGTCCTACAAACTAAAACCCTCCGGTTTATATAGACACCGGATAGGTTAGGGTTACACAGAGTCGGTTACAATGTTAGGAGATCTACATATCCGTATCGCCAAGCTTGCCTTCCACGCCAAGGAAAGTCCCATCCGGACACGGGACGAAGTCTTCAATCTTGTATCTTCATAGTCTTGGAGTCCGCCAAAGATGATAGTTCGCTATCCGGACACCCCTAGTCAGGACTCCTCGTAAGCCCTCGAACCAGGCTTCAATGACGACGAGTCCGTGCGCATATTGTCTTCGGCATTGCAAGGTGGGTTCTTCCTCCGAATACTTCATAGAAGGTTTTGAACACAAGGATAGTGTCCGGCTCTGCAAAACAACTTCCACATACTACCGTAGAGAGAATAAATTTTGCACAGATCTGCTGACGTATTCCGCGGCGTGACATCACACCACGGCCAAGCCTTTATTCGAATCGTTTTTTACTGTTCCACCTTAATGCGTTTAGCGAGGCGGTTTCCTTGGCACGTCTTGTCAAAGCATAGATCGTGCCCCCTTATTCCGGGATTCTCATCAATACGGACGTGGGTAACCCATCCACGCCATTGATTACGGCGCTTGGGAGATAAGCGAGTTTTACCAGGCTGGTGGGGGACGCATAGCTTCGTCCGTCCATATAAGGGATAAGGATCCACCTTTTTCACCTACGCCTTCTTCCTCCTTTGCTCATTCATTTCGCACTCGAGCTCCAGAGCCCGAGTCCGCACACCCCACCTCAACCTTCTCCAACTATGTCCGAGCGGAGGCAGGTGGATGGCCTCCTCCATCACGGAGGGGCACATCACAAAGCTGCGGGAGGCCGGATACTTGTCCGGCGACATCGCGTGTCGGCTACCCGACGAGGGGCAGCTCATTCCAACCCCCAGGCCCCATGAGAGGGTGGTGTTTCTCCCCCACTTCTTCTGCGGACTAGGTTTTCCACTTCACCCATTTTTCCGGGGGGCTCATGTTCTACTACGGCCTGGACTTCCACGATCTGGCCTCGAATTTCATCCTCAACATCTTGGCGTTCATCGTCGTGTCCGAGGCCTTCCTCTGCATCCAGCTCCACTTCGGCTTATGGCTGAAGATCTTCAATGTCAGGCCGAAGGTAGTGGGCGGCCATTGCCGGAGTGCGGAGGCGCCATGGTTGGCAAGATGGCCAAAGTCCTATGGCTCGAGGGCTCCTTCGTGGAGACAATAAAGGGGTGGCAATTGGGGTGGTTCTATATCACCGAGCCGCGCGACTCCAAATGGGCGGCAGCCCCCGAATTCAGATCTGGCTTCCCCACACGGCTCTCATCATGGAAAGAGACGGCCCCTGACGTGGGGGAATTCGGACGAGCTATCCGGACTCCAAACATGCGTCCAAAACCTGGTGGACAAGAATCTCAGGCTTGTCAATGTAATCCAGGTGATGCTCATCCGCCGGATTCTCTCATGCCAACAACGGGCCTTCAAATTGTGGAGTTCGATCCGCACAAAGCACCCAACTCGACAAGGCTCTTCGACACTACGCATTTAAGATGCCCGTAAGGTGCTGTTCAAGGGCGCCGAGTCTCCCACATCCGCAACCGAAGATCGCGGATTCAGCTTGCAGCATCAAGCCAGCGAGGTAAGTTTTTTAGACTTTACGGGAATCTTTTTTCATAGATTGACTCTATGTGGGATCTAAAACTCCCTAACCTTTGACAGACTGGTTGAAGATGTCCGGACAGATTAACTGTCCGCCTCGTGCTGAAGACCCAGCGGACGCCCGATTGACGGGCTGCTGGCTCCGCACCTCATGTGGTGCCGGAGAAGAAGGCCAAGAAGGAGGCCACGGAACTCAAGGAGCTCCCGACTCAGTGATGTCGATTCAAGCGTAATCTTCTCCGAGAACGAGGAGGAGGAAAGAAGCCTCTCCCCAGCGGGGAGGAGAGAAAAGGAAGGCCGCCCCAACTCGGGAGGTCGGAGGGTCCAAGAAGGGAAGGACCCTTCCTCCGGACTTCTCCACCAACGCCGACAATGACGAGGAGGAGTGGCCAACAAGGGCCAAGCCCCGTGCGAGATCGTAATTGTCCGGACTCCGGAATAACTCATGGATTTTCATTTGTTGCATAGTGTCTTCTAACGCCGAATATAACCATGTAGCCCGCCCAAGGACGATCTTGCCGCTTCGTCGAGCGTCTCCCTGGATACGTCGAATGTGAATAGCACTTCACTTCCGACCGCCTCCTCTCCTTGTGATGCAGATGACACCACGGTGGAGTCCCAAAACGGGCCCAACCAGGAGGAGGTGGTCCTGGAGGCGCCGCAAGGCGACCTCCCGGACGCTGGGCGCATAGGGGGCAAAACCCCAGAGGGCTCTAAGTCCGGCACTATGCCGGACTCCATGCTGGAACCAGCAGTGGTTCCGAAGACCGGCAGGCGGACCCTTCGTAAGAAGGGCAAGACTGCGACACCGGTGACCTCCGTCCAACTGGAGGCACCGGATAACATGTTGGAGGCGCTTAACGGCGCCTCCATCGACGAGGAGCACCGCACTATCATGAGTGCGGTGATCCAGAAAGTTCAGTCCGCCAAGAGCGGGCTGACTGAAGCCTGTACCAGCCTTCCAACAGGTTTTGAGGTAAGTTTAGAATATGTAAAAATATTACCGCATAGACAAGAGTTCTCGATGCTTAGTTCGGTGTTCGGAAAGAAAAGCCGGACTAAGGATCTAAAAAGATATACGCAGGAGTCTAACATAAGTATGTCCATATGGGAATGCAGGGCGCTGCTGACCTCTCCGCCAAGACCGATCATGGAGGTCAATGCATTGAAGCAGAGCCTCGAGCGGTCCGAGAACGAGCTCGGCCTTGCCAAGAAGCAGCTTGAGGATAAGGAAGGTAAGTAATACCTTATTAAAGAAATACCTTATAGAAAGGGTTTGGTTGGAAAAAATAACAGAAATAACATGTGTACTGCAGGGGCCACGAGCGAGGTGGCGACCCTGAAGGAGGCGGTGTCCGCGGCCGAAACCAAAGTGGCCGCGGAGCGCACCGAGCGAGAGAAGGGGGAGGCGCAGCTGGCGGAGGTGCGGCAAGAGCTCTAGGCTCTCGTGAAAAAACACGAGGGTTTGGAGCATGACTCAAAGACCCGAGAGTCCGAGCTTGCCTCAGCTCTTGAGAGTGCCAAAGATGCTAAGGCCGAGGCCCAAAAAGCCCTCCAAGAAATTGAATCATTAAAGAAGATAGTGGCGGGTAAGGCATTCTTTATGCAAAGAAAGCATGTGAAAGTGAATTACCTATTACTTACCCGGATTTGGAGCTCTCCAGGAGCATTCGCAGATCTGCCCCGTAGTGTGTCTGATGCTGCCGCATTCTACCGCGCCAAGGAGGGGAGCTCGATGGAGAAGGTGTTCTGGTCTCAGTATGCTGAGGCCGGACATCCGGTGCCCCTAAGCGACCAGCTGAAGCAGCTGGTCGAGCTCCACAAGGTCGCCGAACAGGCCATGAGGGGCCTCATAGTTCGGCTGTGGCCATTGGAAGCCATGCCTGGGAGCTACTTTGGGCTAGTGCGGCGGCTGGTGGACGCCTGTCCATGGATTGAAGTCATCAAGCGCTCCGTCTGTATTGAAGGTGCCCGTCGGGCCCTTGCCCGTGCTAAAGTGCACTGGGGCAAGCTGGATGCGGAGAAGCTTGTGACGGATGGGCCACCGAAGGGCAAGGAGCATCGCACGCCCGAAATGTACTATGAGGGCCTCCTGAAGGGTGCCCGCCGTATAGCGGATGAGTGCTCCGAAGATGTAATTTTTTAATAGACTCGCATTTGTTATCGTGTACGCTGAAAACTTGTTCATATGCGCTAAGCAACGCTTGTTAACTTAAAATATTACCTTCCGTGCGGCCGTTTATCAAATTTGAGAGATGGCAAGTCGTTGGATTCAGCCCCCATGCCACGAGTGATGGGGTGTTCGGGATAAACCTGAGCGCTCTTGTTCCCATTCTTGGGTCCATCGAGGGAGGCGCTCAACGCAACGAACAAGGCAACCGGACTTATAATGCTTGAACACTCTCACTTAGCCATAGAATTCTATAATTTTAAATTTCGGCGAAGCCCCTACTATTCGAAGACCGAAGTTCGGGCGCTATCCACGCCTTGGCCGGACAATTCCGGTTCCTCGCCTAAGCGGCATAAGTCTTTAGGGACCAAAAAACCTCTCGAACAGCGATCGCTCTCGCCCTATCATGACGGTCAGTTTTAGCTTTCCACCGAGGTGCTCAACCCAGCTCAACCGGGCACAATCGCAGTGGTTCTCCTAGTGCTACCTTAGCCGATATAACGGAACGTAAGGTACCAAAACATAGGAGCCGGGCAAACCCAACTATTGACCCAAGACATGATTCAGAGCCGATGCATATAATGTTATAAGTTCGGGGTGCCGCACTTGTGAAAGTGTTCGGACTTATCACACCATAATTTTGGGGTACTTAAGCCCCTGGTGTATTGGCCATACCAGATTGTACGGTTGCGCAACATGTCATGGAATGAACATATATATAGATATAGAAAGGAGTGCAATAATACGCAAGAGCTATATATTGGTTATTAAAAAGAAACTACAAATAAAAGCAGAACGATACAAATTGTGCGATAAGCAAGGGATGGGACTATTGAACATGTCCCCCTCCAGGGTTAAGCTGCGGGATGGTATGTAAAACAGGTATAATGCTCGTAATAGAGACCACCTGGACACTAGACGCAGTTTTCTGCTTCCCTGGCTGTTGCATTGTGTATTCGGCGCGAATGCCGGACAGGGCTTCTGGAGAACAGAGTCCTGAAAGTAAGAAAAAAGAAAAAATAAAAAGAATGACACAATTGGGAGCCCCTGGTGCGGTTGAGCCGCATTCTGGGCGTGTCGTGGTCGTGCCCCTCCCCTTATGCCCATGGTATCTCAAGGGCGTAGTTATGTACACGTAGTACTGGCTTCGCAATTTCGCGAGGGCTGGGGTTGGGGCCGGATTGCTACGCGTGCTTGAATCGTGCCAGGCGGTCTTGTTGTAGGTTACTCCGGCCGCAGCGGTGTCCGGACGCTTAGTGGCCGGACTCGAGAATTGCTGTGAGAGGCTGCTTTGCACCTCCGCCGCGAGGGCGCCGTGTGCTCCTCCGCTCGAGAGAGCGCTCGGTGTTTCCATTGACCGTGATTACTCCTCAAGGGCCTGGCATCTTGAGCTTGAGGTATCGTGAAGCGGCACCGCATTGAACTTTGCAAATGCGGTTCGTCCGAAAGAAAGGCGTGACAGCCGCTGCGGAACAGGACTAGGTCGAAGATTAACTCTTCGCTTCGGAAGTTATCCGGGGATCCGAAGACCACTTCGAGTGTAACTGAGCATGTACAATTGGCCTCTACACCTGGTATTATGCCTTTAAAGGTCGTCTTTGTAGGTTTAATCCTTGAGGAGTCTATGCCCATTTTGCGCATTGTATCTTGATAAAGCAGGTTCAGGCTGTTACCGCCGTCCATCAGGACTCTGGTGAGGTGAAATCCGTCAATAATTGGGTCAAGAACCAATGCGGCGAATCCGCCGTGACGGATGCTAGTGGGGTGGTCCCTTCGATCAAATGTGATCGGGCAGGAGGACCAAGGGTTGAACTTTGGGGCGACTGGCTCCATCGCATATACGTCCCTTAGTGCATGCTTCCGCTCCCTTTTGGGTATATGGGTTGCGTATATCATGTTCACCGTCCGCACTTGTGTGGGAAAGCCCTTCTGTCCTCTATTGTTCGGCGGCCGGGGCTCTTCCTCGTCATCGCTATGCAGCCCCTTGTCATTGAGTTCGGCACTTAACTTGCCTGCTTGCTTGAACACCCAACAATCCCTGTTGTTGTGATTGGCTGGTTTTTCGGAGGTGCCATGTATCTGGCACAAGCGATCGAGTATTCGGTCCAAGTTGGATGGGGCCTGGGTATTTCTTTTGAATGGCTTCTTCCGCTGACCGGGTTTAGAACCTCTGAATCCAGCATTCACTGCCGTATCTTCAGCATTATCTCCGTTAATGCGGCGCTTGTTCTTGTTGCGACGCGACCTACTATTGCTGTCCTTGGTATCCGAACTACCAGGGTTTTTGGTCAAGTTGTTGCTTCGAGCTAGCCAGCTGTCCTCTCCCGCACAAAAGCGGGTCATGAGTGTTGTGAGGGCTGCCATGGATTTCGACTTTTCCTGTCCTAGGTGCCGGGCAAGCCACTCGTCGCGGATGTTATATTTGAAGGCTGCAAGGGCCTCTGCATCCGCACAGTCAACGATTTGATTTTTCTTTGTTAGGAACCGTGTCCAGAATTGTCTGGCCGATTCTTCTGGCTGCTGAATTATATGGCTAAGGTCATCGGCGTCTGGTGGTCGCACATATGTGCCCTGGAAGTTATCAAGGAATGCGGCTTTTAGGTCCTCCCAACAACAAATTGATTCTGCTGGCAAGCTGTTGAGCCAATGACGAGCTGGTCCTTTAAGCTTGAGTGGGAGGTATTTGATGGCATGTAGATCATCGCCGCGTGCCATGTGGATATGGAGGAGATAGTCCTCGATCCAGACCACAGGATCTATGGTACCATCGTATGATTCGATGTTTACGGGTTTGAAGCCCTCGAGATTTGATGATCCATTACTTCATCTCGTGAAGCATAGTGGGTGTTGGCGCCTCATTGGGCTATATCACGACGTAGCTCATATGAGCTTTGTCTACTGTGTTCGGCCTGGCCAGGTTTGCTGTATCCGGCGCGACGGTAATCATCCCGAGTCGTTGGGCGCCCACGCGATCCGTAGATCGATCTTGTCTGTTTTGGCTTATCCTCCAATATATCTCGCAAGTCCGGTGTGTTTTCCCGTGCCTTGGTACTTTTTGAGCGGCGTCGGGGTGCGGCTTGAGCGAAGGGCCGAGAGGCTTCTCTGTCGCGGCCACGGGGTGGCTGGTCTGCCACTTCATGCGCTGGTGATGTAGGTTTGGGTGCTGCTTCCTCTAATTGGGGTAGCAGCCTGCGTTTGGGGTAGGTTTTGGAGGAGCGTTCGAGTTCATACTCTTCGGCTGCAAGGACTTCAGTCCATCTGTCAGCTAGCAGGTCTTGGTCAGCTCTAAGCTCTTGCTGCTTTTTCTTGAGGCTGCTTGCCGTTGCTATAATCCTGCGTTTGAAACGCTCCTGTTCGGCGGGATCCTCGAGCATGACGAATTCGTCATCGTTGAGGCTTGCCTCATCTTCCGAGGGAGGCGCATAATTATCGTCCTCTACCTCTCTTTCGCGCGCAAGACCGTCAGGCGGACTTGCTCTCCTCCTCCTCCGCGCTGAGTCCCTGCTGGAGGGGGTTGTCTTCGCACTGTCCGGTGTTATTATCTCCGTGTCGGAATCACCGCTTTTGCTATGGCGGGATTTAGAGCGGCGCCGCTGACGTCGGCGCTTCTGTTGCTTCTTGGAGGGGTCATCCTCCGTTGTTCCATCGCCGTTCCTATCTTTTGGGATGTCCACCATGTATATGTTGTATGACGAGGTGGCCTTCCGGTGCTCACATGGCGCTGGGTCTTGGTCGTCTCCGCATCGTCGTCCATACCGTCGATGTCTTGAGTCAAGTCGAGCATGTTGGTTAAATCATCGAGAGTGGCTACAAAGTGGGTGGTGGGTGGGCGTTGAATTTCTTCGTCGTCCGCATCCCAACCTTCCTATCCGTAGTCCGCCAGGGCTCTCCGGATAAAGAGAGACTTTAGAGAATTCAGGATGTTGCCAAAGGCGAGTCTGAAAGATGTCATGATAGTGAACTCCATGACCGGCGCCCAATCAGATTCGATTGGCAGGGGCACGGAGGGTTCGGAGTCCGGAGAGGAGTCCGGCACCCTGGAGTCAAGGTCTTCACAAAGGACAGGGATGGAGTTTGGCTCAATCTCCGTAGAGATCGTAGCCCCCGAGGCGGTGTCCAACCTCTCGTCCTCGATCGGGGAATCCGGCTCCGGACTAAGGGTCGGAGCGGATGCTGGTGCGGCCTCCAGGGCACTATTCGGCGGCAGAGCTAGATCATACCCATCGAGACAGTGCGGCACGCTCGGCTGTGGCTCGAATCCGTCGAAGATCAAGTCTCCGCGGACATCGGCCGTATAGTTCAAACTTCCAAATCTGACCTGATGGCGGGCGTAGCTTCGATCTGCTCGATGGCCTGCTTAATTGGCCCAGATGCAAAGCTGCGAATCGAAGATCTGCCCCGGAGAAAAGTCTCACCCTGACCGCGTCGTTGTTGATGATCGAAGGAGCCATCGGGCCTATGGGTGACGACAAAGAGGAACCCTCAACGAAAGCACCAATGTCGGTGTCAAAACCGGCGGATCTCGGGTAGGGGGTCCCGAACTGTGCGTCTAGGCGGATGGTAACAGGAGACAAGGGACACGATGTTTTTACCCAGGTTCGGGCCCTCTCGATGGAGGTAATACCCTACTCCTGCTTGATTAATATTTATGATATGGGTAGTACAAGAGTAGATCTACCATGAGATCAAGGAGGCTAAACCCTAGAAGCTAGCCTATGGTATGATTGTTGTTCGTCCTATGGACTAAAACCCTCCGGTTTATATAGACACCGGATAGGTTAGGGTTACACTGAGTCAGTTACAATGGTAGGAGATCTACATATCTGTATCGCCAAGCTTGCCTTCCACGCCAAGGAAACTCCCATCCGGACACGGGACGAAGTCTTCAATCTTGCATCTTCATTGTCTTGGAGTCCGGCCAAAGATGATAGTTCGGCTATCCGGACACCCCCTAGTCCAGGACTCCCTCACAAGTCATCCCGATTTAATCCCTCCGTCTGGGTGTATAAGGGCATGGTTAATACTTAAATAGTATAGCCGACTATTGGCTATAAGGAAGTGCCATGTCATCTGTAGCCAACATGTATAACAATGGAGACTCAAAAACTAATTCTTGAAGATCATTTCCTGCATAGCACAATAAGAGTTATTTCTTAACAAGTTTTGGATGCAGGTTGAACAGTTGAACGCTTTTGTTTGCAAAAGATACATTTTATCTATTTCACCCGGATGTTTGTGAGCTCTAGAGATGAAATAATATCCGAACAAACCTATCGATACTCGTTACACATGAGATGACCCCCACATCCTTTGTCAAAATAAACAACTCCCCAATCAATGCATTAAACTCTTCTGTGCAACGCACGGGCACCTTACTATCGATTAGTACGACCAAAAATAACATTATATATAGTACGATAAATGATGATGCATGTCACCTAAAATTATATCATTGAAAACTATGTTCAAGTACGTATCCAACGATATTGTTTTTGTTGACATGCACTAACATTTTGTTAGTTAAATCTTCAGTCAAATTGAATGACGCGCCCCGAGTTGCGGGATTGAGCCGAGCCAAGGACAGAGCTATACTCCCACGACCTACCCGGCCCGCACTATATAGTTTCTCACCACCGTTCCAGATCATTGCGCCACCAAGCAAGTCTTCTCCATCCCTCCTTTCGGCATGCACCGGGAGAAGGGACAGCAGGCCTCCGGAACCCCGCCTCTCGTGATCCTGTATGGGAGAGGGGCGATCAGGTTTTTGGGGAGTGAGGGAGTTCCGGACTAGGGGGTGTCCGGATAGCCGAACTATCATCATCGGCCGGACTCCAAGACTATGAAGATAGAAGATTGAAGACTTCGTCCCGTGTCCGGATGTGGCTTTCCTTGGCGTGGAAGGCAAGCTTGGTGATACGGATATGTAGATCTCCTACCATTGTAACCGACTCTGTGTAACCCTAACCCTATCTGTTGTCTATATAAACTGGAGGGTTTTAGTCTGTAGGACGAACAACAATCATACCATAGGCTAGCTTCTAGGGTTTAGCCTCTTTGATCTCGTGGTAGATCTACTCTTGTAACACACATTATCAATATTAATCTAGCAGGACGTATGGTTTTACCTCCATCAAGAGGGCCCGAACCTGGGTAAAACATCGTGTCCCTTGTATCCTGTTACCATCCGCCTAGACGCACAGTTCGGGACCCCCTACCCAAGATCTGCTGGTTTTGACACCGACATTGGTGCTTTCATTAAGAGTTCCTCTGTGTCGTCGCCGATAGGCCCGATGGCTCCTCCGATCATCAACAACGATGCGGTCTAGGGTCAGACTTTTCTCCCCGGACAGATCTTTGTGTTCGGCGGCTTTGCACTGCGGGCCAATTCGCTTGGCCATATGGAGCAGCTCGAAAGCTACGCCCCTGGCCATCAGGTCAGATTTGGAAGTCTAAACTATACGGCCGATATCCGCGGAGACTTGATCTTCGACGGATTCGAGCCGCAGCTGCGTCTGTGATTGTCTCGATGGGCATGATCCAGCTCTGCAGCGTAGCAGTGCCTCGAGGCCGCACCAAGATCCACTCCGCCCTTAATCCGGAGCCGGATTCCCCGACCGAGGACGAGTGGTTGGACACCGCCTCGGGGGCTACAATCTCTACGGCGATCGAGCCGAACTCCATCCCTGTAATTTGCAAAGACTCCGACTCCAGGGCACCAGAGTCCTATCCGGACTCCGAACCCTCTGCACCCTTGCCGATCGAATCTGATTGGGCGCCCGTTATGGAGTTCACGGCCGCGGACATCTTTCAGCACTCGCCTTTTGGCGACATCCTGAATTCACTAAAGTCTCTCTCTTTATCCGGAGAGCCCTGGCCGGACTACGGTCAGGAAGGTTGGGATACGGTCGACGAAGAAATTCGACGCACGCCCACCACCCACTTGGTAGCCGCTGTCGATGACCTAACCGACATGCTAGACTACGACTCCGAAGACATCAACGGTATGGACGACGATGCCGGAGACGACCAAGACCCAGCGCCTACATGGCACTGGAAGGCCACCTCGTCATACGACATATACATGGTGGACATCCCAAAAGATGGGAACGGCGATGGAACAACGGAGGATGACCCCTCCAAGGAGCAGCCCAAGCGCCGTCGTCAGCGGCGCCGCTCTAAATCCCGCCACAGCAAGAATGAAGATTCCGGCACCAGAGATAACAATGCACCGGACAACGCCGAAGACAATCCACTCCAGCAAGATCCATCGCAGGAGGATGAAGACGCCAGCCCTCAAGAGAGAGCGGCAGAAGAAGAGGTAGAGGATTATATGCCTCCCTCCGAAGATGAAGCAAGCCTCGACGACAATGAATTAAATCGTGCACGAGAATCCGTCGAACAAGAGCATTTTAGACGAGGCTTATGGCCACGGCGAACAGCCTAAAGAAAAGCAGCAACAGCTTAGAGCTGATCAGATCTGCTAGCCGACAGATGGACCAAGTCCTCGTGGTCAAGAGCATGGGCTCGAACGCCCTCCAAAGCTACCCTAAACGCAAGCTGCTCCCACGATTAGAGGAGGAGGCTTACGAACCCGCATCACCAGGAGACAATACGGCTGACCGACCACCTGCGGGTCATGACAGAGAGGCCTCTAGGCCCTTCACTAGAACCGTACCACGGCATCGCTCAAAAAGCACATGGCCAAAGGGGAACGCCCGACCTACGAGATATATTGAGGACAAGGCAAGACAATCAAGATCGATCTATGGATCGCGGGCGCCCCACTGCACGTGGCGACAACCGCCAACGGACACGAGAAGTCCGCCGGGCCGAACAAAACAGACCAAGCTCTTTTGAGCTCCGCCGTGATATCGCCCGAAGACTGAGGCGCCGCACACCCACTATGCTTCACGAGGCGAATTAATGGATCATCAAATCCTCAAGGGTTTAAACCCGTCAATATTGAATCCTATCATGGCACAACAGACCCCGCGGTTTGGATCAAGACTATCTCCTTCACATCCACATGGCCCGCGGTGACGATATTCACGCCATCAAATACCTCCCCTCAAGCTTAAAGGAGCAGCCCGGCATTGGCTCAACAGCTTGCCGCCAGAGTCAATTGGGAGCTGGGAGGACTCGAAGCCGCATTCCTCGATAACTTCCGGGGCACTTATATGCGACCACCAGACGCCGATGACCTAAGCCACATAATTCAGCAGCCAGACGAATCGGCCGACAATTACGGACACGGTTCATAACCAAGAAAACCAAATCGCCGATCGTCCAGACAAGGAGGCCCTCGCGGCCTTCCAAAGATAACATCCGCGACGAGTGGCTTGCCCGGCACCTAGGACAGGAAAAGCCGAAATCCATGGCAGCCCTCACATCACTCATGACCTGCTTTCGCTGGTGAGGACAGCTGGCTAGCACGCAGCAACAACCTCAAAGAAAATTCTGGCAGTCCGGACTTCAAGGACCAAAACGGCAGGCCGCGTCGTAACAAAAACAAACGCGCACTAACGGGCGATAATATTGAGGATACGACGGTAAATGCCGGATTCAAAGGCTCTAAACCCGTCAGCGGAAAAACCATTCAAACAAACTACTCCGGTCCGTCCAATTTGGACCGAATACTCGACGCTTGTGCTAGATACACGGCACTTCAAAATGCTGGGCTAACCACACCAACAGGGACTGTTGGGTATTCAAGCGAGCAGGGAAGTTAATTGTCAAAACAATGACAAGGGCTGCATAGCGATGACGAGGACGAGATCCAACCGCCGAACAATAGAGGATGAAGGGTTTCCCCACAAGTGCGGACGGTGAATATGATATACGCAACCCACATACCCAAAAGGGAGCGGAGCGCGCACTCGTGGATGTCACGCGATGGAGCCAGTTGCCCGGTTGAATCCATGGTCCTCCTGCCCGATCACTTTTGAAGGAGGGACTACCCCACCAAAGATCCGCCACGGCGGATTCGCCGACCGGTCCTAGACCCAATCGTCGATGGATTTCACCTAACCGAGTCCTCGATGGACGGCGGCAAAGAGCCTGAACCTGCTTTACCGGATACAAAGGCGCAAAATGGGCATAGACCCTCAAGGATTAAACCTACCAAAACGACCTTTAAAGGCGTCATACCAGGTGTAGAAGCCAATTGTACAGGCTCAATTACACCGAAGTGGTCTTGGATCCCGGATAACTTTCAAGCGAGGAGTTAATCTTGACATAGTCCCGTACGCAGCGGCTATCATGCCTTCTTCGGACGCACGCGCTTGCAAAGTTCAACGCGTGCCGCACTACTCATACCTCAAGCTCAAGATGTCAGCCCTCGAGGAGTCATTACGGTCAACGGAAACACTGAACGCTCTCTCCGCATGGAGGAACATACAGCGGCTCGCGCGCGAAGTGCAATGCAGCCTCTTAAGGCAATTATCGAATCCGGCCGTTAAGTGGCGGACACAGCCAAGCGCCGCCCGAGTAACTTACAACAAGACCACAGCACGTCCGAGCATCGCCAGAGTAGCGATGCGGCCCCAACCCCAGCTCTGCGAAGCGTTAAGCAGGTCCTTCGCAGACACCATTACGCCTAAAGATACCATGGGCATGGGGGGGGGCACGACCACAATACACCCAGACTGCGGCTCAACCACACAAGGGGCTCTCAAGTGTGTCGTTCCTTTTTATTTTCTTTTTACCTTTTACTTTTTAAACACAGGACTCCATTTGTCAGAAGCCCTGTCCGGCAGCAGACCTGCCGAACTCATGATGCAACAGCCAGGGAGGGATAAAGGCTACAACGAATATATAGGTGGTCTCCATTACGAGCATTTTCATACACCAATCTGCATCCTACCCTTGGAAAGGGACATGTTTAACATTCTCCTACCTTGCTTATCGGACTATTTGTATCGTTCTGCATTCGTAGCAACACTTATTGAATAAAACAATGCAGCACCTTTTTGCTTATAATTGCATTTATTTTTCATACATATGTTCATTCACGACATGTTGCATCCGTACACTTTGGTACGGCTAATATACACCAGAGGGCTTATGTTTCCCTGCTATGGTGTGATGAGTCGAACACTTTCACAAGTGCGGCACCCGAACTTATAGCACTATATGCATCGGCTCAATCATGTCTTGGGTCAATAGTTGGGTTTGCCGGCTCCGTGTTTTGGTACCTTACGTTCCGTTATATCGGCGAAGGTAGCACTGGGAGAACCACTCGCGATTCCGCCCTAGTTCGGCTAAGTTAACGCCTGGAGAACGCTAAAACTGACCGTCATGATGAGGCGAGAGACCGTCGCTGTTCGAGAGGTTTTCATGAGTCCTTAAAGACTTATGCCGCTTAGAGCGAGGAGCCGGATACTGTCCGCCAAGGCGTGATAGCGCCCCAAATTCGCCTTCCAAGACTAGGGGCTTCACCAAATTTAAAATTATAGAATTCTATGGCTAAGTGAGAGTGTTCAAGCATTATTAGTCCGGTTGCCTTGTTCGTTGTGTTGAGCGCCTCCCTAGATGGACCCAAAAATGCGAACAAGAGCGCTCAAGTTAATCCCGAACACCCCAACACTCGTGGCATGGGGGCTGAAGCCGACGACTTGCCATCTCTCATATTTGATAAACAGCCGCACAGAAGGTAATATTTTAAATTAACAAGCGTTGCTTAGCGCATATGAACTAAGTTTTCAGCGCACAGGATAACAAAATGCGAGTCTACTCAAATATTACATCTTTGGAGCACTCACCCGCAATAGTGCGGTCGCCCTTCAAAGACACTCTTATAATACATCTCGGGCGTGCGATGCTCCTTGCCCTCGGTGGTGGGTCCGTCAGAGCCACGGCATCCATCTTGCCCCAGTGCACCTTTGCGCGGGCAAGGCCCGACAGGCACCTCGATACAAGCGGAATGCTTGATAACTTCAACCCACGGCACGCATCCACCAGCCGCCGCACCAGGCCGAAGTAGCTCCGTGCATGGCCTCCTTAGGCCACAGCCAAGTATGAGGCCCTTCATGGCCTGTTCGGCCGCCTTGTTGAGCTCGACCAGCTACTTCAGCTGTTCACTAAGGGCACGGATGTCCGCCTCAAGATCTTGAGACCAGAAGACCTTCTCCGTCGAGCTCCCTCTTCAGCCCGGTAGAATGACAAAGATTGGACACGCTATGAGGAAGATCTGCGAACGCATACGAGAGCTCCAATTCGGGTAAGCAATGTAATTAACACTCACATGCTTACTCTGCATGAAAAATGCCTTACCCGCTGCTATTTTCCTCACTGCCTCAATCTCCTGGAGGGCCTTGTAGGCTTCGGCCTTAGCGGCTTTGGCACTCTCAAGAGCCGTTGCAAGCTCAGACTCTCGAGCCTTTGAGTCACGCTCCAAGTTCTCATGTTTTTTCACGAGATCCTGGAGCTCTTGCTGTACCTCCGCCACCCGCGCCTCCTGCTTCTCTCGCTCGGTGCGTTCCGCGGCCGCATTACGTTCGGCCACGGCCACCGCCTCCTTCAGGGTCACCACCTCGTCAGTGGCACCTACAATACCCACATTATCCTTGTCATTTTTCTTGCAACCAAATCCTTTTCTGTAAGGAACAATTTTCATAAGGTATTACTCACCTTCTTTTTCCTCGAGCTGCTTCTTGGCATGACCGAGCTCGTTCTCGGACCGCCGAGGTTTTTCTTCAAATTATTGACCTCCAAGTCGGTCGGCGGAGGTCAGCAAAGACAGCCTGCAATCCCATATTGACATATTTTTATGACTCCTGCGCTTATCTTTCTAAAGATCCTCATCCGCTTTTCTTTCCAACACCGAACCGAAAGCATCGGGGCTACCGCCTATGCGGTACCATTTACATATATTGAAATTTCTTACCTCAAAGCCTGTTAGAAGATCGGTGAGTAAGGCTTGGTCAGCCCGCTCTTGGCGGACTGAACTGTCCGGATCACCGCAGATCATAACAAAGGCGGTGCTCCTCCTCGATGGAGGCGCCGTTGAGCGCCTCCAGTAGGCTATCCGGTGCCTCCGGTTGGACGAAGGACACCGGCGCCTTACCCTTTTGCGAAGGGATCGTTTGCCGGACTCCAGAACCACTGAAGGTTCCGACATTGAGTCCGGACAAGGGTCGGCCTTAGAGCCCCTGGGGGTCTTGCCCCCCACGCGCCTGGAGTCCAGGGGGTTGCCTTGTGGCACCTCCTGCGCCACCTCCTCGGGACAAATCCCCCTTTGGGGCCCCGCCGCGGCGTTGTCCGCGGCATGAGGTGAGGAGGCGGTCGGAAGCGAAGTACTCTCCATTTCCGACGAGCCCAGGGACCCGCTCGATGAATCGGCGAACTCTCCTTTGGGCGGGCTGCACGATTGTTTGACACTAGAGAACACTCTGCAATAATAAAACGCCATGGATATTCGGACACTTACGATCTCGCCAGGGGCTTGGCCCTTGTAGGCCAATCCCCCTCGTCGTCGTCGATGTTGTGGAGAAGTCCGGAGGAAGGGTTCTTCCCTTCTTGGACCCTCCGGCCTCCCCAGTTGGGGTGGCCTTCCTTTTCCTCTCCTCCCCCGCTGGGGGAGAAGCTTCTTCTTCCTCCTCGTCTTCAGGAGAAGATTATGCTTTAGAATCCGACAACACCTGGCGTCGGGTGCCCTTTCGAGTTCCCGTAGCCTCCTTCCTCGCCTTCTTCTCCGGCACTAAATGGGGTGCCAGAGCCAGCAGCCCCATCAATCGGGCGTCCGTTGGGTCTTCTGGCAAAGGAGCCGGACAGTTAATCTGTCCGGACGTCTTCAGCCAGACCTGTCGAAGAATAGGGAGTTTTCAGATCCCACGTAGAGTCAATCTACGGGAAAGGAGTCCCGCAAAGGGTAAAATAACTTACCTCGCTGGCTTGACGCCGCGAGCTGTATCCGCGATCTTTGTTAGCGGATGCAGGGGCTTCGGCGCCCTTGAACAGCACCTTCCAGGCATCTTCGTACGTGCTATCGAAGAGCCGGCTATAGGTTCGGTGCTGTGCCGGATCGAACTCCCACAAATTAAAGTCCCGTTGTTGGCATGGGAGAATCCGGCGGATGAGCATCACCTGGATTACGTCGACAAGCCTGGGATTCTTGTCCACTAGGTTCCGGACACGTGTTTGGAGTCCAGATAGCTCGTCCGAAACCCCCCACTTCAGGCCCGTCTCTTTCGATGACGAGAGCCGTGTGGGGAATCCAGATCTGAATTCGGGGGCCGCCACCCATTCAGGGTCGCGTGGCTCGGTGATGTAGAACCACCCCGATTGCCACCCCTTTATTGTCTCCACAAAGGAGCCCACAAGCCATAGGACTTTGGCCATCTTGCCGACCATGGCGCCTCCGCACTCCGCTTGGCTGCCCTTCACAACCTTCGGCTTGACACTGAAGGTCTTGAGCCCAAGTCAAGTGGGGCTGGATGCGAGGAAAGCCTCGCACCATTTATAAACGCCGAGACATTGAGGACGAAATTCGGGGCCAGGTCATGGAAGTCCAGGCTGTAGTAGAACATGAGCCCCCGGACAAATGGGTGAAGTGGAAAACCTAGTCCGCGGAGGAAGTGGGGGAGAAATACCACCTCCTCATGGGGACTGGGGGTTGGAATAAGCTGCCCCGCATCGAGCAGCCTATGCGCGATATCGCCGGACAAGTATCTGGCCTCCCGCAGTCTTGTGATGTGCCCCTCCATGACGGAGGAGGCCATCCATCTGCCTCCCGCTCCTGACATGGTTGGAGAAGGTTGAGGAGGAAAGTGCGGACTTGGGCGCTAGAGCTCGAGTGCACGGGAATGGATGAGCAAAGGAGGAAGAAGGCGTAGGTGGAAGGGTGGATCCTTATCCCCTTATATGGGCGGACAAAAACATGTGTCCCCACCGGCCTGGTAAAACTCGCTTATCCCCCAAGCGCCACAATAAATGGCGCGGTTGGGTTACCCACGTCCGTATTGATGGGAATCCCGGAATAAGGGGAACACGATCTCTGCCTTGAGAAGACGTGCCAAGGAAACCGCTTCACTGAACGTGCTGATGTGGAACAGTAAAAACAATTTGAATAAAGGCTTGGTAGTGGTGCGACGTCACGCCACAAAATATGTCAGCAGATTGATCTTGTGTAACTTTATTCTCTCTACGGTGGTATGTGGAATTTATTTTTGCAGAGCCGGACACTATTCTGGTGTTCACAATCTTCTATAAATTATTCGAGGAAGAACCCGCCTTGCAACGCCAAGACAATATCGTGCGGACTCATCGTCATTGAAGCCTGGTTCAGGGGCTACTGAGGGAGTTCCGGACTATGGGGTGTCCGGATAGCGAACTATCATCATCGGCGGACTCCAAGACTATGAAGATAGAAGATTGAAGACTTCGTCCCGTGTCCGGATGGGACTTCCTTGGCGTGGAAGGCAAGCTTGGCGTCACGGATATGTAGATCTCCTACCATTGTAACCGACTCTGTGTAACCCTAACCCTATCCGGTGTCTATATAAACCGGAGGGTTTTAGTCCAGAGGACGAACAACAATCATACCATAGGCTAGCTTCTAGGGTTTAGCCTCTTTGATCTCGTGGTAGATCTACTCTTGTAACACACATCATCAATATTAATCTAGCGGGACGTAGGGTTTTACCTCCATCAAGAGGGCCCGAACCTGGGTAAAACATCGTGTCCCTTGTCTCCTGTTACCATCCGCCTAGGCGCACAGTTCGGGACCCCCTACCGAGATCCGCGGTTTTGACACCGACAGGAGCGACTTTCATCGCTTGCCTGCTAACGATTGACGACTTTGACGGCGACTTCTTCCCCGACCTCGGCAACCTCATCCTCGACGACATGGGCGACAACGTCAATGCCGGCGGTGCTGCTCCCGCTGCACCGTATGTGATTCTATCCTTCCTGTTCGAGATCGTGGTAGAATTCATGTTTCTAGTATGTGATCTATTCATCTGCTATGCTAGTTCGCATGATTAGTTTAATCTCTGTCAATGTTGTCATGATCTATTTCCTATTTATTTAGATTAAATATCATAGTAATTTGCTCATATTTCCAACAATCCAAAAACCTGATAATAGGCCCTTCCTCCACTGCTATGAGTGCCCGATGCCATTTTGTGGCTCGCCGGCGGACATGGTGCATCACCTCACGGATGCGTGCAGCGGTCACTGCTGGCCCTTGGCGGAGAACATCAAGTACGATACGTGCTACCTGTTCACCATGCCGGAGTCGCTGGAGGATCACCGCCGCCTGCTAGTCTCGGAGGAGGACGACAGCGTCTTCCTCTTGATCGTGGGCACCGGCAAGGCCCGCGCAGGCCGCTGTCCCGTCTCTATAATATGCGTCAGGGTTGACACCGCTGATGCAGACACTGACATGAGGCCGATGTACGGGTGTGTGGTCAGTGTTACTACCCCTCCGGGTCGCGTGGGCGGTGACACCGGCCTCATTGAACGGACTTGGACTCTAGGGAGCTGGGACTATCCCGCCAATGTGGACTTGGAAAACCCATGGCATCGTTTACCCGCCGACGCGTTTCACGGGGACTCCAAGGATGTTCACCTGGACATATGTGTCACATCCCAGATAGACCATGCATTAGGGTGTGCATCATGTTTAAATTTCATTTGAATTTGAAATGGGGAAGGCAGGAAACCCCAGAACACCCCCTTAAAAGAACTAGGGTTTACTAAAATTTATTTCAATGAATCCGAAATGCCCTTCAAAATGCTAATCCTCTTTGTTTGGGTTCAGAACCCATGTCAAAGGAGGTGCACCATTTTCTAGGTCACCTAAGGGTTCTAGATTTAATTCACAAGTTTTTGAAATGAGCATTTCAAATTATGAAAAATATTTTAAATGTTAAAAAATTGTCAAACTAAAATGTTTCATGTTGGGAATATTCCAACAAGTGACCAGGAGCATTTTGGTAAATTTTGAAATAGTTTTGGTATTTTAAAACCCTAACAGAGTTGAGAAAATAGAAAAGACTAAAAAAAGAAAAAGACTTCACTGTCAGCTCATGATCGCCCACCTGCCGCCCAGCCCAGCTGGCCTGGCCAATGAGCTGCTTGGCTCGCCAGCAGCAGCTCTGGTGCCGGGCGGCGAGCGCAGGCGCGCCACGCAGCTGGCCGCCGCCTGCCTCATCCTTCGCCGCCTCGCCGCCTGGGCGACCCACGGTCGTCGCCCGACCCCCGACACCTCACTTCCCCCGCCTCCTCTCTCGCCGCTCTAACCTGGCCGACGCCATCGCCGACGCGCCACTGCCGTCGCGCCGTGCTCCCGCCGCCCACGCTCCTCCCGCCATGTCTAGCAGCTCCGCCGCACCCCGTTACCTCTAGCTAGCTAGTCCCCTCGCTCTAAAACACCCCGAGGCCACTACACGCACCTCGACCGAGCTCAAGGCCGCCGGAGATCCCCATCGCCGTCGCCGCCGCATCAGACCGCCCCCGACCCCGACGAAGCTCTCCACAGGTTCACCGTGAGCCTGGCTACTCCCCCGTCCTCCCCGCTCTCTTCTTCTTGCACCACAGCGAGCGCTCGTTGATCACCCGAACTCACCGCCATGAGCTCGTCGCCGACAAGCTCCGCCACCTAACGGCCACGCCACCACGTCCATCACACTCACCACGCCCCAACGGGCCTAACGGTGCACTTCCCGCGCCTCGCCAAGCCCTCTAGCCCCAAACCCGTCGGTGGCCGAGCCCCGGTCGCCGCCCGACTTCGCCGGGCGCCCACTCCGCCACCCCTAACCCAACTCGACTCCACCACTAACCGCGGCTCACCTCCAGCTTCACGAGGTGCTCCCAGCGCCCATTTGGAGCCGGAAAGTGCAAAAGCACTTGCTCCGCTGCGTCTGGCCTCGGCCGGCTGCTAGACGCCGGTGAGTTGACCTGTCCGTGCCCCTGTTGACTATCTCGAGTCAATGACGGTGGGCCCCCAGTTAAACTAATTAGGATTAGTTCTAATTAAAACTAATTAGTTAAACTAACTCGACATGCGGGTCCCACTGGTCAGTTTGACCTGGACGACCCGTTGACCCCCGACGTCATGTTGACCTCATGCCGACGCATTAATTCAAATTCTGGAATTATTTTTATATAATAAATTCAGAATATAATTCAAATTTCAAATGCTTATAACTTTTATTCTATAACTCCAAATGCAAAGATTTATATATGAAAATTTATCAGAAAAATACACTCTATCCATTGGTACAGGTTTCATGCATGTTAAAACAAGTTAACTATGCTGAATAACCAGATTAAGATTTTGCACCATTAGGCCTAACTCAATGAGCTATCATTTGAACCTTTGATTCAAATGAGTTCATCCCTGTCCCTTCAACTTGCATTAGGCCAACACACATCCATATTGCCATGTCATAGCATGCATCATATTGTTGCATATTGTTTGTATGTTTATTTTGGTGTGTTTTCATGATAGGTTCTGCCTCAAGATAACCTCGATTACCCATCCAAGGGCAGTTCTCTACCCAGTTCCATCGGGCAAGCAATTCATTGATCATTCCGATACAACCCATGTTCTCGCTTCGCTCTCGTTTCTGCATTAAGACAACGCGATTCAACTGTTGTGTGCTGCGGTAGTTGAACCCACTTCCTTTGCATGACTGTCATTGCCACAAGAACTAGATGAAACCCACTAGTATGTGTAGGAGTTGATTGAGCCATGTTTGTGATTCCTACCATGCTATGCTTGCTATGCTTAGAGTTGTGTCAGTCGGCTCATCGGGATGATGGAACTGGAGTGAAAGGTTGTGTTGGTTCGAGAGTGAAAGTGTTGAACACGATTTGGTAAAGGTATCGATGAGAGGCCATGTAGGAGTACATGGTGGGTTGTTTCATTGAGGCCGAACTTAAGAACTGAGATCTGTGTTTGTGATCCATGAACTAGCTACTACCACGCATTGGGCCCGAAACCAATGGACCCTCTCGCTTCTTAACCACCCTGTTCATAGTCCGGGAGTTGCAAGTAGTTTTCGGTGTTTGTAGCATCTTTGGGGCCGACGCAACGCTGACCTTAGGGGTGGGTTGTGTTGCGGTAGGCACCGTGGGTCGTGTACCGAAAGTGCCCGCTTGGTATCTCGGGAACCCTGCACACATCGCTCGGGGCTGTATGGGAAACCTCGGCGGACTCCTGCGGATGGAACCCGAATAGGCGATAAACTGGACTAGGGACTTGAGTGTTTAGGTAGGCTGTGGCCGACACCCACGTTGGGCTTCCGCTGAAGGTTGCGAGTACATGTCGTGTAAACGCGATTTAAGTGGTGAGAGCGTGTGAAGAAGTATACCCTGCAGGGTTAAATATGATCTATTGAATAGCCGTGTCCACGGAGAAGGACTTCGGGTTACCTATATCAGTTCATAGACAAGTAAATGGATACTACTAAAAGCCTCAAGATAAGTGTGAGTATCGTGGATGGCCCTCTCGGGGATGACGAGAGAGGATCCACGGTGGAGTATTGTGATGGTGATTAGTGGACTCGTAATGCGACAAAATGCTTTACAAAGTGTGTCACGTAGGATAGCTAGCCAAAAGTCAAAGCTGGCTTGCTGCAAATAACTCCACCTCCTTCTTGAGAATGTGCATGTATGATAGGATTCTGTGGTAAGACTTGCTGAGTACTTTTGTACTCATGTTTGCTTAATCAATATTTTTCAGAGGACTATACTACCCTCCGACGGATTCTATGTAGATGTTGACTTGACGAGTAAGCTAGCCACCCGGTGGCGATCTAAGACTTGTGAAGGGCCATTGTAGATAGAAAGGCTCCAACAAGCTTTCTTTCTTTCTAGAGTCGTACTCAGACTACTTTGCTTCCGCATGTGCTTGTATGATTGTATGACTTGAGTGTTGGGTCATGTGACCCTACCTGTATGACTATGTTATGTATGGCTCCTCGGAGCCTCTTAAATAAAGTACTTGAGTTGTAGAGTTTTGTTGTGATGCCTTGTTGTATTTACTCATATCGGGCATATTATGTGTATGATTGAAATGCTTGGTATGAGTGGGATCCGACAATCTAGTTGTTTATCCTTGGCAGCCTCTCATATGGGGAAATGTAGTCTCGTGCTTACGAGCGATAGTAGTCCGCTACTGCCCGGTTCACGAGTCCTGCTAGCCCAAAGACTACTGCTTGGACACTTGACTGGCCGGCATGTGATTCATTTCGTTCCTATGTCGTTCCTTCGGGAAATGTCACGCGGTGATACTTTGAGTCCTGCCTAGCCTGCTACAGCCCGGGATACCGGAGTCCTCATAGCCCAGTGCTACAGCCCGAGTTCATACGCTGATGACCGACATGCTCAAGTGTTTCATGTATGCCTGTCCCCATAGGTTAGTGCCGCTTTGGGTTCACGACTAGCCATGTCGGCCCGGTTCTTTGTCATGTGGATGCTAGCGACACTATCATATACGTGAGCCAAAAGACGCAAACGGTCCGGGCCATGGTAAGGCGACACCGTGGGAATACCGCGTGAGGCCGCAAAGTGATATGAGGTGTTACTAGCTAGGTCGATGTGACTTGGAATCGGGTCCCGACAGCGTTGGCATCGAGAAAGGGCTGCTGTGAGGTTCGCTAAGCCAAACTGGTCAAGTTGAGTCTAGAAATGCTTTAGTTATATGTAGGGAATTGATTGTGGAGGAACGTAAGGCTCTTTTTACTCCTTTACCTTATGCCCTCGATCTGAGTCATCCTCTTCTCATTCGACGTGGGTATAGGACTAGGCTCTCTCTCTCTATCGGTTCACGTGTTACTAATCCGTAGTACCTTATAGGATTGTTGGTTACATCCTCGATTCGGTGTTACTAAATTTTAGTATGCTACCATTTGAACCGAACCTTGATATGATGTTGTTGAGTGGTTTTGCAAATCTGATTTTGAATGTCTCAAATCTGATTTGAGCATTTCTGATGTTATGCTGCCCGATTTTCCCTAGAAATTCTAATGCCTTTGCATTATGGCTGTGCTTTCAGATGGCCACCGTGCCCCGTAACCAAGTGGTTCTTTGACTCGTTGCATTGATGTGTGCGGTCACACGGCCATGTTGGTTAGGGTGATGATTGAGGCTGGTTATCGATGGTATCCTGAATATACCGCCGAGGAGCAGTTCAGGATTTCAATCAAAGCCAATACCTATGCACGGTCCGGATTTATCCATCCTATCCCGGAGCTCTTGAGCCACTTCATCGTTCTTATGGGCTCGGAATCACTATTGGAATGTCTGTACAAGATGCAGCCTATTCCATGATGACTATTATTCGAGCAGGACTGCTTTGTTGAGCAACACCGATTTCCGCTATATGCCAAAGATCTCTTCCCGGGCGCATGGCTACCTTGAGGGTTGTACAGTGATGCATCCCATGAGGACTCACCTTCGCACTACTACCGAAGTTGTTGGAGGACAAGGACCGTGAGAACCGGGCCTTGCGTATGGAGCTGTTTAATGCCCGCTCGACCTTTGGGCTACTCGACTAGGTTTGCACTGCCGTGCAAGCGGATGTATGGACATGAGAGACTTGTACCTGTGCGGGCGTAGTCTGCGGACTTCATGGAGTGGCGTGAGGTTGGAGGCATCACTCCCCTCGTGGGCCTCTTCTCGCCACCGCTTGTTGGTCCACGGCCACATCCGAGTCCTTATGGTCCACAGGCCCCACAGATTGTCATTTCCGGACGATCATGTTCCACTTCAGTGTCTGGGTGGTGACTTCTATGAGGACTACTATGGAGCTGCTCGAGATAGTAGTAGTATTCCTAGTATGGTATTAGTTGTGTTTCCACCGTCTGCGTGACTCGTGGAATACGACTTAGTGTGTATCATTAGGAAGTGTAGAAAATAATGTATAGGAGTTGGAATGCTTCCGATGAGATGTAACGCCTTTCCTTATAGTTGTACTCCGTCAGCTTGTACTAAACTATGAATGGTGTGTATGACCGATGGTATATATATATATGGCATTTTATATTACCATGTCATACGGATGAACATCTTTGCATTCCATGCTGTCCATTACCTTCCGCACTTCCTTGTTAAATTCTGCCATCCTGGTTTAAACCTTTGCTTTGTCTCCCGGGATGGTCAACACTCAAATACTCCTGCTACTCCGAGCAGGGAGAAGCCATGCAGCAGAAATGTGAATCTGCGCAACCGCCATCTTTGGCCGAGGTGATGCTGGAAGCGAACATAATAAGCCTTGAAACCAACCGCTTATTGGAGCGGATTGAACAAAACACAGCACGCCAGCCAAGAAACGATGGGGTTTCACTCAATGATTTCATCAAGCTTTATCCTCCAAAATTCAAATGTCCGTCGAGCCACTCGACGCAGATGATTGGCTCCGCAAAGATCCACCACAAGCTGCGTTCCGCCAATGTGGCTGAGGTGACAAAGTTATCTTTGCCGCCTATCATCCGGAAGGCCTGCCGTCTCCGTGGGAAAACTATGAGGCTATGCGTCCGCTGGACAAGTTACAACTTGGGATGAATTCAGTGCCGCCTTCATGAGCACCATATTCCGAAGGACTTATGGACCGCAAACGTGAGGAATTTTGCAGTTTCACCCAAGGCAGGTGACGGTGGATGCCTACACCGAATTTGGGAGGTTAGCACGTTATGCTCCCGAAGAAGTTTCTACCGATGCTAAGAAGCGGCGAGGTTCCGTAAGGGACTTAGCCACGAGTTACGCCGAGATCTCCGCCTGCATGAGTGTACCTCTTTCTCGGCTAGTCAATAAGGCTATCGCGCCGAGATCGGGCAGACTGATTTCGAGGCTTCACGCAAGCACATCCGTGATTCTCGATCGCCATCCGCTCGATCCCGAAGCGCGGGTTTGGGTTCCAAACACGGCTCTACCACCAGTACACCCCGAGGCCATCCTTCGAGGCGCCCGCCCCAACCAGCCGTATTTTCCACCCAAGACATATGGAGGTCCAACTGCTAGTGCTGCTCCATGGCCAAATGTGATCACTTGCTTCAAATGTGGAGAGACGGGCCACTATATTCGAGAGTGTCCCCGAACAACCCCAATCAAGCTGGAAAGTCATTGGCGCGGCAAGCCAGCAGAAAGGTTCCCTATGCCAAGCCAGTTGCCACCGCCGTGGCCATGTCAACTATGTCTCTCGCTGAAGAAACCTATGAGGATCCCAACGCCGTCCTCGATGACGCTTCTTGTTAATTGCCATCCGCAACTGTTCTTTTGATCTTGGAGCATCTCATTCATTTATTTCGAGAGCTATGCTCGACACACAACACCACATTCTCGTGACATGCCTACCTCCATGGAAATTAAACCCTGGTTCTAGATGGCAAACCTCTAGAATAAGTCATGGGAATGAAATTCTTGTCGACAGTTAGTCTTTCTCGCATCTCTAATAGCTCTCAAGTCCTCGGACATAAACATCATCTTGGGTATGGACTGGATGTCAGCCCATTATGCTAAGATTGATTGCTCTACTAGAACTGTTCAACTTACCCATCCTTGGGCCAAAGCAAAGGATGTTTTAACCCGAGTGTCTAAGCGCCGACTTTACTCCTTAAATGCCAACCCTCTTCCGGACCTCAAGATATTCCGGTAGTCCGTGATTTCCGGATGTCTTCCGGAAGAACTGCCGGTGTTCCACCGCGGGGATGTCGAGTTCGTGATAGATCTTATTCCCGGAACCGCCCCAATCTCTAGAAGACCTTATAAGATGGCACCCCTAGAACTAGCTGAACTTAAGAAACAACTTGATGAGTCCTTGCAAAAGGTTTCATCCGTCCTAGTTCATCTCCATGGGCTTGCCCGTCCTCTTCGTCAAGAAGAAGGATGGTACGGATCGGATGGTTGTAGATTACCGACTGTCAATTTGGTCACTATCAAGAACAAGTATCCGCTCCCGGGATCAACGATCTGTATGATCAGCTCGCTGGATCCTCGATCTTCTCAAGATGGATTTGAGGTTGGGCTACCATCAAATCAAAATCAAGAACGGGACATTCCCTAAACGGCCTTTGTCACTCGTTATGGCCAATCTGAGTACACCGTCATGTCCTTCGGATTAACCAATGCTCCAGCCACTTTCTCTCGGTTAATGAACTCAATCTTCATGGAGTATTTGGATAAATTCGTCGTGGTATACCTCGATGATATACTCATCTACTCCAAGAATGAGGAAGAACATGCCAACACCTAAGGCTAGTATTGATGAAACTTCGAGAGCACCGCCTTTATGCCAAATTCTCTAAATGTGAATTCTGGTTACCGTAAGTGACCTATCTAGGACATGTAATCTCTGGTAAGGGTATTGCTGTCAATCCCGAAGCGAGTTCAAGCCGCCCTTGATTGGACTCCACCTGAATCGGTCAAGCAAGTTCGAGTTTCCTCGGTTTAGCGAGCTATTGCCGCCGCTTCGTCGAGAATTTCTAAAGTTGTTAAACCTCTAACCGAACTCCTCAAGAAAGATAAGAAGTTCGAATGGACGCCACAAGGCGAGATCAGCTTTCAGAACTGAAAAGACGCTCGACATCTGCTCCGTATTTGTTCCACCAGATTTCTAAGGACTTTATTATCTATTGCGGCGCCTCGCGACAAGGACTAGGTTGCATACTCATGCAAGATCGTCATGTGATTGCCTACGCTTCTCGCAGCAGTTAAGGCCCACATGAGGATAACTATCCCACACACGATCTAGAGCTTGCAGCGATGGTTCATGCACTCAAAACCTGGCGACATTACCTTACGGGTAATCGTTATAAATCTACACCGATCACCAAAGTCTGAAATATATCTTCACCCAACCGGATTTGAATCTCGAGGCAAAGACGTTGGGTCGAGTTGATTACAGATTTCGACTTAGGAATATCCTACACCCTGTGCAAAGCTAATGTCATGGCTGACGCACTAAGTCGCAAATCTTACTGTAACAATTTGATGTTACAACAAGGTCAACCAATTCTCCACGAGGAATTTCGTAAGCTTAATCTTCACATTGTTCCTCGAGGATTCCTCTCCACCCTGGTGGCGAAACCTACCCTTACGGATCAGATCATCAAAGCACAGAAGGTAGATCCGGGAATCTCCCGTATCAAAAGAAACATCAAGAAAGGAGTCGCAGATTGTTTCTCCATTGATGAACAAGGTGTCGTGTTCTTTGGAGACCGTCTAGTGGTTCCCAAGGTGCGCAACCTGAGGCGATTGATCCTTAAGGAAGCTCATGACTCTCCTCTCACCATTCATCCTGGTAGTACTAAAATGTATCAAGATCTACGCCAGAGGTTTTGGTGGACTAGGATGAAGAGAGAAATCGCTCAATACATTGCTAATTGCGACGTCTGTCGTCGAGTCAAAGCAGAGCATCAACGGCCTGCTGGTACCCTTCAACCTTTGGAAATTCCTGAATGGAAATGGGATAAAATCGGTATGGACTTCATTACGGGTTCCCAGGACCAAGAGAGGGAATAATGCTATCTTCGTTGTCGTTGATCGCCTTTCCAAAGTAGCCCACTTCCTACCCGTCATGAGAGTATAACCGCTAGCCAGCTAGCTGATTTGTACATCTCCCGAATAGTGTCTCTTCATGGTGTTCCGTTGGAGATTAACTCAGACCGTGGTAGTCTCTTCACCTCTCGATTTTGGGAAAGTTTCCAAAACGCTATGGGAACTCGTCTCTCCTTTAGCACCGCTTTCCATCCCCAATCAAGTGGTCAAGTAGAACGAGTCAATCAAATCCTAGAGGATATGCTTGAGCTTCATCATCTCTTTCGCATGAATTGGGAGAAATGCCTTCCATTCGCCGAAGTTCGCTTATAACAATAGTTATCAAGCCAGCTTGGGCAAAGCCCCTTCGAAGTTCTTTATGGGCGAAAATGTCGAACGCCTCTTAAGCTGGTCGAAACCGGGAGAGACAACTCTTTGGCCCGGATATGATTCAGAAGCGAGAAGAGCAGGTTCGCGTTGTTCGTGAGAAATTGAAAACAGCCCAATCTCGTCAAAAGAGCCAATATGACCGCAAGCATAAGCCTATGGCTTATGAAATTGGCGAGAAGGCTTACCTTCGGGTTACTCCTTTAAAGGGAACCCATCGATTCGGTATCAAAGGCAAGTTGGCTCCTCGTTACATTGGACCTTTTCGCATTCTTGCCAAACGAGGGGAAG
The DNA here is from genome assembly GCA_021605205.1 of Aegilops longissima. Lineage (NCBI taxonomy): Eukaryota > Viridiplantae > Streptophyta > Magnoliopsida > Poales > Poaceae > Aegilops > Aegilops longissima. The sequence goes on from CM038676.1 coordinate 178,783,107, forward strand.
TTGCCTACCAATTGAACTACCTCCGCATCTTTCCAAGGTCCATGATGTCTTCCATGTTTCCCAACTCAGCGTTGCTTCTCGGATCCTATCCGTGGAGTGGACCACTAAACGCTTGATCTCCAAGATAACCTCACCTATCGAGAATATCCCGCTCAGATTCTCGATCAAACCGAGCGCACCACTCGACGCCGGAATATCAAGTTTCTAAAGGTTCAATGGTCAAACCATTCCGAGCAAGAAGCAACTTGGGAAAGGGAGGATCGTCTTCGACTTGAGTACCCCACCTTTTTCGCAACAGATCCTAAATCTCGGGACGAGATTCTTTTGAGTGGGGGTGAGTTGTCACATCCCAGATAGACCATGCATTAGGGTGTGCATCATGTTTAAATTTCATTTGAATTTGAAATGGGAAGGCAGAAACCCCGTAACACCCCCTTAAAAGAACTAGGGTTTACTAAAATTTATTTCAATGAATCCGAAATGCCCTTCAAAATGCTCATCCTCTTTGTTTGGGTTCAGAACCCATGTCAAAGGAGGTGCACCATTTTCTAGGTCACCTAAGGGTTCTAGATTTAATTCACAAGTTTTTGAAATGAGCATTTCAAATTATGAAAAATATTTTAAATGTTCAAAATTGTCAAACTAAAATGTTTCATGTTGGGAATATTCCAACAAGTGACCAGGAGCATTTTGGTAAATTTTGAAATAGTTTTGGTATTTTTAAAAACCCTAACAGAGTTGCAGAAAATAGAAAAGACTAAAAAAAAGAAAAAGACTTACCTGTCGCCCGCGACCAGCCCACCTGCCGGCCCAGCCCAGCCCAGCCAGCCTGGCCAATGAGCTGCTTGGCTCGGCCAGCAGAGCAACTGGTGTCGGCCGGCGAGCTTGGCGCGCCACGCAGCTGGCCGCCGCCTGCCTCATCCCTTCGCCGCCTCGCCGCCTGGGCGACCCACGTCGCCGCCCGACCCCTCGACACCTCACTTCCCCGCCTCTCTCTCGCCGCCTCAACCTCGCCGACGCCATCGCCTGACGCGCCACCGCCGACGCCGTGCTCCCGCCGCCCACGCTCCTCCCGCCATGTCTAGCAGCTCCGCCGCACCCGCTACCTCTAGCTAGCTAGTCCCCTCGCTCTAAAACACCCCGAGGCCACTACATGCACCCCGACCGAGCTCAAGGTCGCGGAGATCCCCATCGCCGCCGCCGCCGCATCGACCGCCCCGACCCCGACGAAGCTCTCCACAGGTTCACCGTGAGCCAGCTACTCCCCGTCCTCCCGCTCTCTTCTTCTTGCACCACAATGGAGCGCCGTTGATCACCCGAACCCACCGCCGGAGCTCGTCCGCCGACGAAGCTCCCGCCACCTAACGGCCCCGCCACCACGCCCATCACACTCACCACGCCCAACGGGCCTAACGGTGCACTTCCGCGCCCGCCAAGCCCTCTAGCCCCAAACCCGCCGGTGGCGAGCCCCGGCCGCCGCCTCGACTCGTCGCCGGCGCCCACTCCGCCACCCCTAACCCAACCGACTCCACCACTAACGCGGCTCACCTCCAGCTTCACGAGGTGCTCCTCGCCCATTTGGAGCCGGAAAGTGCAAAAGCACTTGCTCCGCCGCGTCTGGCCTCGCCAAGGCTAGACGCCGGTGAGTTGACCCCGTCTGTGGGCCCTGTTGACTATCTCGAGTCAATGATGTGGGCCCCCCAGTTAAACTAATTAGGATTAGTTCTAATTAAAACTAATTAGTTAAACTAACTCGACATGCGGGTCCCACTGGTCAGTTTGACCTGGACGACCCGTTGACCCCTCGACGTCATGTTGACCTCATGCCGACAAGATTAATTCAAATTCTGGAATTATTTTTATATAATAAATTCCGAATATAATTCAAATTTCAAATGTTTATAACTTTTATTCTATAACTCCAAATGCAAAGATTTATATATGAAAATTTATCAGAAAAATACACTCTATCCATTGGTACAGGTTTCATGCATGTTAAAACAAGTTAACTATGCTGAATAACCAGATTAAGATTTTGCACCATTAGGCCTAACTCAATGAGCTATCATTTGAACCTTTGATTCAAATGAGTTCATCCTTGTCCCTTCAACTTGCATTAGGCCAACACACATCCATATTGCCATGTCATAGCATGCATCATATTGTTGCATATTGTTTGTATGTTTATTTTGGTGTGTTTTCATGATAGGTTCTGCCTCAAGATAACCTCGATTACCCATCCAAGGGCAGTTCTCTACCCAGTTCCATCGGGCAAGCAATTCATTGATCATTCCGATACAACCCATGTTCTCGCTTCGCTCTCGTTTCTGCATTAAGACAACGCGATTCAACTGTTGTGTGCTGCGGTAGTTGAACCCACTTCCTTTGCATGACTGTCATTGCCACAAGAATTAGATGAAACCCACTAGTATGTGTAGGAGTTGATTGAGCCATGTTTGTGATTCCTACCATGCTATGCTTGCTATGCTTAGAGTTGTGTCGTGTCTGGCTCATCGGGATGATGAACTGGAGTGAAAGGTTGTGTTGGTTCGAGAGTGAAAGTGTTGAACACGATTTGGTAAAGGTATCGATGAGAGGCCATGTAGGAGTACATGGTGGGTTGTTTCATTGAGGCCGAACTTAAGAACTGAGATCTGTGTTTGTGATCCATGAACTAGCTACTACCACGCATTGGGCCCAAACCAATGGACCCTCTCGGCTTCTTAACCACCCCTGTTCATAGTCCGGAGTTGCAAGTAGTTTCGTGTTTGTAGCATGTGGGGCCGACGCAACGCTGACCTTAGGGGTGGGTTGTGTTGCGGTAGGCACCGTGGTTCGTGTACCGAAAGTGCCCGCTTGGTATCTCGGGAACCCTGCACACATCGCTCGGGCTGTATGGGAAACCTCGGCGGACTCCTGCGGATGGAACCGAATAGGCGATAAACCTGGACTAGGGACTTGAGTGTTTAGGTAGGCTGTGGCCGACACCCACGCTGGGCTTCCGCTGAAGGTTGCGAGTACATGTCGTCGTAAACGATTTATAAGTGGTGAGAGCGTGTGAAGAAGTATACCCTGCAGGTTAAATATGATCTATTGAATAGCCGTGTCCACGGAGAAGGACTTCGGGTTACCTATATCAGTTCATAGACAAGTAAATGGATACTACTAAAAGCCTCAAGATAAGTGTGAGTATCGTGGATGGCCCTCTCGGGATGACGAGAGGATCCACGGTGGAGTATTGTGATGGTGATTAGTGGACTCGTGTGCGACAAAATGCTTTACAAAGTGTGTCACGTAGGATAGCTAGCCAAAAGTCAAAGCTGGCTTGCTGCAAATAACTCCACCTCCTTCTTGAGAATGTGCATGTATGATAGGATTCTGTGGTAAGACTTGCTGAGTACTTTTGTACTCATGTTTGCTTAATCAATATTTTTCAGAGGACTATACTACCCTCCGACGGATTCTATGTAGATGTTGACTTGACGAGTAAGCTAGCCACCCGGTGGCGATCTAAGACTTGTGAAGGGCCATTGTAGATAGAAAGGCTCCAACAAGCTTTCTTTCTTTCTAGAGTCCGTACTCAGACTACTTTGCTTCCGCATGTGCTTGTATGATTGTATGACTTGAGTGTTGGGTCATGTGACCCCTACCTGTATGACTATGTTATGTATGGCTCCTGAGCCTCTTAAATAAAGTACTTGAGTTGTAGAGTTTTGTTGTGATGCCTTGTTGTATTTACTCATATCGGGCATATTATGCGTGTATGATTGAAATGCTTGGTATGAGTGGGATCCGACACAATCTAGTTGTTTATCCTTGGCAGCCTCTCATATGGGGAAATGTAGTCTCGTGCTTACGAGCGATAGTAGTCCGCTACAGCCGGTTCACGGAGTCCCGCTAGCCCAAAGACTACTGCTTGGACACTTGACTGGCGGCATGTGATTCATTTCGTTCCTATGTCTGTCCCTTCGGGAAATGTCACGCGGTGATACTTGGAGTCCTGCCTAGCCTGCTACAGCCGGGATACCGGAGTCCTGTTAGCCAGTGCTACAGCCCGAGTTCATACGCTGATGACCGACATGCTCAAGTGTTTCATGTATGCCTGTCCCCATAGGTTAGTGCCGCTTTGGGTTCACGACTAGCCATGTCGGCCCGGGTTCTTTGTCATGTGGATGCTAGCGACACTATCATATACGTGAGCCAAAAGACGCAAACGGTCCCGGGCCATGGTAAGGCGACACCCGTGGGAATACCGTGCGTGAGGCCGCAAAGTGATATGAGGTGTTACTAGCTAGGTCGATGTGACTTGGAATCGGGGTCCTGACAATATGCATTATCAAGTTAAATGTTATTCATTAGTCTTCGCTCAATGTAATCCGCTGTCTAAGCATGTGGAGACTTCCATGCAGGATCTTGCTCTATTGGAGTATCCCGCATGAATAAAAGTGTATCCGTTTATGGTTTAGTCTAGAATCTTCCATGTATCAATTTTTAGTACAAGATCTTGGTGAAAGACTTACGATGAACCATTTCTTAAATCTCCTCGCCCGCTTGCAAGTCATCCTGATTTAATCCTCCGCCTAGGTGTATAAGGGCATGGTTAATATTACTTAATAGTATAGCCAACTGTTGACAATAAGAAAGTGCCATGTCATCTGTAGCCAACATGTATAACAATCGATACTCAAAAACTAATTCTTAAAGCTCATTTCTTGCAAAGCACAATAAGTGTTATTTCTTCACAAGTTTTGGATGCAGGTTGAACAGTTGAAAGCTTTCGTTTGCAAAAGATACCTTTTTATCTATTTCACCCGGATGTTTGTGAGCTCTAGAGATGAAATAATATCCGAAGAAACCTATCGATACCCCTTACACATGAGATGAGCCCCACATCCTTTGTCAGAATAAACAACTCCCCGATCAATGCATTTCACTCTTCGGTGCAACGCACGGGAACCTTACTACTATAGATTAGTACGACCAAAAATTGAACTAACATTATATATAGTACGATAAATGCTGATGCATGTCACCTAAAATTATATCATTCAAAACTATGTTCAAATACGAATCCAATGATATAGTTTTTGTTGACATGCACTAACATTTTGTTAGTTAAATCTTCAGCCAAATTCAATGGGGGACTAATAAACCACGACCGATGTAGTAATCCTACAAGTGTAGAGGGCGGCGCTGCACGGGAATCTCACCTCTCACCCCGCTCGTGGCGCGGCAGTAAACCCGTCATATCACAAAACCCAACCACTCCTAGTAATAAGTGGCCTGGTAAAATAAACGGACAAGCAACCATCACATCCCTCCGTCTTTTTTGCATTTCATCTCTCTGCATTTACTTTATCCGGTTCATCTTGCACACTCGATCCCTAGCTACTACTCCTAGGGCCAGTTCTTTTGGCAGCTTCCCCAGCTTTTCCCACAAGACTAGTCACAGTGGAGAGTAACAATAAGGCGCCTCACTCATTTATTTGGGCTTCTAAACTACTATTCCGTCCTGGTTTATTCCTCACCATTGTAATTTGTGCTAAATTTTGACCAAAGATTTAACTGGTTTATTCCTCACCATTGTAATCCCTCCGTCTAGGTGTGTAAGTCATCTTACGAAAACCAAATAATCCCAAAACACTTAGGCGTGGTGCATTAACTTCTACCTCGTTTCTTGTTTCTTGACATATCAACCAATAAGAGATAAAGAGTGTGCATGCTTTTAATGACTTGAGATATCAAACACGACATGCAGTGGTTAGTTCATTGCATGCAATACTATTAATTAGCAAATAAACATTAACGTTTCTCGTTTTCTCCTCCTCCTTGGTCACCGTGCACAGCCTAAGATGACTTACTCACCTAGACGGATGGAGTAGTGCATGTGACACGCACTAACATTTCATTTGTTAAATTTATGATCAAAATTTGACACAGATTACAATGGGGACCAATAAACCAGGACGGAGGTAGTAGTTATGGGATTACTAATCTAGAAACCTAAAAGAACTGGCCCCTGGTACTCCTACTAGTAGTAGTACTCAAGTTGGAATTCCAATTGCACGGCACAACTTGTTAGGCAAAAAATTCGATGCAGGTGTAGGAAGCGGTTTGGGAATTTGCATGCCTTTCCAACCAAATGAGATACTCCGCATAAAGTATGACAGAGAAATAACCACAGAGAAGGAAGCTAAAAGTAAACAATCAAACGAGCATTTTTGCATTTGTTTTGCATTGAATCGTTTCACAAGCTTGACTAGTGTTGTTTTTCTACTTCTACAAAAACCGCATCGTAATGTTAAAACGTGCATTTGCACGTACATAAGTAATAGTAGTACTCCCTCCGTCTAGGTGTATAAGTCTTCCCTCCTTGGTCGTGGTGCACAACCAAAGATGACTTATGGACCTGGACGGAGGGAGTAGCACATTCTGCAAGCATATATCGAGAGAGACGTGTAGTGCGATAGTATATAGTAAACTTTGTGCTATATGCACGTACTTGCAAAATGCATACAAATACACAAGGTTTCCAAACTTTCCCATTTACATACTTAATTAAGGACGCTAAAAATTCCTGAACGTTCGGGATTTAGCATTTGCATCCCAAAACTAATGAGATCGCCTTACGAAACAAAAATTATACTCCTCCTAAAAGCCACGACGCTTGCAGGAGTGCTTGAGGCACGCCACGAGTGCCCCGGGTGCGCTAACCGTTCCCCAACACAACACTAACGCCTCTTCCTCAGCCTCGCAACTCGCGAGGTGCTGATTGGCGGCTTGCCAGCGGGCGAGCGCGATCTCACCGGTGTGGTGATCCGGCACCAACAGGTACTCCTCCTCGCTGGAAGTGTGCACCCGGTCCACGTACTGCCAAGCGTAGATGATGCGCTTGGACCCGACTTCACTCAGGGCGTCGGCACGGGCGTCCTCCGCCACCCTCACGGCCCTCGCACGAGCCTTCTGCCAAAGAGCCACTTTCCTGACTCTCTCGGACGCGACATAGGCCTCCCAGGCAGCTTGTTCCGCGGTGCACTTCTCTTCCTCGGCCTTCTTCTCCGCCTCTATTTTGGCGCACTCTGCTGGAGGCAAAGCCTCCCACAAGGCGACATCCATTTCTTTCCAAAGCTCCTCAAGGCTGGGGGGCTCAGCGGGCGGCGCGGCGTTCTCCTCGTAGCGGGGAGCCGACGCGTCCTCCGGCACGCGTGCTGGCGAGATTGGGAACGCCGACGCGTCCACCTCGATGCGACGCGGTGAGGAGCGGAACGCCGACGCGTCCTCCTCGAATAGTGGCGGCGAGGAACGGTATGGCCACGCGTCGCGTCACGGCGAGGAGCGGAACGCCGACGCGTCCACCTCGACTAGTGGCGGCCAGGAACGGAACGGCGACGTGCCGTGTAGCGGCGAGGAGCGGAACACCGACGCGTCCTCCTCGATTAGTGGCGGCGAGGAACGGAACGACGATGTGTGACCGTCCGCGCGGTGCAGCGAGGGGCTCCTAGGGCTTGGGAGGGGCGATGCCATGGTGGTCGACGTGAGAGGGAGGGGGAGGAGATAACGATGAACGTGAACGTGAGGGGGAGGAGATAGTGATGTCGTGGGAGGCATAGTATTTATAGCGAGGAATGGCACACCTACGTAAGATATGGACTGAGTTGCACCGACTTAACTGCAGGTCCAGTTGCGTCACTGACATGTGGGCCAGACCCCTGTTGGGCCCATATGTCGGTGACCCAATGCACCTGCAATTAAGTAATAGCTAAGTGGGCATATTTGTTGGAGTAAATTACGGGGGAGCGAAGGGGTGGAAATATTGCTGGTCACAACGGATTGGACGTGCGTGGGGGGAGGAGAGTCTTGCATGCAGATTTTTTCACACGGGGTGGAGTGGTGGGACCGCCGGAGGGAGAAGGAGAGTTTGGCAGGCATATTGTTTCCACACATGGAGAGGAAAAGATTTGGAGACGAACGGGCTTCCTGCAGGTATGGGGAACGGTGCATAATAAGTCATCTTGCATGCCGGGCTAGGTATAGTCTCAAGTCATGAAAAACATACACGCCCCACACATGTTCATATTTCAAGGTGCACTAAATTATTGCACGCGATGATTAAGGCTGGCCATAATGGTGGTATCTTAGCTGGTACTCCCTCCTTCCATCTATATAGGTCCTAATGCGTTTTTCGAGGCTAACTTTGACCAAACATTAGAGCAGTAATATATGACATGCAACTTACACAAAGCATACCTTCAAATTTGTATGTCAAAGGAGCTTCCAATAATATAATTTTCATAGTATACATCTCATGTGCTATTAATCTTGTCAATAGTCAAAGGTTGTCTTGAAAAACACATTAGGCCCTATATAGATGGAAGGAGGGAGTATCATGCACACGGGAATAGCTAACATGCTGATGTGGCAAAGAATTAAAGAAGAGAGGGGGGTTAGAGTAACTAGTGTTCATGCATGCATTGGTAAACACATTTTTTGTGAAGAACGACAACACTAGTTGAGTACTTTTGCAGACTTCAAAAACTATTCCACCGCCTCTACTATCTTGCTAAGAGTACGTGAAATTTTTGAATCGAGCCCTTTAAACTAGAAGTGAGGTAGTGGTACTCTAATAGCTAACCTTGTTGTGATGACAAGATAGGACATGGCACGCACCTGGACGGAGGAACTAGTCTGCATTGTGCATTTAAGTTTTGTCTGAAGTCAATGTACCTCTACTTTCACCAGACTTATAGAAAAATGTGTCAACATTCACAATGTCAAACCAATATTTTTACACTCATTATAAAACGTAGTTCTTATACTCATTATAATCCGTATTGTAGATATTGATATTTTTAGTATAAATTTGGTCGTGGGATTTCATTGATGCCTGTCAAAGCATGGAGGAAGCGGAGCTTAGGGCTTGCATTGCCGGTCTCTACATAGGTATTTCTCTTCCTAATCCTATAATTTTAGAGACTGATTGCGCTTTTGTGGTAGCATCTCTTGCATCGGGGGACTATGACAGGTCTGCTATGCGTGACCTGAAGATGAAAGCGTTGAGCATCTCGAAGTTGATCAACAATCTTCAATTGTCAAAGATTAGCCGTTCGGCCAATAAGGTGGCACACTTAATCGCTAAGTATAGCTTTGACAATAGATTAGATAGTATTCTTGTAAATAACATACCGCCCTGTGTGGTGAATATTGTATCGAATGAGTGTACTGGTGTGGCTGGTTAATTAATATAAGGTGGTGTTCAAAAAAATTTATAAATTTGGTCAAACACTTTGCAAACGGTTGACGAGAGTAAAAAGGACTAGAGGGAGTATCATGCATGTGGAGTAGGCAAAAAAATTGCTTGTCTAAAAAAAGGCAAAAAAGTTGCTCATTTATAGCCGGTCAAAGTCTCAAAGGGCGCGACCGTGCGAGGGAGGCGAAGGTCGTGGGAGGCGCGATGTTCGATGGAATTAAGTGAAGTTACATCCACGCGCCGGCATGCGTGCGAACAGGCAGAAGCTATACCGTCAGGCCTACGATATGGGTCTAGTAGACATTGTTGGGGAACGTAGTAATTTCAAAAAATTTCCTACGATCACGCAAGACCATGGTGATGGCATAGCAACGAGAGGGAGAGGTCCGCTCACGCACTCGTGAGACCGAAAGCGAAGCGTTATAACAACGCTGTTGATGTAGTCAGACGTCTCCACGATCCGACCGATCCAAGCACCGAACGTCACGGCACCTCCGAAGTTACGCACACGCTCAGCTCGATGACGATCCCGGACCGATCCAGCAAAGTGTCGGGATGAGTTCCACAAGACGACGGCGTGGTGACGATGTTGATGCTCCACCGACGCAGGGCTTCGCCTAAGCTCCGCGACGATATGACTTCTCCGGCGCAGGCTTCGCCTAAGCTCATGACGATATGACCAAGTGGAATATGGTGGAAGGGGCACGCGACACGGCTAAGGAAAGATCCGAGATCAACTTGTATGTATTGGGGTGCCCCTGCCTCAGATATAAAGGAGACAAGGGGAGGTGGCCGCCCAAGGGGAGGCGACAAGGAGGAGTCCTACTCCCACCGGAGTAGGACTCCCCTCTCCTAGTTGGAGTAGGATTGGGAGGGGAAAGAGGGAAGGCGCCGCCCCTTCTCCTTGTCCTATTCGGACTGGAAGGGGAGGGGGCGCAGCCCACCTGGCCGGCCCTTCTCCTTCTCCCTTGAGGCCCATGAAGGCCCATATACTTCGGGGTTCCGTAACCCCGGTGTTCCGGTAATATCCTGCTTTCACTCGGAACCATTCAAGTCCAAACATAGGCTTCCAATATATCAATCTTTATGTCTCGACCATTTCGAGACTCCTCGTCATGTCCGTGATCACATCCGGACTCGAACAACCTTCGTGCATCAATACTTATAAACTCATTATGAACTGTCATCGAAGCGTTAAGCGTGCGGACCCTACGGGTTCGAGAACTATGTAGACATGACCTAGAACCATTCTCGGTCAATAACCAATAGCGGAACCTGGATGCCCATATTGGTTCCTACATATTCTACTTAAGATCTTTATCGGTCAAACCGCATAACGACATACGTTGTTCCCTTTGTCATCGGTATGTTACTTACCCGAGATTCGATCGTCGGTATCCAATACCTAGTTCAATCTCGTTACCGTAAGTCTCTTTACTCGTTCCGTAATACATCATCTCACAACTAACTCATTAGTTGTAATGCTTGCAAGGCTTAAGTGATGTGCATTACCGAGAAGGCTCGAGATACCTCTCCGACAATCGGAGTGACAAAACCTAATCTCAAATACGCCAACCCAACAAGTACCTTTGGAGACACCTGTAGTACTCCTTTATAATCACCCGATTACGTTGTGACGCTTGGTAGTACCAAAGTGTTCCTCCGTAAACGGAGTTGCATAATCTCATAGTTACAGGAACATGTATGGGTCATGAAGAAAGCATTAACATACTAAATGATCAAGTGTTAAGCTAATCGGAATGGGTCATGTCAATCAGATCATTCAACTAATGATGTGACCTTGTTAATCAAATAACAACTCCTTGTTCATGGTTAGGAAACATAACCATCTTTGATTAACAAGCTAGTCAAGTAGAGGCATACTAGTGACATACTGTTTTGTCTATATATTCACACATGTATTATGTTTCGGTTAATACAATTCTAGCATGAATAATAAACATTTATCATGATATAAGGAAATAAATAATAACTTTATTATTGCCTCTAGGGCATATTTCCTTCAGTCTCCCACTTGCACTAGAGTCAATAATCTAGATTACAAAGTAATGATCCTTACACCCATGGAGTCTTGGTGCTGATCATGTTTTGCTCGTGGAAGAGGCTTAGTCAACGGTCTGCAACATTCAGATCCGTATGTATTTTGCAAATCTCTATGTCTCCCACTTGGACTTGGTCCCGAATGGAATTGAAGCGTCTCTTGATGTGCTTGGTCCTCTTGTGAAATCTGGATTCCTTTGCCAAGGCAATTGCACCAAGATTGTCACGGAAGATCTTCATCGGTCCCGATGCACTAGGTATGACACCTAGATCGAAATGAACTCTTTCATCCAGACTCCTTCATTCGCTGCTTCCAAGCAGCTATGTACTCCGCTTCACATGTAGATCCCGCCACGACGCTTTGTTTAGAACTGCACCAACCGACAGCTCCACCGCTTAATAAAAACATGTATCCGGTTTGCGATTTAGAATCGTCCGGATCGTGTCAAAGCTTGCATCGACGTAACCATTTACGACTAGCTCTTTGTCACCTCCATATACGAGAAACATATCCTTAGTCCTTTTCGTATTTCAGACGTTCTTGACCGCTGTCCGATGATCCACTCCTGGATTACTTTGGTACCTTCCTGCCAAGCTTACAGCTAAGCATACGTCAGTCTGGTACACAGCATTGCATACATGATAGAGCCTATGGCTGAAGCATAGGAACATCTTTCATTTCTCTCTATCTTCTGCTGTGGTCGGGCATTGAGTCTAACTCAATCTTACACCTTGTAATACAGGTAAAAAACCTTTCTTTGCCTGATCCATTTTGAACTTCTTCAAAACTTTATCAAGGTATGTGCTTTGTGAAAGTCCAATTAAGCGTTTTGATCTATCTCTATAGATCTTGATGCCCAATATGTAAGCAGCTTCACCGAGGTTTTTCATTGAAAAACTTTTATTCAAGTATCCTTTTATGCTATCCAGAAATTCTATATCATTTCCAATCAATAATATGTCGTCCACATATAATATTAGAAATGCTACTGAGCTCCCACTCACTTTCTTGTAAATATAGGCTTCTCCAAAAGTCTGTACAAACCCATATGCTTTGATCACACTATCAAAGCGCTTATTCCAACTCCGAGAGGCTTGCACTGCACCATAAATTGATCGTTGAGCTTGCACACTTTGTTAGCACCTTTTGGATCGACAAAACCTTCTGGTTGCATCATATACAACTCTTCTTCTAGAAATCCATTCAAGAATGCAGTTTTACATCCATTTGCCAAATTTCATAATCATAAAATGCGCAATTGCTAACATGATTCGGACAGACTTAAGCATCGCTACTGGTGAGAAAGTCTCATCGTAGTCAACTCCTTGAACTTGTCGAAAACCTTTTGCAACAAGTCGAGCTTTGTAGACAGTTACATTACCATCGGCGCGGTCTTCTTCTTAAAGATCCATTTATTTTCAATGGCTTGCCGATCATCGGCAAGTCCACCAAAGTCCATACTTTGTTCTCATACATGGATCCCATCTCAGATTTCATGGCTTCCAGCCATTTTGCGAATCTGGGCTCACCATCGCTTCTTCATAGTTTGTAGGTTCGCCATGGTCAAGTAACATGACTTCCGAATAAGATTACCGCATTCACTCAGTGCGTATTTTACTCTGGTTGACCCACGAGGTTCAAGAGTAACTTGATCGAAGCTTCATGATCATCATCATTAGTTTCCTCACTAATTGGTGTAGTTGTCACAGAACCATTTCTTGTGATGAACTACTTTCCAATAAGGGAGCAGATCTGATTATCTCATCAAGTTCTACTTTCCTCCCACTCACTTCTTTCGAGAGAAACTCCTTCTCTAGAAAGGACCTGAATTTAGCAACGAAAATCTTGCCTTTAGATCTGTGATAGAAGGTGTACCCAACAGTCTCCTTTGGGTATCCTATGAAGACACATTTTTCCGATTTGGGTTCGAGCTTATCTGGTTGAAGTTTCTTTACATAAGCATCGCAGCCCCAAACTTTAAGAAACGACAACTTTGGTTTCTTGCCAAACCACAGTTCATAAGGCGTTGTCTCAACGGATTTTGACGGTGTCCTATTCAACGTGAATGCGGCCGTCTCTAAAGCATAACCCCAAAACGATAGCGGTAAATCGGAAATAGACATCATAGATCGCACCATATCTAGTAAAGTACGACACGACGCTCGGACACACCATTTCTCCGTGGTGTTCGGGTGGCGTGAGTTCTAAACTATTCCACATTGTTTCAAATGTAAACCAAACTCAGAACTCAAATATTCTCCTCCACGATCAGATCGTAGAAACTTTATTTTCTTGTTACGATGATTTTCCACTTCACTCTGAAATTCTTTGAACTTTTCAAACGTTTCAGATTTGTGTTTCATTAAGTAGATATACCCATATCTGCTTAAATCATCTGTGAAGGTGAGAAAATAACGATACCCTTGGCGTGCCTCAACATTCATTGGACCACAAACATCAGTATGTATGATTTCCAACAAATCAGTTGCTCGCTCCATAGTTCGGAGAACGGCGTTTTGGTCATCTTGCCCATGAGGCACGGTTCATAAGTACCAAGTGATTCATAATCAAGTGATTCCGAAGCCCATCAAGATGGAGTTTCTTCATGCGTTTTACATCGATATGACCTAAACGGCAGTTCCACAAATAAGTTGCACTATCATTATCAACTCTGCATCTTTTGGCTTCAACATTATGAATATGTGTATCACTCTGTCGAGATTCAACAAGAATAGACCATTCTTCAAGGGTGCATGACCATAAAAGATATTACTCATATAAATAGAACAACCATTATTCTCTGATTTAAATGAATAACCGTCTCGCATTAAACAAGATCCAGATATAATGTTCATGCTCAACGCGGCACCAAATAACAATTATTTAGGTCTAAAACTAATCCCGAAGGTAGATGTAGAGGTAGCGTGCCGACCGCAATCACATTGACTTTGGAACCATTTCCCACGCGCATCGTCACCTCGTCCTTTGCCGTTGCTCGTCTATTCCGTAGTCCTGTTTGAGTTGCAAATATTAGCAATGTAACCGATATCAAATACCAGTGCTACTACGAGCTCTAGTAAGGTACACATCAATAACATGTATATCACATATACCTTTGTTCACCTTGCCATCCTTTTTATCCGCCAAATACTTGGGGCAGTTCCGCTTCAAAGGTCCGTCCGCTTGCAGTAAAACACTCGATTTCAGGCTTAGGTCCAGACTTGGGTTTCTTCTCTTGATCAGCAACTTTCTTGCTGTTCTTTTGAAGTTTCCTTCTTCTTCCCTTTGCCCTTTTCTTGAAACTAGTGGTCTTGTTGACCATCAACACTTGATGCTCTTTCTTGATTTCTACCTCCTGCTTTTAGCATCGCTAAGAGCTCAGAATTGTCTTAGTCATCCCTTGCATATTATAGTTCATCACGAAGCTCTTGTAGCTTGGTGGCGTGATTGGAGAATTTCATCAATGACACTATCATCCGGAAGATTAACTCCCAGCTGAATTAAGTGATTGTTATACCCGGACATTTTGAGTATGTGCTCACCGATGAACTATTCTCTCCATCTTGCAGCTATAGAACTTATTGGAGACTTCATATCTCTCAATCCGGGCATTTGCTTGAAATATTAACTTCAACTCCTGGAACATCTCATATGCTCCATGACGCTCAAAACGTCGTTGAAGACCGGTTCTAAGCCGTAAAGCATGGCACATGAACTATAGAGTAGTCATCAGCTCGCTTTGCGGACGCTCATAACTTCCGCTCAAGATCTGCAGCAGAGCCTGTCACCCAGCGGTGCTTCCAGGCGTAATTTTTACGTGCAGCAATGAGGATAATCCTCGTTACGGACCCAGTCCGTAATTGCTACCATCATCTTTCAACTTTGCTTTCTCAAGGAACGCATTAAAATTCAACGGAACAACAGCACGAGCCATCTATCTACATCAAACATAGACAAGCAAAATACTATCGGTACTAAGTTCATGATAAATTTAAGTTCAATTAATCATATTAAAAACTCCCACTTAGACAGACATCTCTCTAGTCATCTAAGTGATCACGTGATCCAAATCAACTAAACCATGTCCGATCATCACGTGAGATGGAGTAGTTTCAATGGTGAACATCACTATGTTGATCATATCTACTATATGATTCACGTTCGACCTTCGGTCTCCGTGTTCCGAGGCCATATCTGTTATATGCTAGGCTCGTCAAGTTTAACCTGAGTATTCGCGTGTGCAACTGTTTTGCACCGTTGTAGATGGACGAGAACTTATCACACCCGATCATCACGTGGTGTCCGGGTACTACGAACTTTGGCAACGGTGCATACTCAGGAGAACACTTCTTGATAATTTTAGTGAGAGATCATCTTATAATGCTACCGTCAAACAAAGCAAGATAAGATGCATAAAGGATAAACATCACATGCAATCAATATAAGTGATATGATATGGTCATCATCATCTTGTGCTTGTGATCTCCATCGCCAAGCACCGTCATGATCACCATCGCCACCGCGCGACACCTTGATCTCCATCGTAGCATCGTTGTCGTCTCGCCAACTATTGCTTCTACGACTATCGCTACTCCTTAGTGATAAAGTAAAGCAATTACATGGCGTTGCATTTCATACAATAAAGCGACAACCATATGGCTCCGCCATTGTCGATAACTCGGTTACAAAACATGATCATCTCATACAATAAAGTATAGCATCACGCCTTGACCATATCACATCACAACATGCTCTGCAAAAACAAGTTAGACGCCTTCTACTTTGTTGTTGCAAGTTTTACGTGGCTGCTACGGGCTGAGCAAGAACCGTTCTTACCACGCATCAAAACCACAACGATACTTCGTCAAATAGACTCCGTTTAACCTTCTCAAGGACCGGGCGAGCCACACTCGATTCAACTAAAGTGAGAGAGAGACACCCGCCGGTCACCTTTAAGCAACGAGTGCTCGGAGCGGTGAAACCAGTCTCGCGTAAGCGTCACGCGTAATGTCGGTCGGGCCGCTTCATCTCACAATACCGCTGAACCAAAGTATGACATGCTGGTAGGCAGTATGACTTGTATCGTCCACAACTCACTTGTGTTCTACTCGTGCACATGACATCAACGCATAAAACCAGGCTCGATACCCTGCTTGGGAACGAGTAATTTCAAAAAATTCTTACGATCATGCAAGACCATGGTGATGGCATAGCAACGAGAGGGAGAGTGTCCGCCCACGCCTCGTGAGACCGAAAGCGAAGCGTTATAACAACGCTGTTGATGTAGTCGACGTCTCCACGATCCGACCGATCCAAGCACCGAACGACGGCACCTCCGAGTTCTCGCACACGCTCAGCTCGATGACGATCCCGGACTCGATCCAGCAAAGTGTCGGGATGAGTTCCACAAGACGACGGCGTGGTGGACGATGTTGATGCTCCACCGACGCAGGGCTTCGCCTAAGCTCGCGACGATATGACTTCTCCGCGCAGGCTTCGCCTAAGCTCCATGACGATATGACCAAGTGGAATATGGTGGAAGGGGCACCGCGACACGGCTAAGGAAAGATCCGAGATCAACTTGTATGTATTGGGGTGCCCCTGCCCCGTATATAAAGGAGACAAGGGGAGGTGGCGGCCCAGGGGAGGCGACAAGGAGGAGTCCTACTCCCACCGGGAGTAGGACTCCCCCTCTCCTAGTTGGAGTAGGATTGGGAGGGGAAAAGAGGAAGGGCCGCCCCTTCTCCTTGTCCTATTCGGACTGGAAGGGGAGGGGGCGCGCAGCCCACCTGGCCCCTTCTCCTTCTCCCTTGAGGCCCATGAAGGCCCATATACCCCCGGGGTTCAGTAACCCCTGTTGTTAAGAATATCCTGTTTTCACTCGGAACCATTCCAAGTCCAAACATAGGCTTCCAATATATCAATCTTTATGTCTCGACCATTTCGAGACTCCTCGTCATGTCCGTGATCACATCCGGACTCAACAACCTTCGTGCATCAATACTTATAAACTCATTATGAACTGTCATCGAAACGTTAAGCGTGTGGACCCTACGGGTTCGAGAACTATGTAGACATGACCTAGAACCATTCTCGGTCAATAACCAATAGCGGAACCTGGATGCCCATATTGGTTCCTACATATTCTACGAAGATCTTTATCGGTCAAACCGCATAACGACATCGTTGTTCCTTTGTCATCGGTATGTTACTTACCCGAGATTCGATCGTCGGTATCCAATACCTAGTTCAATCTCGTTACGGTAAGTCTCTTTACTCGTTCCGTAATACATCATCTCACAACTAACTCATTAGTTGTAATGCTTGCAAGGCTTAAGTGATGTGCATTACCGAGAAGGCTCGAGATACCTCTCCGACAATCGGAGTGACAAAACCTAATCTCAAATACGCCAACCCAACAAGTACCTTTGGAGACACCTGTAGTACTCCTTTATAATCACCCAGCTTACGTTAGACGTTTGGTAGTACCCAAAGTGTTCCTCCGTAAACGGAGTTGCATAATCTCATAGTTACAGGAACATGTATGGGTCATGAAGAAAGCATTAACATACTAAACGATCAAGTGTTAAGCTAATCGGAATGGGTCATGTCAATCAGATCATTCAACTAATGATGTGACCTTGTTAATCAAATAACAACTCCTTGTTCATGGTTAGGAAACATAACCATCTCTGATTAACAAGCTAGTCAAGTAGAGGCATACTAGTGACATACTGTTTTGTCTATATATTCACACATGTATTATGTTTCCGGTTAATACAATTCTAGCATGAATAATAAACATTTATCATGATATAAGGAAATAAATAATAACTTTATTATTGCCTCTAGGGCATATTTCCTTCAGACATGACATCTAGTGGGGCCCGCATAGTTCTCGAGAACTCTTTGGGGGCTTGCAACCGTTTATTCACCGGGCAAGCCAGCAACCCCACGCCGTTCGCACGCCCTACTCGTCCCCGTCTTCTACTAGTAGAACAGTACCTTACAACAGTTCGCTCCCAGTCGTCCCGTCCTTTCACATTATGGCAGTTCCAATAATCCTAACCCTCCTCCCAAATCCACGGCGTCCCAAATCTCCATGA
This sequence comes from Aegilops longissima, assembly GCA_021605205.1. NCBI lineage: Eukaryota > Viridiplantae > Streptophyta > Magnoliopsida > Poales > Poaceae > Aegilops > Aegilops longissima. The sequence continues at coordinate 178,801,522 of CM038676.1, forward strand.
TCGGCGGTGAGTACAATGTTAGAACCATCACCGGCAATGAGTTCGACGTCATCTACACCCGTTCTTTCGCAACGGTGAAAGAATACCTTGCTCGCTTCAAACGCATGTTCGAAAACTCAAATGATGAGTGGGTCGCTGGGCTAGATGTTGAGTACACCACAGTCCTGGGAAGCGAGAAGAAACTAAAGGAGGCAGAGAAGAAGAAGCCCGCCGTGATCCAGGTTTGCGTGCATGACTTATGCTTGGTCTACCACATATGCCATGCCGATGTTGAGTGCGAGGAATTTAAGAAGATCCTCAAGGGCTAAGTCAAATTCGTTACTACTGGGTCGGATAGGCCTCGTTGTAGGCCAGCCCTTCGATCTCCAGAAGGCAAGCCTAGTGTCCTCCTCCCAGCCTTCAATGCTGACCCTGGTAGCAGCCATGATAGATCGTTCGTACGCTAAACTAAAGAAACCTCACCACGATTTTCATCATGCATGGGAGTCGAAGACATTAGATGAAGATCACATCCTGTACGCAGTGATCGATGCCTACCTTTGTTTAAATATCTACAAGGGTTGGATGAAGAAGCAGAGCCCAGTGTCCGGTTCAAGCAAAGAAGCATCGGCGAAGAGGAAGAGGAAGAGGGACGAGGACGAAGTCGAGGACGTGGACTCGGACTCCAAGTAGGTGGCAGTGCCGTCGCTCATGCTTGTTCTACTGTAGTGTCAAGCGGACTAGTTGCTTAGTTTATTTTCAAGGGTGTGTTCTGCTGAGGCCCCAGCAGAACTATGTTTATGTTCTTTATCGTTATTTTAACTCTTTAGTACATATAGTAGTACTAGTACTATGTCTTACTACTGTTCTTCTTGCAGTTGGTACTACTGCTTGTATCTTCGTGTTCCTACTGTACTTAATACGTTCGTACTAGTAGTATAATTTGGGTCAATCAATTTGTGAAAGAAGTTCGACGGAGCGAAGGAAGAAGACGACAGAAGAGGTGGAAGAAGCCCTTCTAGCCATCCATGTTGCATCAAACGGCTCACATGAGTCGACTGACCCAAATTGCTCCTTCAGATTGCAGGATCCACGTGGCATTCAAGGTCTCGAAGGTAGATTCCGCGTCCGCACCCGGTTTGCGGGCTCGACCGACTTTCACCGTGAGAGCCACCATGCGCGCCTCCTTCGCGTGGGCGGAGACGACAATGACATGCTAGTTCCTCCTCGCCGGCGTGCTGGAGCACGCGCTCGTCCTCCTCTTCGTACGCTGCTTGCATAGACGCGGCTCCACCAGCTGCTAGCGTGCTTGGCAGTGCGGCAGCATCACGAGGAGGGACTGCAGACGACGTGAGAGGGCGAGCCTTCGCCTTCATGGCACAGGGATGGCGGCGACACGGCGGTGATGGGAGAGAAATTGTTGGCCGGAGCAGGCGGGCGCCGGCATGCGCAACGGCGGTGGCGGCATATTGATGAGTGCGTGTGTGGGAGCTTACTTTAGTTTTATATATAAGGTTGGTCAAACTTAAAAGAAAATCGTACTAGTACACGTAAACATTAGACTTAGGCAGCGCTTTTATTAGTTAGTACCACAGCCACGATACGGAATCCTGTGCAAGCGCGTAAACCACGGCCGCGCGGTCGATCGAATGGTGCGTCACCGTGTCGCGCTCGAAGGACATCCACCGAACCTTTTTGTGTGTGTGAAAACAATCCTCGAATATTACTCAACTTTTTTTTCCTGTGAAAGTTCTTGACGCTGCAATATTTCCATATATTTGAATTTAGCTCCAGTTCATGTTTATTTGGATTTGGACGTTTTAGGTGCGCCCTAGTTTTTTTTAATATTGATTTTGTGTGTGTGACTGAGAGTGAACGTGTGTATGTGTCCATATGTGTGTTGTGGCGGAAGGGCAATGTGGAGACGGTGTGCGTGTGATACATACATAGAGAGGTGTGAATGTGCAAATGATCATGCATGAGTGAGACATAGACAGATTCCGATACGTTGTGTATACATGAGAGAACAGTCTTCTAGTTTACTTGTGTGTGTGTGTGAGAGAGAGAGAGAATGAGGGAGAGAGCGACAGAGAGAGGAGCATCCGTAACACAACAACCATCTCTCTCGATTCGTCCGTCCTTCGCACAGTCGCATGCAACACATGCATCAACGCGCACATTTTGACACCCTCACCCGGCCCCTGCCCACCTCAAGGCCTGCACAATCTCTTCGTGAATACCCATTTCTCTCCTAAGGTTTGTTTTCTGTCAATATCTGAGACACACACACACACACACACACACACACAGAGAGAGAGGGAGAGAGAGAGAGAGACACGCAGCACAACACACACACACACTCCCCCGAGCACACAATTCATCCCCATCCAAGGTTATACGGCGACCACTCTCGCTTGTGCTTCTTTGCACCCCAACATGCACAACACCTCAATCTGCAAAGAGGGCATCGAGCAGATTGAAGACGGCGACCTCACCGCGCTAGAGAATGCAAGGTCATTTGGAAGCAGGGTGATGTGACGATGGCTGACTGACTCCACCCCCACCCTCTCTCTCTCTCTCTCTCTCTCTCTCTCTCTCTCTCTCTCTCTCTCTCTCTCTCTCTCTCTGGCACAAAATTACCAATCCTCTCTCCCCGCACAAAATTGTCAATCCTCAACCCACGAGATCCTTCCCTCTCGTCCATGTTTTTCCAGCACTCTCATCAAACATGTTGTCTCTTCTCCTTCCACGATACGGAATCCAGATGCACACGCATCTCATGTATATTACATGTATCCATCTTTCTCAGCACCTAACTTCTTCCTCTCTCTTTCTCTCTCTATCTCTCTCTCTCTGTCTCGTTAGGTTTTTCTCCTACTCTCTTGTCCACACACATACAATCTTTCCCACCCTATCTGCTCCATCTTCAAAAGCTCTCTCTGCACGTTTCATTCACACATTGGGATATGTCAAAATGTTGCTTCTATAATGGCTGATGTAGAGTTATGGTTGTTTTTGTTGCATCCTACCAAGTAATAACAATGAAATGCATTTAGATCATTTGACTGGGATTATGTGAGTTTGAGCATGTTGTGAAGTACTGTAGACCTTGTATACATCTTGGGATTCGACAATGATTGTTACTATTGAATTGTATAGACCATTACATTCGAAGTCAATAGCCTAATATATTTATTTCACAATTTCAATAAATGATTAGTTCACTACAAACTAAGAAAAAAATGTGTACTCCTCTGCTTTTATTTAAGTCCACGATTAGCATTGGTCAAAGTCAAGTTTTGTAAACTCTCGAAAGCTTATAACAAAAAATATTAACATATACAATAACAAATAAATACCATTAGATTCATTATTGAATGTACTTTCACATCATATATATTTGTTATGGTAAATGTTTATATTTTTCTATAAACTTGGTTAAACTTTAGGAAGTTTGACTTTGGTCAAACCTAATATGCAGAGTTTACTACTACTACTCGCTAGTTGCTTAGCCGAATCACTAAACACGCCACACAGGGAGTCCAGTGTCACTAAATTTTGAGGTCGGCGGGAAAATCTCCCGTGACCCTGATTCGAGCAGGGGGAAGTTACCATCATAGCCTTTGGAACAGGCCTACGGATGACGCTTGGTAGGGGGCTGTTTTCGTAACTTAAGGTTCACCCTACCCTGCCAACCCCACCCCGGCACCCAGAGTAGTACACCTGAATACTCCCCAGTTTCTATCCCCACCGCAAAATAGACTTCTCCACGGCACCACAGCCTTCGTGCTCCTCCCCTTTACATCAGCGCACTCGTCCACCGCAGCGGATCTGCCTCATCGTCGACCTCGTACGCCGCACTGGAGCCGGTCCACCGTCGTCGTTGTACACGGAGCCTCTTCCCCGGCATCGTCTTCCACGGTCTCGGATCTGTTTCCCGGAAGCCAACGCCAAGCGCAGAAGTACCACCATCATGGACAATGAAATAACTCCCGTTGCCGACCATGACTCACAGAGGCCGCCGCGACCATCGTTCTCCTCCTCGATTTGTAATGTGTGTATTGAATCACTTAGCAGTACATGTGCAGTTCCATTTTTGTTCTTACCTACCCTTCAAATTTCCTAGGTGCAATTGTTCCCGTAAAAGTAATTGATTATAGCCTCCATTGTCCAACAGAATATCAGCTTGTAATTGTGCGCCGCTTCCTCAGATCGCTATTTGTGCTTGGTAGGTTTTTCATCTGCAACTAGTAGTGTAGCAAATGATGGAAAAGTTTTTAGAACTAGCAAGATGCCCATGCGTTTCACGCATCAAGATGCGTTTGTATGATTAGTTTATCTTGTGGGAGAAAAGGATGAACGAGGGAAGGCCTTATTTGCAAATCTTGAGAGGGGTATGGGTATCTTTTTGCAAAATTCCCATTTGTTTCCTTCCTATCTGTCAGATATAAATCGGACGGCCTATATTGCAAGAAAAAAAGTACAGAGGAAAAAAGTAGACAGTAAAGGAAGTAGAGATAAATATTAAATATTACATATAAAATAAATATAACAATAGAGAAGAGAGTAGAGACAGCAGAGACATCGGGAAAGGATCGCGCGCGTGCGGGAAAAAGCGGCCGGGCGTGCGCTAGTTTTGGCGCGCGGCGTCCGGCGCGCTTTATAAAATCCAAAGCCCTCCCACCGCTCTGTGCCTTGCCACCGCTCTCTCCCCACTCTGTGCCTCACCACCGCTCTCTCCCCGCTCTTTTTCGCCTCGTCGCCGCCACGCCACCATGCCGCCGCGTCGCCGGGAAACTTTGGGATACCGTGGCGCGTCCGCGCGCGCCCCTCCGGCGGCTTCTCCCCCGAGATCCAGTTCTGCGGGATGCGCCGACTCGGCAATTTCGACATCGCTTAACGAGGCTACCCAGCAGACGACGCGGTGGTGTGGCACCTCCGGTGGCCTCATAGAACATTGAACTTCCCCAACGTGCCGACGTGGGAGCGGGCGCAGGAGCTCGCGCCTCTGCTGCAGCTGAGCATCGACGAGGATCGTCGCGACAACTGGAGGCGGGAGGACCGTCTCGGCATCGCCGAGATGGACGAGGAAGCCATGGCGCTGTGGCGCCAACACTTCCCGCAGGACATCATCAACGAGCGCGAGTTCTATGCGCAAAGGAGGGCGGAGAGGGTTAAGAGGAGGGCGGAGCAAGCCGCCTATCGCGAAGACAAGCGTAGGCGAAAGGCGGACGCTCAATTCAACATGAGGCTAGGAGCAGCGTCGCCCTGGGATTCCGACGATGATCGGTATCTTCACGGCTACAGTTAGACATCGAACGAGGACATCACCGAGGAGGAGTCGGACGACGAGGAGTAGTTGAATTATCTTTTTTTTATCTATCTATGCTAAGAACTATCCTCTACTCTCTAGTATCTAATTATCGATCTCAGCACTGTAAACGCTTTTTAAAGCGCCGCGCATTGCGATTCTTTTGGAGATGCTCTAACATGGCAGACGAGTGCTTTAATGTTGCCCACAAGATGCGCGAGTATTACTAGTAGTATATTTTTCTTGCCATGTTGAGATTTTAAAACCACGAGTGCGAACATGCAGAGGAGTAATGAAGACCAAAAACGGGATATTCAGGAGCCTCAGGAGCACCGGAGTGGGGCTGTACATGCCCCGGAGTCTCAGGAGCACCGGCCTCAAGCCCTGGGGCTCCCTCCCACGCCTAGTGGCAGCACTTAGATCTGCGCTGGTGAGAATACTTGAAGACTAGATTAGGTGCCGGACGCGGCTTTTTATTTGCTTTTAGTAGTTGGCCCGCTTTTCCTTAATCGAGTTTGCTTCTGCTGTTCCTTGTTGATTCAATTCCCTTGCTTCTTACCACATTTTCCGACTCTGGTTCGCTCATGTTCTCTCTCTCGCATACCTCGCGAGGGGGCTAGGCAGGTGCCCTCGCCAGCATTTTTCTTCTCTCTGCTTTCTCGCGAGCCACCCTCGTTCGAGCCTGAAAGCTGGCGCACCTCTCCTAATCCATGCCCCTTGGGTACCGCGATACAAAGCGCCAGGTCGAGGCTTGGGTGAACGACAAATCTCCTAGCAACTCCCTAACGAATTTCTTGCAGTTCTAGAGCAATCGCAGACCACTCGGTGAAGATGGACACAAGGAGATAAACGCCTCGTAAGGAGGAGGGCGCCCCGAACGCACCAGGCTAAGTTATCTTTGCGCAAAATAGCAACACAACACTGAAACACAAGCGTAACATAATGGTTAATAAGTTATGGTCCAAAACACGCCCCTCTGGGCCCATACTGGTTTCATTTTGATGCAGGAAGAAAAAGGGAAACGTAACACAAGCGGTGCTCGCCCCTGCAGCAGCTGATGGAGGCAGGGCCTTGGCGACGTCCTGGCTCTAGTTTGACCCCTCCTCGCGCTTCACCGACATGCGGCGACGAGATGACCCGCTACCACCTTCGAAGCGGGCGCCGCGGTGTGGCGGCTGATCAAGGCCGCCGCTGCTGGAACTGGCGCCAAGGGAGGAGTCACCATAGCCAGACGAGGCGCGGCCGACGGGTTCGTCCTCCTCCTCGTCTTGACCATCGACAAGGCCTAGCGCCTCCTCGCCGTCATTCACCTCGGGGCAGCATCCGGCGTGGCGACCGTCTTCCCTGAGCACCCTCACGAAGAGGGTCGCGTCACCGTTGAACTTGAAGTGGAGGGTGCACCACCTGCCCAGGCCACGCGCGCGGGCAAACGTCTGCCAACCGCGAGCCAGAGCTATTTTTCCCGCAACGGAGACCTCGACCGCGACCCAAGAAGCCCGGCTGCAGCAACCGTCTGCCTGCAACCAAAGCCCGTCGGGACCGGACGCCAGCAGCTCGTCGGTGATGAAGCGAGGGAGCTGGAGCCAGTTGCCGGCCGGATTCTCCGACCAGACAACAAACTCCGGCAACACCTCTAACGAATGGAACCGAGGTCGGGGGGGTCGCGCAACCACGGCGCGCCTCCTTCCATCGACAGGACTGCCGCGACCAGAGCGACTCCTACCACGCATCGCAGCGCCGCCTAGGAGCCGGGGGCCATGGCGGGGGTCGCGGCATGCTTGCGTGGACGGCCACGTCCTCGCTTGGGCGCCGGGGAGCCAGGCCCCTCCTGAGGGGCCTTGCCCTTCTCTGCAGTAGAGAACCTCTTCGCCGGCGCCATTGCAACTGGCGATGGAGCGAGGAGGAAGAAGAAAACAAGCAAAGAAGAGATGGGCGACGGGGGCTTCGCCCCCCTCCAAATTTATAGCAAAGGAAGGCCAACCGGCGCCTCCCACGACCGCAGGTAATTGTCGGCGTTCTGGGAGATTTTCCTGCCTATGGCCCGCGGCGTGCCTAAGCCAGCAGGCCATACGGCCCATCTTCATCAACAAGGCATCCAAGACCCTCGTGAGGGTCCAAGCCTTGCGAGGCGGACGATGCAAGACCTCCTCTGGAGTGGCCTAGCTAGGCAGGCTCGCGAGGAGTGGAGATATCAAGGCGGGGCAAACCTCACGAGGCTCTCGTGACGTGAGCCATGACAACGACACCAGGCGGGCGCCAGCGCGCGCAGTGTCCTTATTTCCTCTTTGGTGCTAAGGAGGCCAGCTCAGGCGAAGAGTACCGAGGCATCAGGCAAAGGTTGCTATATTGGTGCAATGAGACCAAGACCAGGAGGACGGCGAGATGGAGGTCATCGTGGAGGCCAAGGCAGCATCACCACCAGGGCTTTTCGCAGGCGAAGACCGCTTTTGTCAGGATAGCTAGTACTAACTCTCCCCCTTCAAATTTTCCCACTGTTGTTGGCTCCCTTCCCGCTCGATATTTGGGAAGAGGACCAGGGTCTATATAAGTAGAGCTAGCCACCATAGTAGTGGCATCTCATCTTAGCTTGATCCAACCCGATCGAGAGCCTACTCACAAGAACACCTCAACCTCAGGAGGCTGTTCTTCCCCTATACTGTTCATCATCAGCCCTAGAGGCAATCCACCACCACCACAATGGAGTAGGGTATTACACCACAACGGTGGCCCAAACCAATATAAATCTCGTGTCTTTTCAGGTTATGAAGTTCGCCGAGTTCGCTCATGAGATCTTAGCGAGCTAGGGCGTAGATCGGTAGGAGGGAAAGACTTCACGCGCACCCCAGTGTTTGAACCTTAAGGGTTTGCCGGAACCCCACATCCGACATTTGGCGTGCCAGGTAGGGGTGCACCATAGTTTCCCTTCCATCAGTTCGTCGCTCTGTCGTCTCCATGGTGGACGCTCGCCGTGCTCGAGCTGAGCGTCGGGCTGCCCTCACTGCCCGCATCGCTCAGACGGCTCCCGTTGGCGGGCCTCCTCGTCGTTCTCCGTCTCCCGCCGCCAACGCTGCCACTGGCCCGGCGGGGAACGAGTTGTAGGCATCCTCGCTGATCCTTCAGTGCGGCAGGACGGCTGCACCGCTACTCCATAACTGACCCCTGCCGGTTCTTCGTCTCACGCGCACCGTGCTCCCATGGAGGCACGGGCCGCGCTCCTCATGGCGAACGAGCTCCTACGCTACCGCCCCGTCGACGACCTCTACGAGGAGTGGCCCGACCGTGTCGCCGAGCTCGTCCGCGCCGCAGGGGGCTCTCCGGCGCCGTCCCACTCTCTGCCTCCCCCTCAACCAGCCGGGGCAACGGGTTCCATGGCGTGCCTCCACCACTCAGCCCCAAGACGGCGACTTGGCACCAAGGCGCGCGGCTTCGCGTCGTGATCCGCCATGCCCGGCACTCGCGGCGAAGATAGAAGCTGCCAAGAAATCCCGCGGCCGCGAGAAGCTGCACCTGCGCTCCCCGCGCCACCTCGTCAAAACCGCGCGCCGCCTGCAGTGGTGCAGCACGGACCTCGTCAAGACAAAGCTCCACCTCCGAAGCGGGCCCTGGCAACCACGGCCGGCTGACGCGCCTTCACCCCCGAGCTGTGCAGCATCGCCAGGCCAGGCAAGTTCAAGCCAGATCTGGCTCCTTGCTACAACGGCACTGCCGACCCCGCGGAGTTCCTGCAGCTCTATGAGTTGAGAATCGAAGCGGCCAACGGCGACGAAAAGGTCATGGCGAACTGGTTTCCCATGGCTCTCAAGGATGGAGCTTGCTCCTGGCTCCTGAACCTGCAGCACGGCTCGATCTCCTCCTGGGACGAGATGCGCGACCGCTTTGTTGCCAACTTCCAGGGCATTCGCGACCGCCCACCGGCCGTGGGTGATCTACGCCGCATCAAGCAACAACCAGGAGAGACCCTCCAGAAGTACATCCAGCGCTTCAACAACACCCGCCTCAACATCCCCAAGGTCACGGACGAGGCCATCATTTCCACGTTTTCCGACGGCGTCCGTGACGTCAAGATGAAGGAAGAGCTCGCCATCCACGAGGAGGTCTTCACATCTCATGAGCTGTTCAACCTGGCGACCAAGTGCGCAAGAGATGAGGAGGGGCCCCTTTCTCTCGTCGAGCTGCCAGCTGCAGGAGCGGAGGAGAAAAAGACCAAGGCCAAGGATTTGAAGCGCAAGGAGGAAGCTGTGCTCGCAGCGGAGCCCGACACCAAGCGGGGCAGAGATCAGCCCGAGTCATCCAAGAACGGCCGATCGTTCTGCGCCTTCCACAACCTGAACACCTAGAACACCAGCGACTATCAAGAGCTCAGAGCCATACGAGAAGGACGCTTCGGTCGACGCCCCAAGCGCAACGACCGGGGCTACGACCATGGAGGAGGACGTGGAGGCGGACGCTAGGACGACCGTGGCCCGCGCCAGGAGTGGCGCGACCGGCCTCGTGAGGACCGCTGGCAGGACCAACCTCGCGAGGGCGCCTGGAGGGACCAGCCTCGTGAGGATCGCCCCCAGGTGAGGGAGTCCTAGATTAGGGGGTATCCGGACAGCCGGACTGTGTACAACATCCGGACTATTGAAGCGTGAACATACAATACTTTAGTATCATGCCGCCTCCATATTTTCCTATACAAAGGAAGGCAGAGCACATACCTTGTGATTTGTCCAGCCGCTCGTTCCCCAGCGTGATATCGGCATCAATCGATCGAATCTACCTGGTCAGTTCGAAAACTTCAACGGACTGGTCGGCGGCAGGACTCACGGGTACCTGCACGTATTTACAGCGCAATTATTGATTTATCTTCCCCGTTTTGCCTCCTAGGGCGGGCAACCAGAGTCTCAGGGGCTACTATCTATATGGAGCACACCTAACGCGTGCCTCACAGCCAAAAACAATGTATTCTTCACTACATACCTCAAAGCCTCTCGAAGCAGACTTGTAAATGTTTATTCAAACCGCTAGAAGCGAAAGAAATCTTCTTGAGCACCGAGCTCATTAATGAGCGGTGCTCCTCGAGAGCATAGCTCGCCCAAGAGGGTCCGTCAAGATGTCCGCCGACATCAAACTGTGCCGACCTTCCCATCGCCTCGCTGGAGGCAAACGCCTGTGCTCTGGGGCCGACACATTGGCTTTCGGCTTCGGGCAGATCCGGACTCCTCCGTGGATTTACACCTCAAGACGCCCGCCTCATGAGCCGTAGAGGTGGTGGGGTCTGCTCTCCATCATCTCCGGAGGAATATCCCCAAGACGAACTCTGTTGAGAAGGGCTGCTAGCGGATCATGCAAAGACTTAATCCTGGTTATTGATCTAGGAGGAACACAGACCTTCAATTAAAAATTAACTTACGGCTCGGTGGAGGGCTGGCCCGCTGGAGGGCATGGTGCGGTGAGGGTGCCCGTCGGGCAAGGCCCCCGGGATGTCTTTTTCCCTAATTTAGCATCTCCGCCCAAATCTTCGGAGGCGGCCCTCTTCCCGCGCAGGGAGGAGGCTTTAGCCTCCCCTCCCCGACTATCCTCCTTGGGGGAGGTAACAATTCCCCCGGTTCAGATGCGTAGCATGTGGGGTTCGGTTTCTTCGTTCCCCCCCTTGTCTTTCCTCGAGGGAATTCTTCTGAGTACCCGGTCGAGCATCTTGGCCTTGGTGGGGACGGGCGAGCCTTCGGGAAGTGGCGCCGGACACCTGATTCTCTCCGCCTTGCTGAGCCATTCCTGGACGCGGATGATTTTCAGAATAGACAATCATGGCAAATACAAAACAGGGTGTCCGGTATCAAGGATACTTACTTGAGTATCTAGGCGATTGCAGCGTAGGCCCGCATCCTCGATGTTATCCAGACACACTACTTTCCGTCCGAAGAATAATTTGCACATCACTTCGAGCTTCAAGCCGAAGAAGTGCTTGACAGTCCGCGGGCCATCTAGATTGAACTCCCACATCCGGAGAGGCCGGCGTTGGCACGGCAGCATCCGTCGGATTAACATCACTTGCATTATGCTGAAAAGGTTAATGTCCCTCTCAAGGAGCTCCCGGATGCGATTCTCGCAGATCATCGTATATCACCGGTAGGGCCCCACCCTGTCCTATGTCCGTCCAAGACGCCAACTGTGACGGAGGGCCCAAGCGAAACTCGGGGGCAACCACCCACTTTGTGCCTCTGGGAGCGTGACATAAAACCACCTCCGTTGCCACACATCGGATACTTCTGGGAAAGAACCGTCTGGCCATGGGGCATCGACGTTTCTGCTTAATACAACACCTCCGCACTCTGCATGTCGTCCCTCGATCATCTTCGGCATCACATTAAATGTCTTGAGCCATAAGCCAAAGTGTGGGGTAATGTGGAGAAAAGCCTCGCACATGATAATGAACGACGAGATATGGAGGATAGCATCCGGAGCCAGATCGTGAAAATCCAACCCATAATAGAACATGAGCCCCCTCACAAAGGGGTCGAGGGTGAAGCCCAGGCCGCAGAGGAAGTGCGGGATAAAAACGACGCACTCATTAGGCTCCGGTGTTGGGATGACCTGCCCGGATGCAGGAAGCCTGTGTTGGATGTCGGCGGTCAGGTATCCGACCTCCCTAAGCTTCGCAATGTCGTCCTCTTGAATCGAGGAGGCCACCATTGGCCTTGAGGAACGGATCTGGACATATCGGCGGATCTAGGGGGGTGAAGCTTAGGTTTCGGGTGCTAGAAGGCACGAGGAAGGTGGAAAAGAGGCATAGGCCTCGACCCCTTTTTATAAAGGGGATGAATATCAAGAGTCCCTAGAGTGGACGTTTGAGGCTTATCTAAAAACACATGGAGTTATACCAACGGCCGTCATGGGGTTGCGTGCGCCCTTACTGATGGAAAAATCCCGTAAGAAGTGGAACACGACCTCTGCACCGACGGGACGTGCCAATAAAACCGTCTCGTAACGCGAATCATCACGGGGTAAGAAACACCGGTCCGCGTTGGAACAGGACACGATGCACGGGCACGATACACGAGGATTGCTAGCATATCAGGTTTATGCCATGTGAAGATCATCTTGTGGATCCGGACACGATTCAGGTGTTCGATAATTACTTTGGAGTATTCGGAGGAGGAACCCGCCCTGCAATGCCGAAGACAAGACTGCGCGCCGGACTCATCATCATTGAAGCCTGATTCAGGGGCTACCGAGGAGTCCCGGATTAGGGGTATCGCACAGCCGGACCGTGTACAACGTCCGGACTATTGAAGCGTGAAGATACAAGACTCAAGACTTCGGCCCGTGTCTGGATGGGACATTCCTTGGCGTGGAAGGCGAGCTTGGCGATCCGGATATTATACTTCCTTCCTTGTAACCGACTCCATGTAAACCTTAGCTCTCTCTGGTGCCTATATAAACCCGAGAGATTGGTCCTTAGAAGGCCAATCACAATTACAATCATAGCATCATAGGCCAGCTCTTAGGGTTTAGCCTCTAAGATCTCGTGGTAGATCTACTCTTGTACTACCCATATCATCAATATTAATCAAGCAGGAAGTAGGGTTTTACCTCCATCGAGAGGTTCTAACCTGGTAAACATCTGTGTCCATTGCTTCCTATTACCATCAGCCTTGACGCATGATCGGGACCCCTACCCGAGATCCGCCGGTTTTGACATCGACATTGTTTCTTTCATTGAGAGTTCCTCCTGTCTTCGCATCGGGCTCGATGGCTCCTTCAACCATCGTCAATAACACGGTACCGGACAGTCACGACGAGCACGGCTTAGACCTGCTGTCGGACAAAGCTCGGGTTATCACCCCGCAGAGCCTCGCACTCTAAATCCGAGCAGCTGCGCGTTGCTCGAGGACGGAGGGCTGACCTCGCCAGTAGGTCGCAGACTCATCGGCGTTGGAGCCAAACACGAGCCTTACCTCTATATTGCCCTATGACCACAGACCCCCGGATTCGTATCCGGATGATTGTTCCGGTCCACGCACTCCCGAGCCAGTCAGGCCAGGTTGGGATCTGGTAATGGAGTTCACCGCTGCGGATATCTTTCAGCACTCGCCCTTTGGCAACATGCTGAACTTATTAAAAACTCTCTCTTTGACAGAAAATTCGGGGCCAAACTATGTCCGCTTCGAGGGAAGCAAGCATTTAAGAAATTCGTTGCCCACCCACCACCCACTTCATAGCCACGGTCGATGATTTAACCGACGTGCCTGACTTCGACTCCGAAGACATCGACGGTATGGGCGATGATGCAGGAGAAGATTCGGAATCTATGGGGCGCCGGACTTCCCCCTTTTCACACGACATATACATGGTGGATACGCCCAAAGAGGACAAAGGCGACAATCCGGACGATAAAACCCCCGGACAAAAGCCAAAGCGACGACTCAGACGCCGTTCTAAGTCCAGCCATAGTAAAAATAGTGACAAGAGCGCCAGAGGGATTGAAACTACAAGCAACTCCGAAGGCAACAACGACCATACGGACCCAGCGATGGAGCAGGATGAACCAGGTCACCCTGAGCACAGTTCGGAGCACACGCCCGAGGACAATGATCCTGACGGACGAGGTCATCAAAATGAACCAGCACAGGAAAACAGTCCGGGTAATGATGCAATCCCGAAAAACATGTGGAACGAGATAACCTCCACAAAAAGCTTACGACCACCGCAAGAAGTCTAAAGAAGCAGAAGCAACGGCTCAAAGCTGCACAAGAAACGCTCAACCGCAGATGGAATAAAGTGCTAGACACTGAAGAAAGATACGGTGGTGATCGCCATACAAAGAGCTATCCAAAACGCAAGCTACTGCCAGAATTCGACGACGAAGCGGCACCACTTCATAACCGCAACAAAGCGGCTACCGACGCCGCGCACAATCCACGTGAACACCTGAATAAGAAAGCTGGCGCGGCCAGGTCCATTTCTGGATCCAAATGACGCACCCCGGCGAGGGACTATGGTCACCAAAACGATTATGCTAATCGAATACCTGTCCAGAATAAACACCGGACACAACAACAGCCGACGGCATGCCAAAGCACGCCCAGATACGGAGGGGCTGCTCACCCCCTGTGTTTCACCGAAGAAGTACTGGACCATGAAGTTCCACAGGGCTTTAAACCTGTGAACATAGAGGCATACGACGGAACGACAGACCCAGGTCTCTAGATTGAGGATTTTATCCTGCATATACATATGGCTCGTGGGGATGACCTCCACGCCATCAAATACCTTCCCCTCAAACTGAAGGGACCAGCCCGACACTGGCTGAAAGGCCTCCACGAAAATTCAATTGGGAGTTGGGAGGCACTCAAGGACGCTTTCAGGACCAATTTTCAAGGGACCTATGTCCGGCCTCCGGATGTGGACGATCTAAGTCACATAATCCAACAACCCGGAGAGTCCGCGTGCAAGCTTTGGAAAAGATTCCTCACTAAGAAGAACCAAATTGTTGACTGTCCGGATGCGGAAGCCTAAGCGGCATTCAAACACAGCATCCGTGACGAGTGGCTCGCCAGACACCTCGGCAAAGAAAAGCCAAGGACAATGGCAGCCCTAACAAGCCTTTTATGACCCGCTTGCATCGGGAGAAGATAGCTGGCTAGCTTTCAGAAGGCACCAGCGACTCCAAAGACATCCAAATAAGGGATGGCAACGGAAGTCACGGTGTCATAAAAACAAACGCCAAAAGAAGGAAGAGAGCCCGGATAACACGATGGTTAATGCCAGATTCAGGGGCTCTCCACCTAATAAGCAAAATAAGCCATCTAAAGGCAACAAAGAGGGACCGTCCGGTCTGAATAGAGTCCTAGAAAAACTATGCCAAATTCATGGCACCCCTGACAAACCTGCAAACCACACGCACAGAGTGTGCTGGGTCTTCAAGCAGGCCGGAAAATTAAATGCCGAACACAAGGGAAGGGAAACTCCAAGTGAAGACAAGGATGAACCTCGCCAGCCGAACACTGAATGATAGAAAAAATTCCCGCCAGAGGTTAAAACAGTGAACATGATCCACACGACTCACACATCCATGAGGCACGAACGCACGCATAGAGACGCGCTCGATATAGATCCCATCGTACTCACACCTAACCACTGGATGCCTTATCCGATCACTTCCGATAACTTGGACGACCGAACCAGTATTCGGCATGGAGAATCAAAGGCCTTAGTGCTTGACCCAATAATCGATGGATACCGTCTCACCCGCATCCTTATGAATGGCGGCAGCAGTCTCAATTTAAGCGACCTCCAATATCAAAAAATATGACCGGTCGTTAAGACCAGGGACATGGTTAGACGAGTTCGGTAGCCCAGATCGAACCAGGGCACCGTATATGTAATCCTATAGCGGATACCAGGGGCTATAACTACCTAATAAAGCGCCAATCTTGGCTCAACCTTATTGGCAGGCCAATGGCTTACACTTTCATCCATCGCGTACTAACGTTGTAACCTCTTATGAGTTTCCTTTTTCCGCATACAACTTTCGCGATACCCTTCCAGGATACGGCACAACGGAGACAAAGGCGCAGACGCGCAACAGGGCCCCGTTCAACATGTTTCTTTTTAGATTAAGCCAATGTGTAAACCTTTTCTATTACCTCTTGTTGTTTAACCATCCCATGGGTCCCATACTGTCGGTGTACTACAGTAGGGGTACCCTAGTATCCCGAACTCGTGCACGGGCAGTTGCAGCACCCTGCGGCAAGGCTTGCCTAGTGACCGCCAAGGTCCTCCATGGTTCCTTTGGAGCCATTCAAGAACAAAGTATTTAAGCCAAGAAGACAAGGCCCCGGCAAGAGGAGCTTGCCGGGAAGGCCACTCAAGGCACGCAGAAGACAAGACCCCGACAAGAGGAGCTTGCCGGGAAGGCTCGATGAGCGACAAGCTTCCGGACGCGACGAGGATTCAGCCGCGGCAAGGCGCTTGCCGGGGCAGGCAACCACTCTTCATCTCCGCTCCAGCTCATCCACCAACGTGTCGCCATGAGACCATTCCAGGCACGCGTGTCAAGAGGCTGTGCGGCCAGCGGAGAGCAGCGGTAAGAGGCGCTGACAAGAATGCCATCGTGGCAAGCGGTGGCGCTCTGATGGTCCCTGTTGCACTGTTTAAGCGACATGGACGGGCATTTAATGCTTTTGTCCCTTGCCGTCAGAGTTAGGTAGAGTACACTGTTCAAAGTAGTTGTACCAACCGCAACTCATTTTCCCGTTTTTGCCCTTGTCTACGTTGCCACCTGTTGGTGACCCCTTGAGCATATAAAAGGAGGCCCATGCGCAACGTAGAGGAGGTTCGACTCATTCGAAACTACACACACACACGCGCTAGGTCTTGTAGCTCTCTGTACTCCCTAGCAGGAACACAACATAATCAAACAAGCAGCAGTAGGAGTATTATCTCTCCAGAGAGCTCCGAAGCTGGGTAAACTGCTCGTGTGCATCGCCTCGATCTGCTCTTCGTGCGATCTCCGCCCCCCCACCGAACCGAAAGGGGCTCGGTCCGCTGGTCCCATAGGTGTTCGTGGGTTACGATCAGCTTCCTCGACATCTTTGGCGCGCCAGGTAGGAGGCGCCGAGGCTGTGTGAACCTGATCCGGCGCTCACACGAGCAACATCTTCATCATCTTCATCAACATGCCACCAAGAAGAAGGCTTCGCGGCAGCGCAGCCGCCCACGCCGATCCCGCCACCACCGGAGCAAACGGATGGCGGGTAGACGCCGCGGAAGAACGGGCGCCGACGAGGGAGCTCATGCCGCCAAGTCCAAGGACAAGGCCGCGAGACTCGGCGTCCAGACACGCACCGCGCCCATCTCAGAGGCGCGGACCGACAGCGCCATGGTATTCATAGTACCATACGCCGTTGGATCAAGACCGAGCTGGAGGATCGCGAGGCCCTCAAGACCAGCGTGGCACGCCAAAGATGCTGGCACGGCGGGTACGGTCGCCGACGGATGCTGCTCCTTCTAACATAGTTAGAAGTCCGAGCATATCCCGCCTCGCACCGCTCGCCATTGCCACCCACCACCCAGCGGAAGCCTTGGCGAGCTCAATCGCTTCCTAGACTACCCTCCAACAGCCGACAAGGTCGACGAATGGAGGGCCACTATCCAGAGTCTCACCGGCTTTGCCAACGGCGACGCTCCGCGGCAACCAACTACATCGCTGCCGCGGCAAGACGACAAGGCACGAGCCGGTGGCGATGAAACCTGTGGGGGTGCAACCACCATGCACTCTCCACCCGAAGGCCAAGATCACCAACTCGTCGGATCCACCTCGACAGCGACTCCACCGTGTCATCGGATCCACGAGCTCGCCGTGATCAGCGCCAAGTTCTTCAAGAACGGCAACAAGAAGACGCTCGAACTCGTGATCGAGCGCCAAGAGAAGCGCGATCAATCCGACCAGCCGCTGGGCCCTCCGTCGATATGCATGCGCCAGGGGAACCAGCGACTTGTCAGACGCGTAGGTTGCCCCGCTCACTCGTGAGCTGCGGCAAGTCCAAAGGGCCCAAAGAAGAAGAATTTCTGCCGACGTGCGTGAGAAGTACGATGGCAGGACGATCCGTCGGAGTTCCTCAAAGATCTACACCATCGCGTGCAAGCTGCAGGGGACGACGACAAGATCCTCGCCAACTACTTCCCACCGGTACTCAAGCCCAATGTCGATCCTGGCTCATGCACTTGCCGGACAGATCCATATCCTCTTGGCAGATCTATGCCATCAGTTTGTCGGCGCCTTCACAGCGCCACAAGCCTCATGGCCAAGAGAGCGACCTTCATCTGCCGCCCTAAGGAAGGAGAGTCCCGCGCAAGTTCATTCAGAGATTCAACGTGTACACTACAACATCCCAGATGTCCACCCTGCCGCGGTGATCAGTGCGTTTATCAAAACGCGCGGAACCGCAGGATGAGGGAGGAGATGGCGATGTGCAAAGTCAAGGACGCCGATGAGCTGTATGCCCCGCCGACAAGTGTGCACGTACGAGGAAGGAGGAGACTCCGTGAGAGAATATGAAGCAGGATCTCGATAGTGAGGAGACCGCCCGGTGAAGAAGAGCCGCGACGGAACAATGAAAGAAGAAGGGCAAAGAGGTGCTAGTTGTCGAAAGCAGTCCAGCAACGGTGGTGCCGCCAAGAAAGCCAAAGTTGGTGGCTCCGCAAGGAGGTTGTTACCGGCACCGACCGCCAAGCCGTGGCGCCGCCGACAAGCGGTGACAGCTCCAACAAACAAGACGCAAGATCCACCGCACTAAGGGCCATGACCTCCAGAGCTGCAAGAAGGTCGAGCAGCTTGTTGAACAGCGAAGGCTGAGTACGAGCGGCGCGACAAGGAGAAGGCCCAGAAGGTGCCGGGGAGTTAGCAAGAAGCGACCCGCCGGGAGGACGCCAGGCAAAGCCAAGCAGCGGCAAGGAGACAGACCTCCCGCCGCCGCCGACAAGGATGAAGACGACGACGACGATGAAGATATGGAAGACGACGAGACCGATGAGCAGGAGTTTCAGAAAGCCACAGAGGTCCTCTGCGTTGACGGCGGTTTCTCGCATACTTCACACCGCCAACTCAAGCAAAGGATGCGGAAGTTAATGCAGCAGTAACCATCCGTAGAGTCACGCAAGCCTCGAAATGGTCCAAGACGCCTATCATCTTTGATATTGAGGACCACCCTGATCGCATAATCATGCGGTCGGGTGCTTGCCGATGTTGGTCTCACCAACTATCCGCAACCTCAAGGTCACCAAGATGCTAGTTGACGGCGGGCCGGCTTAAACTGATCTCCTCCGCGGTGCTCCGAAGCTTCAGATCCTCGACAACGAAGCTCAAGAGACGGCACATTCCAAGGAATCAATCCGGAAGGAGCAAGTCAAGGGAAGATCACGTTGCCGGTAACATTTGGCAGCGAAGCTAAACTTCAGGATCGAGAGGGTCACGCTTGACGTTGTTGATTTTCCATTGCCTTACAATGGGATACTTGGTCGCCCAGCTCGCCAAGTTCATGGCAGCCTCTCATTATGCATACAACTTGCTCAAGATGCCAGGCCCGATAAGTGTCATTTCTGTCCATGGCGATAAGAAGGATGCTCTTATCTCGCGCCGACAAGATTTACCGGAGGCAGCAGCTGCAACAGATAGCAAGTCACTTGCCGCTGAAGCTCCCGGGGAAGAAGACCAAGTCCGCAAGAGCTCGATGCCCACTCCGCAAGCGCACCTCTTCGAGTGCTGCGCCACCGCCGAGGACGCACCATCGAGCTCCACCGCAAGTGCAAGAAGACGATGGCAGCTCCACCAAAGACCAAGAAGGTGCCCGCCAGGAGGACGGCACCGGTGGTACCTTCACCATCGCCACTCTCGACCCTAAATAGGAAGGCGCTTGTTGCTTTCTCAAGGGCTAACGCCGACGTGTTTGCATGGCAACCGCCCCGACATCCCCGTGTTCCTGTGAAAGTAATTGAGCATCACCTAGCTGTCTGTCCTCATGCGCGCCCGCCAAGGTAAAGTCGAAACATGCAAAGGAGCGCCAAGAATTCATTGCGTAAGAGATCAAGAAATTGGAAGCAGCAGCCTTGTCGAGGAGTGCTCCATCCCACGTGGTTGGCCAATCCGTAGTTGTACGCAAGGCAAATGGGAAATGGAGACTTTGTATCGACTTCACGATGTTAATAAAGCTTGTCCCAAAGACCCATTTCCCTTGCCGCATCGACCAGATTGTTGACTCCACGGCTGGATGTGATTTGCTTTCATTTCTTGATGCATACTCAGGATATCATCAGATCTTCATGGCAGAAGAGGATGAGGAGAAAACCGCATTCATCACCCCATGTGGCACATACTGCTTTGTACGGATGCCTTTTGGGCTAAAGAATGCTGGTTCAACGTTTGCAAGAGTAGTCCATGACGCTTTTGAGCCGCAAATGCACAGAAATGTAGAAGCTTACATGGATGACATAGTGGTCAAGAGCAAGGACAAAGCAACTCGTTCAAGATTTAGATGAGACCTTGCAAATCTGCGCAAGATCAACCTCAAGCTCAACCCGAGAAGTGCGTGTTGGAGTCCCTTCCGCAAGCTTCTCGGTTCTTCGTGTCTCAGCGGGAATTGAAGCCAATCCCGACAAGATCAAGGCCATTGAGCAGATTGAAGCACCAAAGCGCCAAGGATGTACGAAGACTTGCCGGTTGCGTGGCTGCTCTCAAAGAGGTTTATCTCTAGGTTCGCTGAACGCGCTCGCCATTTTTCAAGATTTTGAAAAGGCAGGTCCAATGAAATGGACTCGGCGGAGGCTGCGCTGCAGACTTAAAGAGGTACCTGTCCTCCACTCCAATACTTGTCGCACCTAGGCCACAAGAGAAGTTGTTGCTATATATAGCGGCAACCAATCAAGTGGTTAGTGCTGCGTTAGTAGCGAAAGGAGGCGGATGATGAGCCGCAACCAAGGCAGATGCATCCAGCGACAAGCTGGGGCTTCACCGACAAGCTCGTCCCGATAAGGATGGATCTGCATGGCAGCGCGCGAGAAGATGCAGAAAAGGATGGTGCAGCGCCAGTTTATTTTGTCGGTTCCCTTTGCAGGGGCTAGGTCAAGGTACTGTGTGCAGAAATTGCTTTTCGCCTCCTCATGGCCTCGAGAAAGCTGCGCCATTACTTCCAAGCACATGAGATCACAATGCCACTCGCTTCCCTCAAGAGGATATTGCAAAATCCGTACAACAGCAGGATTGTCGAGTGGGCACTGGAATTGTCAAGCTTTGGCCTCAAGTTTGAAAGCACTTGAACTATCCAAAGCAGAGCATTGGCAGAGTTCATAGCGGAATGGACGCCAACACAAGATGAAGAAATTCCAGAGACGAGCATCCCCGTCAAGGAAGCAAGTAAAGAGTGGCTGATGTACTTTGATGGTGCCTTTTCGCTGCAAGGCGCCGGTGCGGGCGTGCTGCTTGTCGCACCCACCGGAGAGCACCTCAAGTACATAGTCCAAATGCACTTTCCCAAGGAGCAAGCAACAAACAATACTGCAGAGTATGAAGGTTTGCTTGCCGGTCTCAGAATTGCGGTAGACCTTGGGATCAAGAAGCTCATTGTCAGGGGTGACTCACAGCTTGTCGTCCGCCAAGTAAACAAAGATTATCAGAGTCCGTTGATGGAAGCCTACGTTGATGAAGTGAGAAAGCTAGAAGAGCACTTTGACGGCCTGCAAATGGAACATGTTCCAAGAGCTCAGAATGATATTGCTGATGGCCTGTCAAAGTGCGCCGCACTCAAGTTACCTGTGGAACCAGGGATTTTTGTGCTCAAGCTGACTCAACCGACTGTAACGCCATCAACTGGACAGAACAAGAAGAGGAAGTTGATTTCTGGTGACTATTTTCCGGCAGAGCTCCCAAGCCGCCACCATGAAGGTCCCCAAGATCAACACCAAGAGTGCCGAGGAGCAGTCTGCCCGACAAGCCCTAGGGTTTGTTTTCTGAAGCGCAGACGCCCCGACAAGTTTTGCTCCGCAAGCTTGCCGGAGGATGTCAAGCTCCGCGAGCCGCAGGTTCTCGCCAGAGAAGCTGATGTTCCCGCAGCAGCAGATGTGCCTTTAGTCCTTGTTGTCGAGCCACAAGCTCCAAAGATGGGCACAAAGAGATTGTCCATTTCCTTCAGACAGAGAACTTCCCAAGAGCAAGAAGAAGCGGAGAGAGTAGCCCAGCAGTCAAGTATGTACCAGTTTGTCGACAGCACGCTGCATGTAAGAAGACTCAACGGTGTGAAATTGAAGTGTATTCACCGGAAGATGGATGAAGTTGCTGGCAGAGATACACGGAGGCATATGTGGTCACCACATTTGCAAGAAGAGCACTTGCCGCAAAGCTTTCCGCAAGGTTTCTTCCGCCGACAGCCCTCCAGATGCAACCGCACAAGTAACCAAGTGTGAAGCATGCCAGTTCCATTCCAAGCAGATACACCAGCCAGCTCAAGCTCTCCGAAGATCCCTTTATCCTCGCCATTTTCGGTTTGGGGGCTCGACATCCTCGCCCCTTTCCCGAGCTGTCGGGGCTTTGAGTACTTGTACGCTGTAATCGACAAGTTCACAAAGTGGCCGAAGTGGAAGCAAGGAGGAAGGTGACAAGACAACAAGCAATCAAGTTCTTCAGTCAATTGTTTGCCGCTTTGGAATTCCTAACAGGATCATCACCGATAACGGCACACAATTCACGAGCCGCACCTTCATGCAAGACGCCCAAGATCTTGGCGCCAAGGTCTGCTTTGCTTCGTTGCTCATCCGAGAAGCAACGGTCAAGCGGAGAGGGCAATGCTGAAGTGTTGCGTGGGCTCAAGACCAGAACTTTCGACAGTGCTACACAAGTGCGGAAGAAACTGGATTGAGGAGC
Source organism: Aegilops longissima (assembly GCA_021605205.1). Taxonomy (NCBI): domain Eukaryota; kingdom Viridiplantae; phylum Streptophyta; class Magnoliopsida; order Poales; family Poaceae; genus Aegilops; species Aegilops longissima. The sequence continues at coordinate 178,824,210 of CM038676.1, forward strand.
TGCGGTGGTTCTTGGTCGATCAGACGACGCCAAATCGAGCCACCGCCGACACCTTTCGCCTAGTCTATGGAGCAGAGGCAGTTCTCCCACGGAACTCAGTATTCGGGTCACCTCGAGTGCTCGCTTATGATGAGCTTGAGCAAGAGCAGCTGCAATAAGATGACGCTGCTCCTTGAGGAGGACCGCTCTTCAGCCAGACGAGCTGCTCGTTATCAAAGAAGCTTTGCGCCGCTACCATAGCCGCAGTTAACGCCAGAAGTCTCGAGGAAGGCGACTTTGTTCTTCGCGCGCTCAGTCCGCCAAGAATTCCAACAAGTTGACGCTGAAGGGAAGGCCCTTATCGGGTGAAACGAGTCACTAGGCTCGGCGCTGTCCGCTTTGAGACCGAAGATGGCATTCCGTGAGCAACTCCTCGAACATTGAACATCTTCGTAAGTTTTACCTATAGGGCGCGTTGTCGGAACCTGTTCCGCAACCACCTTTTGTACAAGTCTTTCCGATGTTGCATGTAATCCTTTGTACAAAGCCGGCGCAGACCCTGCATAAGTAAAGCTCATGTGTTGCGCAACTTGTCAACTACATGCTTTCATCATCCTTTTGCATGTGTTATCTAACATTTTGTGCAGCATCCACCCGAAGAAATAACGAGCCACAAGGCTCCATAACTTTTTTCTTCTTTCTCTTTCTCAAAGAAAGGAAGGTTCTCTCACACAAGTTAACCAGGGGGAAGGAGAAGATAATGCAATGGACCAAGCGTTGCTCGAGGAAGTTTTACCTTATCGGGAAGCAAACGATGTAAAGCTAAGTTGCCAAAATTTTGAGCAATCAGTTTTAAATCTTTAAGTTATCTTCCTCGAACGATAGTACTTTGTATGGAAAACCTGTGCGCTGGAGGAACTAACTCAGTAGCTAGTCGCGCTTCTTACTTTGTTTCGAGTCCGCTCAACAACGTAAGTGAGCTGCAACTAGTTGCGATAAGGTTGTTTGTCGGAGGCAGCACCACCAAGAGGTTGCCGACGCTCCGCACTCAGCCATGCAAAGGTGCCCGCACCGACAAGTTCCCTAAAAGCGTAAGGCACAAACATACAAAGGAAGGAATCAAGTAAAGGAAATAACATTGCAATCATTTCCTAAGATAGAGTTATATTACAAAATAGCTTGTCGCAGATCTAATAAATTGTTCTCCTAAACATGATCAGCAATGACAAGGGAAAGATAAACTCGGCGGCCTAATCACGCGGGTCACCATCAACCCGCTTGATCTTGCCCACCTTGTCCACAATGGGTGCAACAAGGGCTTTGAGCGCCCACATCGCATCTCGCGGCAGGGATCTCGAGGACGCCGACAAGGTTGAGGCCTGGATTGCGGAAGGCCACCTTCATCAACACCTTCTCGAGAGCTCCTGCACAGATCTGGCGCGTTTCCTCGGCCAGCTGCTTTGGGATCTCTTCCCGGAGTCGCTGGAGAGCCGTCACCACACCCTTGAGGAACAAGCTGAGCTTGGTGCTGGGTTGGAGATGCTCGTCGGAGGAGTACCCGAGATCCACCATCCCCAGCTCCGTCAGCTCGTTGTCGATGAAGGCGGCGATATTCACAAGACCTTCAGTCCAGAGCTCCACATTCTCCCTGAAGGTGCTCTGGGCGGCAGTGACACTCGCCAACAGCTCCTCGTTGGCCTTGATCTTCTCCAACAGGCCCAACTCCCGCTCTTTGTCGCTGTCCAGCATCTCCATCAGGGTGGTCAGCTTCAGCTCAAGATCTGCCTTGGAGTCCTTGGCGGCGTCGAGCTCCTTGCTCCTCTCAGCAAGACGGCCCTACAGCTCGCCAAGAGTATAGGCGTCCTTCTCGCCGTGCTTGAGTGCAGCAAGCTCCTCGCCGCTTCTTCGACAGGTGGCCTCCACCATGCGTTATTTTGTCTCCAACTCTTTCTTGGCGGCCTCGGCAGCTGCAGCAACATCTTTGCTTCCTTGAGAGTCCGCCAATTGATTGCTTTCATGCGCAAGCTCTTCCTCATAGCTGTCAAGATTGATCTTCCGCTGCGCCTAACTCGCCTTCTTGTGCAGATAGCTTCTCGGCAGCAAGCCATTGCTACTCCTCGACCTCAGCCTTCTCAAGGATGAAAGCTGTGCGCTTTTTCAACAGTCGCCCCGCCTTCTCCGCTACATGCCCCGAGGGCTTTGGTTGGCGCCTGAGCTCTTCTCACATTCTCCATGTCTCATCCCCGCCTCGCGACAAGTGCTTCCCTGACTCCAACTTGGCTTGTCGGGCGCGTAGAGCGATTAATAGCTTCTTCAAGAGCTGCTCCTCCTCGACTCGGGCCGCTGCTGTTTGGCGATCCACCACAACCCAGCGGAGGCGAGAAGCTCTCCTCGTCAAGGTCTCTCCTCGACCGGGCGCCTGGAGCTCGAGGCCCAGGGAGCTTGATGAAGATGCCATCGCTGCCTTCAGATAAGCACCGGCTGGGGCTCTTCGAGCCCGGGACGCTGCACCTGGCGGAGGGATCGGGCGGTCGGCGTGAGCGCCTGGGCGCCTCGCGCGCCTCGTGGTCGCCAAGCGATCGCTGCACCCTCGCACAGCCATTGCGCGGCAGCCTTGCGGCCTCTTCACAAGGACCCATCGGGCGCCACCTTCCTCCATGGTGGCGACACAGCCGCTACAAGCGACCTCCTCGCCAAGCGACCTCAGCCCATCGGCTCAAGGGCGGATGGATCTCGACGACCAAAAAGAAAGAACAGTCAAGCAAATGTTCAAAAAGAAGAACAGAAGAAAAAGAACCCAAGGGAAATTTTCAGGCAAGAGGATTACCC